>OY992767.1:7573156-8038102 GCA_963921325.1 Logfia minima
GGAGGTTGTTCACCGGCGATGGTGACCGACGGTTAAGACCGCACCACCACGACATAAAATGTCCACGTTGCGACTCATTAAACACAAAATTTTGTTATTACAACAATTACAACCTCTCTCAACCTCGTCATTTCTGCAAGAATTGTCGTCGTTACTGGACAAAAGGTGGTGTACTACGTAACGTCCCAGTTGGTGGTGGTGTTCGTAAGACCAAGCGCTCCAACAGATCAAACCCTAAGACGAACAATGTTCATAAATCTTCACATTCAGAACACTCAAATAGTGACACTTCTAGCCTTACAACCACCACAACAACTGCAAATACAACCAACACGCAGATTATTAATTTCTCCGAGTCATCTACTCAGTCGGCGAAATTTGAATTGCTAACAGAAGGAATTAACATATCAAAGGAAGTTAGAGATAATATTGATATCTTTCAGTTGAACCAACACAATGAAGTTCAATGGATCGATCATACACCAATGTTTAATGATCATTGTGAAGATGATCAAGGATTGTTTGATCTAACAGGAAGTGTTGATGATCAATCTTATTGGGGTCAAAGTCAATGGAATGATAATCAGCTTAATTACTTTCCTTAAATAACATTCTCAAGGTAACAAGTATATATATTATTACAAAGAATTAAAATAATGTTATGCATATTTTGATTTTTTGCATAGATATATTGTTTAGGATTTGATATTGTTTTTGTTAATCCAAGACTAAATTGACCTCTTCTATTTTTATTTTTGTGAAAATTAAGAGCTTACATTTGATGTATATCCATATGGACAAGTAATGATTATAGCAATTATTCTAGTTTGATGATTCAATTTGTTGGTGATTTATTCAGAAATTAAAGTAGTTATTTTAATTCACAAAGTTCATTATTGTTTGGATATTTGAAAAACCTAATTTGCATACTGCCAGGCGTTTTTGCAGCCAGAGAGTAACCGACGATTGTGACATTTTCTTTTCTATTAATTAAATATTTTATTTTATTTTATTATTTACTTTATAACTGCCGGTATTATTAGAAAAGAAAAAAAATTATTATATTTATTTAAGCATGTACAAATCTATTTTGATGAACAAATAAATCTCAAGTACTTTTTAAAAAGTATTAGTTGTGATCACGATATGGTATTTAATTATTCTCGGAGTTCATGTGAAAACAATGACTCAAATTCGATGTATAAGACGTTTTTATTAATTTTATTAGTCAATTATTCGATGCACAATATTTAATATAGTATCACAAATTTTAACATAATATTTTTCTTAGTAATTCAGTATATTTAGTAGCTCTCAAAATAATATATCAAACATCACTCAAACAAAACCTTCTAAGGAGAAGGGTATGACTCATATTTTATTTTTATTTATTGTAGAAGATGTAACTATTAATGTGCACTTGTGTAAAATGAACTATTCTTTGACAATTATAAATTTAAAAGAAGCTTGTCTACCATACTAAATAATTTTGTTAATTTAGAGTGAATTAAACAGTGATTAGTATACTTAAAAAAACTATAAAACTATATGTTTGAACTCATTTTAAAATAGGTTAAGAGAAATATGACATTTATTTTGGAAGGAATATCGGTTGTTGTCTTTATCTATGGCCGGAAGCAGTAGTAGGTTACCAATTAGGTGGGTTTTTGTATTCTTCATAAAAATATAATTATAATAAGTTATTTAATATAGTGTAATAATTAAATATCATGTTTGATTAGTACTCCATACTTACTAATTAGTCAAATACTTTTATATTCTTATGAAAAGAAATTTACCAATAAGACTAGAAACATCAAACTATCAAACTAAATATGATAACTCGTACAAAAACTAATTATAACTTCGAATCATAATGATATTTTTTGTAACAATAAAAAAATGAATTTTAGTTATTTGTTTTTATCATGATAATAAAATTTTACATTTTCAGGAATTGAATATTTCAAAAACATTAGTCAAAAAAATTATATATAACTTTTGACGGTTTTTTTCTCTTCCATTGGTAATCTCATATAGTATACTTTTGACGATTTTTTTTATATTTTTGGTGCGGTGTCATAGTCGCTGCTATTACATGTAATAGTCGTTTTCAAAATTCATCAAAATGATAAACAAAAAAATGTTTATCAAAAGTATATGAAATGTCTAATCGAAAAGAAAAAATGCCGATTTTTATAATATAATTTTTTAATTTAATAAAATATTTAATTTTAAAAAATATAAATTTTTTTTAATCAAATAAAACTCTTTATCAATTTTCTTGTTCTAACTAAAAAATTATATACATTCAAACACAACTCTAAATTTAAATTTAATATAAGTTAGATTTTGATAATTAGAAAAATAAGAAGGCTGTTAAATATTTCTCATTCTTTAACGAAGTAATAAAAAATTGATTAAGAATATGTTAACAATCCTTTTTGGCGGTGAAGTGGGAGGCAGAACATGCAGTTTAGGCTGTGTCACGTTATTTTCAAATTTATTATTATCTTCGTCTCAGTATGAATGTTTATATGTATATTTTAGTGAGTAAAAATAATATTTGATTGATGAAGAGTATAGTTGATATATATTTCTAAAATTGTATACATAGTTAAAGATGACACTTTTAGTAGGACGCATGAAGCAACATCCAAAATGAATACGATACAAATTTTGATAATGATTTGTAAACTACTAAAATTAGTCATACACCACTAATTATGCATTACAATATTATAATATACAACACTTAAGGTATATGTAATAATCTAAATCGAGTTTATATGGAATTGATGATAATTGGTGATTGAACGGTTCATGATAATAAAGAGAGTTTGAAATTGAGTAACTACTAATTCACACACATACAGTTTTATTTATCAAAAGGCTTATACTAGAGTTCCTTAACTGTGAGTACATGTTAAGTATGTATACCTCTCACAATTATAAAATTACTAAACACTAAACAATGTTTACAATCCATAATAATTATTTCTAACAATCAACCCCATATTGTAAAAGTTGCTCGGATTGTATTCAATTCAGATATATAACTTTTAAGTTTGAACGTTGAGAATCTTTTGTAATCTGAAAACCACATTGAAGCACATTTTTTGATAATCATGTCTCAGCTTTATCTTTGTTTTAAATTTCCGAAAGCATTATGAAGACAAATCATTTTCTTGATCTTTAACGGCAACTTCTAGTCTTGAATGTGTTGTTGAAATATTTATTTTTGAAGCTCATAATTTGAAAGCACTTTTTAGTGATCTTAATCCTGAAAGTATATTTCAAATGGCTGTTGTCGATGAATCCTCTTTGAACTATTCAAGCTCCCTCTAAAACTGATACTTAACTCCTGGAGCTTGATTAGCTCTTGATTAAACCAGTTCTTTATTCTCTTAATATGCTCCGCCTCAAACGAATGACTCTTTTCAAACTTGTGAGAAAGATGTTGTGAGAAGTCATTGAAAACCGTTGAACTTTTTTCTATCAATGATATTTTCTTTGAACCTTTATCTTTCTTTAACAATACTTGTCAGATTTCGTCGAGCGGCTTGAGCAGAATTCTGATATCTTCTCTTCCATCTATCTTCAATTAAATACTTTTTAGATTTCATTGAGCGGCTTGAGTAGAATTCTAATATCTTCTCTTCCATTACCTCTTCTACAAATCTAGGACTTTTCAACAGTCATAGATTTCATTAAGATTCTATCTCATTTGTTTTCAAACCTTAACCATTTCTCATCACTATCTTCAAACATGAACTCTTTTCTCCCCCTCACGGTAATTATGATTTATCGTGAACATCATGAATATGGCGTAATACATGGTGTTTGAAGAATAAGTGAGCCTAACAAACTTTGCTGAGTTTTCTAGAACATTCTGTTGAATGTTGACTTCAATAATTGTCATTTGTCACAAACTAATCTTTGTTGAAAATACGATCAAATCAATTATCTCGGGATAATGATGCGAAAAATAATCGTAAACTCCAAGGAAAACATTAATTTCGTAACCATTGGGTAAAACAACAATTTACTAGAGTAAATCAAAGAAAAGTTGGTTGTGTTTTCCGAAAGCAAATTTCTGAAAACACTCCAATTCCTAGCTCACATATATTACCAGTTTGAACCTCAATTGAAACATTAAATGAATCAATTGAGAGACCTACTGTCAGTGTTGGCATTGATGTTAGCACTGGTAGGATTTTCATTTAATCATCGTAGAATGCCATTATTTAGGTATCATTATGAATGTTCTGACATTGTCACGAAGACATGCATATTGTCACAAAAACATGGAGTGTAAACAAATACTTGTGTCCTAAAAGGTGTATAATTTGGCTCTAGACTTGATATGTGCAAAATAATCAAGTCAGGGACTGTAGTGGAATGTTCTCTTGTTTCAATATCAACAATCTACAAGTGAGATATCGATAGATTATGTGCTTAGTCTCCTTGAGAATTTGAAACAAGAACTTTTTAAGAAGTACTTGGGTAGCCAAGATGTTAATGTGCATTGCATATAACAAAGATTCAAATGTGTTTACATATAGCAAAGATTAGAACATTAGGAAGTTTTGTTTCGAAAAGCACTCCCCCTTAACATATGTATAAATGTTTTGAAAAACTACATATGAATGTGAGTTTTACTTGTCTTTTGATATAGTACGAAGTCCCCTTCAAATATATCATACTTGTTTCAAAAGGAGTTATGATGTGAGCTCGATCTCAAAAACTTAAAATCTTTCCAAAATCATTGGACTTATTCTCAAATAAATTGAATTTCACATTTGAGCGATGTGAATTAAAAGGAGTTTGAACTAAGATGTTCATAAGCCAATATATTTAAGAACGGGTTTTGCACTGAAATGTACAAAATTTTAAACATTTATGAACCGGTTTGATCTGATTTGAGTAAAAGCCATAACAGTGAAGAACGAGTTTACTTTGATTTGAGCAAAAGCCAGATCATTTTCAGAACGAGTTATGAACAGATGTGTCCATAAGTCATTAAAGTTGCAATTTAGACAACAACATTTGGAACCCATTTAAGTATGGTGCAAATGGATTTAGAAAACTATGAAAACCATTTGTACGTTACATCAATCTGATTAAAGACGTTGAACTCCACTTTGATTTGAAACTCGGTGTTTCATTTCAAATTTTTTTTTGTGGAATTAACGGTAAGTGAAATCTTTCAGGAGCTCTTTTGGGAGCGGGGGACACAAAATCATTCATTTTGTGCACGGGATAAAAATGTTTTGTGGTGCAAGTGTAAACATCTTCGACCTTGAATATTTTGAATGATTGTATTTGGGAAGATATCTAAGAAAAACATTGTTTTCGTTACAAAACTCTTGTTGACTTTTGAAATATTAAAACCAATTTATTTGAGAAATTAAAGTTATTAAAACTAGAATGATGAAAAGTGTTTTCTAGAAATGTTCAAAGAAATCGCGATTTCTTATAATATCCACTATTCTTTTGCGAAGAATAATGGGTAAACACAGACATCCTTTTAGTAAGTGGTTTGAAAGATTTATTCGTGTAAATCTTCACTGGAATATTGACTTGTGATTTTGCTGCTTTTGACACTTAACGTTTATGAGGAGCTAACAAACTATCAAATCGTTCTGCCTTTTGAACTCTCTGTTTAAATTTTTCCTCAAGGTTTTTTATTGTCGTATAATTCAATTCTTTCATCAAAAATTTAATTATATTTCATAGAATGTTCAACAACTTCAGATTTCGAATTGTCATATTCAAGTTGAACTTGTTCAATTTGCTCTTGAACATTTTTAATAATTTTCAAAGAAAGAGCATTATCAACTTTGATTTTAAACTGAAGACGTTTTAGTTGAAGTGACATTAAGTCTGATTGTTCATTAAATTCAGGTGGTGGCAGTGTGACATGATAATTCATTATATAAGGTTTACATAGTGTTGTGGATGCCGCAAGTAAGAGATGACCCAACTTTTGTTGTAAGTCTTGAAAATCTTTATTGTATACACTCTCTTTTTCATCACTTGGCATCTTAAATCAGTTTTTATTTTCACTCTTAATGCTTTCAAGTTGCTCTTGAAGATTCTTTACTTCTGCTGATTTTTCATTTTCCCACTCACGAAAATCTTTGACTTCAGCTTTCAACAGTCTAATGAAGTGTTGCGATCAGGACGTGTACCATAATGATTGTAGTAAGTCATTTCAGTAGAACGCACCATAATAACGTTGTGTAAATGGATTTTAAAGATTTAAGATTTGAAGTTGTTAAAGAATCTTTTTCTTTTGAGAAAAACGTTGATCGAAAATTTGAAATTTATGCGTACGAATTTTTCCTCCAAATTTTTTTAAAATTTCTTGGGTAAAATGAATATTTTCTCAAACCAAAATTTTACAACTAATTGATCAGTTGAATTTGTGAAACACTTGATAATTTACTCGAATTGTGCAAATCACACTATTTGTACCCGTGAACCCAATGTTGTACATAATCCTCGACCTTTTCTTTTTGAATTTGTTTAATCTAACACCTTTAAACTCGAATACCAATTCTAATGATCTAAATCGAGCTTATATGGAATTGATGATAATTGGTGATTGAACAGTGCATGATAATAGAAAGAATTTGTAATTAAGTAACTGCTAATTCACACAAATACGGCTTTATTTATCAAAAGGCTTATACCATAGTTTCTTAATTGTGAGTACATGTTACGTAGTTAAACCTCTCACAATTATATAATTACTAAATACTAAATAATGTTTAAAATCTATAATAATTATTTCTAACAATACAATTAGTGGTTAATGGTTAAGTTTTAATGATGTAAAATTCAACACTCTTATAATTCAAAACCCTTTACTAATTATTTAACTGTAAAATATAATAACTTTTAGTGTAACTAATGAGAGCACGAGAAATTGATGATTCAAATTCAATGTTTTGAAGAACACTTTTTATATAAAATTTGTATGGAACGAGACCTGAATCAATAATAATATGTAGTTTTCTTTTGAATTTGAAAACATACAATATTGGACAAGTCATTAACATTCAATATAATTTAAATTGAGAAAAGTACACGGATAATCCATCTTATTTACCTCGAATTAACCATTTTTTCTTTAGGATATCCAATTACAACAACAATATTCTTTTCTGAACTAAGTACACCGACAGTTCTTTAGTTAACAATCATTAAGTTCTTCAATTAGAGCACACAGTTCTACCAGTTCGGAACGGAGTTCCGGTGCAACGTTTCGCCCGTGACGTTGTTTGACTTGTGTTTCTTTAAATCCCTATTTTCATATCTATATATATTACATTATATACACAATCCAAAACATATCAAAACACTCTTCTCATATTCAAATACACTTCAAAAACTCAAAAACTCAAAAACTCAAAAACTCTATAATTCACAATATTGAGCAACCTCAACAACCTACACTCCAAATGAAATCGGTTTCAACAATCATCATCTTCAAACCCGAATACCGAAATGCCCGATTTTGGTACTCCGTATAAACGCCACAAACGTAAACCTATCAAGCACCCAACTTCTTACCCGAGCAATATAATGATTCTTAATGTCGCAAGCATCACCAAACACCCAACAACCTTTCACCCAACCCGACATGCAATCGGTCGAAGATGAGGTATCGACGCCAACCTCTCCTAGAAATTTGTCATAAAAGAAACGCAAACAACCCAAAGTTAGACCATCACAACCAAAACCAAAAAGGTTTATAACAAAGTCTACTTTTGGGAACCAGAGGACGAACTCCGATTGGTCAAAAGTTAGATTTTCGTCTCTGTAGATTCCAATCGAGGAAATGCGCAATACAACGACTATTTTTGCTATCTTATCATGGATGAGTACTACGCCAACAACTTTCCATTTATTCGGACTAAAGACATGTTGACCTCAAAATGGAAAAAACTTAATGCCAGTTGCCAAAAGTGGGGAGGCATTTAGAAGTGACTTGAAGAACAAAGAAGAATCAAAGAAAATGACGTTAGCAGGATTCGGGTAGAGTCTCAATATAAGTTGGAAACGCTAAAAACTTTCAAAAGTTTTCAAGCATGATACGTTTTGAAGGACCACAAAAACTGGTTAACTCCCGTCTCGTTGTCGTCAAAAAACTGAACGCTGCGAGATGGTGCACTTGGACGACTTGCATTTGGACAAGGAACCGAAAGCTAACTAAGAAAACCCGAGTGTTGCACTAATCGGTGATGTTCAATTCCAACGTCCACAGGGAAAATCAAGGAAAACAAATTTCCAAAAAGCGTCATCCGGTTCCACCGCTTCGTCTCGCGCTTCATTTGATGAATTGATCACTAATACATTTCAAGGCATCTATTCCGACAAGCAAAACTACTATCAATCTAAGGATCTTGAAACACAACTTCAAATTTTGGTTATGCCGACGGACCACTTGATGGGACAAGATAGGAGAGGATTCGTGAGAAGATGGGATTTGGATTGGATTCGGGTTCAGGAGACGCTTGATGTCTTTTTTTATTTTTATTAATTTATTTTTTTAAGATTTGTAATATTTATTTTTATTTCTTTTTTAAATTATTTTGTTTATTTGAAATTATTAAATTATTTGAATTCCAAAAAAAAAAAAAAAAATCAAACATAAAGTCCAGTTGACTGTTTAAAATACTGTTCTCATTCCCTACTTTTTCAGTAATAATGTTATCCCAAAATAAAGTCTTAAACATTGTAATTTTTAGGTCACTACAATTCGTGCTCTAAATTTAATAACGTAACTTAGCAAAAAAAAGAAAAATTATCTTCTCATATTGGTAGTGGTGATGGGTAGTAGTTTGAAAGAAATATTTCTAAATAACATATCAGAGTTCGTGAATGAGGGTTGGGAAGAGAGAAGACATGTGAAGTCTCATCTGCAGAGCATGTGAATTAATTTAATTGACATTGTAGGTTCCCGGGGACTGGATCCATTAGATAAACTAGTATATTCGAGTGCACAATCCTCAAATATACACAATGATAACAACAAGTAAACACGAATATGTAAAGATCACTTTTATTAAATGTAAACTCGGTTACATTCAAACTAAGATACAAACAATAAGAAACTCATGAACTTGTTGTAATCTCAGCAAGTTCGTCTATTTCAGAACCCCTAACCTCTCCACTAAAACTTTCGGACTTGTGTATATAGGCAACTTCGAAGCGCATACGAACTTAGTAAGTTCATACCTACTTCTAAGTTCGTACGAACTTACACATATACACATATAGACAAAAGTTAACGATTACAATGATTAACAAAGTGACCAATAACAAACTAGATGTTGTCACACAAAATGCACCAACAAACTCCTCCTTGACAATAACTTCTAGTTTCGATGCACCAACAGACTCCGCATTGACAATAGGTCTGGTTTCACCCGAGATGTTGTCACCCGAGTTGTATTCGATCTTGATTCTGTTAAGCTCTTTTATCTTCTTGCATAACACCTTTTCCACAAAGTCTTCACTACCCTCTGACATCTTCAATCTTCATGTCTCTAACTATCTCTTTAGCTTCTAACATCTTGATCAGATCATGTCATACACCCTCAACAACTCTTGTAGCTTCCGAGTCACCTTTAGGAATTTCATCCTTTTCAGATCTTAACTCCTCTAGGTCTATCACTACGATTCACCTACAGAAGTTTCATCATTTTCTGAACTAAACTTCTTTAGGTATCCTCTAACTCAGACTTATCATTATTAAACTCGTCAGTTCAATAGTATCTGTCTCTGTTAGATTGACTAGACTCCCCCTAAACCTGTTGAAGAGTTAGGCAGCTCACCATCAATTGGTCTACTGCTAGGCAGCTCACCATCATTTGGTCACTGGGATCATTGTCTCAGTCTCTGTTTCTTTCTCAACGCATCCTCTTCATAACCAATCTTCTCCCCCCTGTTAGGCTTTTCCGCCTAAGCTATGGTGAAATAGTTGTAATAGGTGTGGTTGGAATTGTTGTTGTAATTATGGGTGTGGTGGTGGTTGTGGATTGGGCAATTGGCTTACTAATGACAACCCCACTAGACCGTCTTCTTTTTGGACCTTCTAGTTAGTAACGAGGTATCATTATCAGAATCATCATCGTCATCTTGCAACGTATAATCATTGTCTTCATTCAACTTATGTTTGCCTTTATCCATAGTAAAATGAGACCCGGAGTGAGATCCAAGTATTTTTCGATCGAGATTCATCCAACGGTGGAATATCATCTTCATCATCACTTCCATCATCACTATCGGTCTGTTCGCACGCAAACCCTAATATCTTCCTCGAATTTAGATTTTCTAGCTTCACCGCTTAGTAATACCTAGGCTTTGAACGAATCGCGTTCTAGTTGTTTCTCCAATCGTAGAGTAAAAGTAATTATCTCCCCATTTAGTAAGAACTTAAATGTAAAATAAAATAAAACATATAAAAAAATATGAAATTATTCATATTAAAAATAACATTATGTTTTGTGAGAGTCATTGTTACGAAGATCATATTAGCCATGATGTAGACTATACAGAGTAGGAATTATTGTATTCCTTTGTTATTATTGATATAAGTAATAGTCCACGATGATTATCGGTATTGTTGTCCACATAAGCACTCAACATTTAGAACTTTCAAGTGCGGTTTTAATTATTATTCACGACTACCTATGTAGCTTCCCTTTTAACATACTCTTGTGATTAAGATACACTCATAACTTCCATTTAAAGGTGTGATTATTTTATTTCATCTTTAAAGTCAAATCATTTATAAATGTTCAACTACTATTGTTCAAGATTAATGATTAAATTTGACTAGGGTTAGGAAAAAACAAATCTAAAATCAAACTAATGTTGACAGGTCTGTACTTTCGTACATCAAAGCGACGTAGTTTGACTAGAGACCTTGACAACGGTATTCTTGTTTTGCGGTCAAGTTTGCTCTATGTTAGGATATACTTAATGAAACTAGGTTAACATGTTTCTGGCTGTAGCAGAAGAAATACTCAGTATATCTCCCAGATGAATTCTTTATGGTATCCAATAACATGTGTTATGATAGAATCTTTCACTTAAGAATTAAGACTTAACGTCATACATCAAAAGAGAGTTTTCACATGATAATTCCCTTATTTGAGTTTATTTTTTGTGCACTTAAAAACCTTTATGTTGGATACCAATCGATACATCATATGATGAAGTTATTAGTCACGTTGAGATTATGGTACATTATACTGTGTATGTACTACATCTTAAAGCCAAACTTAATAAAGTTGTAGGCATGGGTAATGCTTTCGTCATTTCTTCGCGTCATTACAATGACACTCATACCTTTTATAGTTTTTCAAAGTTACTAAGAATACTACAAAAAAAATTTCTTAAAGGAGATACATTACTCATGAATTTTCATTCCATTGATTTGGACTAACAACTCAAAACGTGATTTATCAAAAACCTTAGCATAAAAGTCAGCTAGATTATCGTATGAGGATTGTATTATCCCATATTTGATTCTGTCTCCCCCTCAGTCGCTACATCTTCTGCAAAACTTGTAGCCTTTAAAGAACTTGTCTCTCCCCGGTCATGTGCCTTGAGCCATCGCAATCGACATACCACCTAGTTAATAGCCATTCCAGTCAACTCCTGCACATGCACAAAAAAAAAAAAATACTAGTTATTACGGGGGACCCAAGCCACCACAGACTTGGGTTGACCATTCTCATCAACAAATGTAAATTTCCTCAGATATCCATCTCGCCTTTCAGGTAACTTGGATACTTTGGAAATTTCACGTGTTGGTGAATGAGGAGAATAACCACTAGGCTTTCTTTCCGGAGACTTTCGAAAAAGTCTCTAATTGACTAGCCTATGGTTTGAAGTATATCTAACCCTATATTTATAGTTATAATTTGAATTTTGAAAATTCCTATTACTACTACTCTGGTTAGAATAACTTTTGTTGTGATGTTGAACACGTTGAGGAGTTTTCGACCGAATTGATTTTCCATTTGAGCTTCCTGTTTAAGGAGAAGTGCTCCTTGGACTATCATTTGTCAAAACTATAGATTTCTTACTTGGACACACACTTGCTACATGTCCTTTTTACATGGCACACAAAGCACGAACATTTCTCCCAGGCTTTCTTATGAGCCTTGAGATTCGTTTGGTGTTTCATTTTGTGTGGACTTGACTCTTCTTTTCTACCTGACTCAGGTTTCTCTGAATTGGTCTCGTCCTAAACTTGCCTCTATTATGCATCAATTGAGGCAATTAATGCCTGAGGTTCTTCAGCCCGTGTACTCCAATCATATGAACCGTCTTGTGTTTGAACAATCAAGGCTCTAGAACATGCACTATTCCCTGAGTTTTGATCTCTCATAGACGTCCCTTGATCTGAGTATCTCTACCTTCCCTGGTTTGAAGTTTTTCCTTTGCTCGGTCATTGACATTCCCTGGCGAAGTGCCCGAAACCATCGCAGTTATAGCAATTAACCGTTGTCTTGTCAAATCCAACATTTTCTCCAACAAACTTCCTACCCGTTCGATTTATGAACCTCTGCACCCTCCTTGCAAGCATGGCCAGTTGCCATTGCAAGTCCATCTCTTCGAGATAATCAGGGTCAAGTTGGTCATAATCCTCATTAATCATGGCAGGATCCATGACCTTTCCCTGAATGAAGTTCTCATCAGATGCCACAAATGATGCTAGAATTGCCATCTGACCTTTTGCTGACTTCATGCTCATAGACATCGATTTGAACCCATTAACAATCCCAGATTGTGAGTTCTTATCCCTGCCTGAATCTCCAGATGATGCAACATAGCAGACATTGACTTTAGTATCTATGATCGCATTGTTTGTCTCGGACTTCCCAGTGAAGAATGTTGTGACTCCATTACTTATAGATACACTAGAATCAGACTTCTTGCCATTAAAGACACTAGGATCTTGAACCTGATCATATCCCGTCTCTTTCTTCTGCATATTCAAGTCGTAGACCCGCAACTTTCCTACAACTTCTTCAAGCCTTAACTTTTTATACTCTCTGCTTTCTTTGATCATCCGAGTGTATTTGTCCCACTTTGATGGTAACGCCTCTAGAAATTTGTTGTTCCTCACTGTATCAGTAAATGACAGTCCATTGTTGTCCATCTGAGTCATTAAGTGATAAGATCGAGTGATAATATCTTCTAGTGACTCACCCATCATGTGCTTAAAAACGTAGAATTTTTTTGTAAGAAAGTTAGCCATACTCTCCTTGATCTGATCGTTACCGTCAAATATCTTCTCTAAAGCTAACCATACCTCTCTTAAAGTGTTGTAACGTTTAAAGGTATGTTTGATCTCTTGAGGTAGATACATGGTGATAGCAGACATCGCCTTGTTCTCTGCTTCATACATCCTTTTGTCTCTGTAACATCCTCTCCCGCGGTCTGGTAATTTCTATTATTTTAATTGATTATCTAATTGTTTTAGAAAATATTTAATATTATGTGTTTCCTTGTGAAACGTAGATAAATAAGCCCTTTGACTTATTGTGACTAGTGAAATATTAGTCGTTTCAAAATTTGAAAGTTTTGATTTTCTGCGACATAAGGGTAGTGTCGCAGGTGGTGTCTGTGCGACACAACGGTTGTGTCGCAGGACTGTGTCGCAAAACGGGCTGAACTGAAATTAATTAAGGAGCTTAAGTGTAATTCGAAGATATATATATATATTAATACGCCGCCCAAACATTTCAAGATCATTTCCATACGTTCTAAACTAGTTTTAAAGTGAAAAATAAAGAGAAAAGAGAGAAAGAAGTGAGAAGTTGAGAGTTGGATCAAATTTGAGCTAATTAGCTGTGAATTCGAGGTAAGTTCCAATTATTATGTGTTACAGTTGTTTATAAGTGAATTAGACGGATTAGAATAAGTTAATTTGAGTAATACATGTTTGAATTCAAGAATTTCAAATCTGGGAACTGGTATGTTCTTCATTGCGACACAAGGTTTGTGTCGCAGGTTGTGTCGCATGAATGTTCTGCGACACAGTTGGTTATGTCGCTTAAGGCGGCCATATTGAGTATTGCGACACAATGTTAGTGTCGCAGGATTCTTATTGTGCGACACAATGGATGTGTCGCTAAATTTTGTTTTGAAAATTTTAAAAATATCACTAACTCGGATTTAGTTGAAAATTGCATGGTCACTTGGAAACGACCTAGTAATCAAGACTATATATTATAGCCTAGGCAGTTTTTGGCCATTCGGGGTCATCTAGGGCCCGAAAATGACATTTTTCAGTTTTAAACATCATTGCAAGATTTTCTAAGTTCATTTCTGATTGAACTTTTGTTTGCCTAGACTTCAGGGATTACCTGATTTGATAAATGGGCTATAATGATAATTATGGAACGAATTTCTAACTTGTATATGATTTTCTGTTTCAGATCAACATAAGACTCAGTGATATAAGAATCCTGAGTGTGGAGACGTCAAAGGTATCGGTGAGTGGATTCAGAACTCCTCATTTGATTTAGTTGTAACTATTTGGTTACAACGAGTAAACGTAGATGTGTGTTAGACTGTTTAGTCTTGATTATTGATTATTAATCTTCGTGATATGTGAACCAATGTGTATTCATGTTATTGAGGTCAATGTGTAGTTGGACTTCTGGTTATTATGTGATTTACACAGGTTTTGATTCATTTGTTGTGTTTGAGACCTGTGTATGAGTTTAATAACCAGTAGTTATCGGTCTATTCTGTATTGGCCATACGGATTGATGGTAAGTGTTCTTTGGGAATCCCCGGGTATTATGATATCCCAAGAGCCACCGATCCTCATTGAAATATGTGTGTTTACGATTATTTGGTGCAAACATCTAGTTTTGCTAAGTTGAATGGAGTGTGATGAATCTATTCACTTAGCTTCGTGCTAACCCCTCATTTTACTTCCTGCAGGATATGTTTTGATTGATTGTGGGTGCAGGAGGTGAATGGTTGATCAGGGAATGTTTGACTGCGCTTAAAGACTCTGATATGGTTTTTGTAATAAACCTTGTTTGGAGAATTTTATAATACCCCGTCTTTTGTAGTTTTAAACAGTTTAGATATTGTGTAAATATGGAAAAATGTTAACTGTTTATGTATAATATTTAATATATACTAAGGTAATGTATTTTTAAATTCATGCTTCCGAGTTTATTAATATTATATTCTTAAATAGAATGAGGGGTGTTATAGTCTCCCTCCTGCATCGTTGAATACGAATAAACCTTTAGACTCCCTTCGAATTCATAAGTAGGTGCATCATACCCTTCACTTATACAGATCCACATTTTAATGTCATTGAATTTTGTAAATGATTCAAATCTATCTTTCCATCTGAAGTAATCTTTAGCCTTTAGAAGCTTTGGTGGTGAAGTAGTTTTACCTACTTCATGATCCATCTCAATCAGCTTGTTCAAATTTGACACATCGTAATAAGCGAGTATACGAACTTGAGGTATGTTCGTATAAGAAAGTCGACTAAAGTCAAGTTCACTCAAAACACAAATTTTCCCTCCAAAATTCTTGAAAATATTTCGAGTAAAATTTAAATTTTCTCAAACCAAAATTAGTCTATAGTAAGCCTTAACTTTTTTTTTTTTTGAAGAGTTACTGGGAAGATGGTCAAATGAACTTGGAAAATTTTGAAAATAGTTAAGTTCGTATGAACTTAGGAATGTTCGAACAACAAGTAAGTTCAAGATGCACCTAAGTTCGAAAAGGGGTCAACGAACTTGGTCAAACGCACTTGACTAACCAAGTTCGTATGAACTTAGTCCTAAGTTCGAATGACAGGTTGTAGGTTCGAATGAAAGGCTGTAAGTTCGTACGAATTTAAGGTAAGTTCATACGATACTTTCTTAGTTCGTACGACGAACTGATGAAATAACTCAGATCTGAAATTTCGAATCTGGGCTCTTTTCAACTGCCTTTTTCGAATACCCTTGTATCTGCAGTGATCTTTAACACCTTTGGACCTAAAAATCTCTGTTTAAACGTCAAAGTCTTTCGTATTATCTCATTCTTGTATCGTGTAATACCTCGAACCAAAAACGAATCAAATTCGTAAGCTCTGATACCATTTGTAGCTCAATAATAAACTCATGAACTTGCTATTATCTCAGAAAGTTCGTCTATTTCAGAAACGCTAACCTCTCCACTAAAACTTTCGGACTTGTGTATATATAAGCACCTAAGTTCGTATGAACTTAGACAACTTCGAAGCTCATACGAACTTAGCTAAGTTGCTACGAACTTAGTAAGTTCGTACCTACTTCTAAGTTCGTACGAACTTACACATATACACATATAAGACAAAAGTTAACGATTACAATGATTAATAAAATGACCATTAACAAACTAAATGCTATTGTCACACAAAATGTACTAACAGACATTACTAACGATCATTACAATAATAAAGGAACATGTGTAGAGCAAGCTTAAAAAGACTGTTCTTGTAAATTAAAAATATTGAAAGACCAATGATGTAATTTGAGATAAATCACGGGACTATCCATGTAATTTTCACAATTTAAACTTATATTTCTTTTCCCTTTTCAGTTGAAAAGGTAATTTGCGTAGACACCTACAATTTATAATGATTTCCAGTATTTTATAAAAGAAAATAAATAAAAACAAATATTGAAGAGAACGTGGACTTGTGAAGCGCGCCATATTTAGGGAAAATGAGTGTAGGATGGATGGGCATGTGGGTTAGATGGACCATTTATGTTTCCATATATTTGCAATTTGCAAAGTTTAGTGGTCACTCAAATTTAAGCCATCTTGCAATGTTTGTTTAAATTATACAATCATATATTAGTACACGTCATGCTTTAAGGCACAATCAAACTCTGTTCCATTGGTTTTTATGTTTGATCGATGTACAATTAAAGAATCGTCTAACAATTACCTAAGATCGAACATCTTAAGAGCATCTCTGTCGTGTAAATTATGGTAGTGCACTAAATTACATTGTTTCAGTACAAAAAATTCTCTTATAGATATTTCTATACTAATAAAAAAAGTTACTTTAATGTATTATATTAAATTTTTTCAATTGATTTAAAAATATACAATTCAACAATATAACATTAAAAATTTTATATATCCATTAAATTCTTTTAGAAAATGTAATAACAATTATTGGATCTCATGTCCCATCACATCCTAATTCTCCACTTCTCATCCCCATCTCCGACCCTATTCCCGTCGAGAATTGATTTTGCATCCTCATCTGTGTCCTCTACAGGAATCGAGGATCCCTATTAGGTATTCAAGGATTTGTTTCTCCGCTCTCAAAATAACTTTAAATAAATGATAAAACTACCGAATAACAATATTAACGAATAAAAGATATATTATATAAACTTTTATGATTTATTGCAAAACTGAATATGAAAAAGACTTATTATTACCGAGAAACTAAAAAGGTGAACTGAAACAAATTTAAGTAACATATTAGTAAAATGAGAGAATGAATTTGACTATATGAAGCGTTGGATTGAATTAATGAAACGTACCATATGATAATATATTAGAATTTTAATATATACTTATATATATTATATTATAACAATATATATAAATTATGCTATGTAATATTTTTATAGAGTATATATAATTCGGACATGGGTTCGGGGGACTCGAGAAAATCACCATTGGGTGCGGGTTCGAATACGGGTATGGTGACCCGAGGGATTTCTTATCCTCAGTTTTCAAATTCGTGAGTTCCACGTCCCCATCCCATCCCCAGAAAAAACTCTGGTATTCCCCGATTAATCAGGTGTTAGTATCGGGTTTTCTATCGAATGTGAATTTTGTTGCCATCTCTATTAAGAAGCATTATATACACACGCCGTTAAAATATCAATTGTTATGGTGATATCTTTTATCTTCGTGATAAATATATGAATAGATGTCAACGGCACAATAAATATGACCATACACAAAAGTGGACAACTAGAAGGGTGTTTGGACGTGCTCATTTTATCTTACATATGAGTCGTTGTTGTAAGTAAATAATGTTGAAAGAGATATGAAATGTTGATTTTTCATGTGTCAACGTTATATTCATATGGTATGTATTCGTGAATGAGTATTCATATCTTATCTTATCGTCCATCGAGCCGTTGGTGGTGGTGGTCACTTATAAGGTGATGTGATGATCTACCATATTGCAATATACCAAGAAGTATTTTATGTTTCACATATATTTTCAAAATGGAAATTAAAACTCTTCCCCTGTTATTAAACGAATATTTTTTTTTTTTACCAAAGAACAAAAAAACTATAATATTTTGCCCCTACTTGGTGTGAGTTGCAAATTGCGAGTTGCGAATATGGAATTTTGCCTTTTGTGTTCAAGATTAGCGGATTGTACCCCTTTTTGCGTCTGGATCGAAGGTCTACTTGCGGGTCGGTTTCGGTTCCCCATACCTGAATACTTATAAACATAAAAAATAAATTAAAAACCCAACCCTTTCCCCAAAACCCGTAAACCACTAAACCTAACCACAATTGCCCTCAACCATCGGCACACGCAACGACAACCATCCGCCACCGCATCCATCATCAAGCACCACTGAAACCACAATTGGTTACCACCACTACAAACACCATTGCCCACCTGTAAATTAGTGATTTTGAAAAAAAATTACACGGATCGGTTGTGTTTGAGAAATAGAACGTTTACACTCGATATTTATTATTTATAAATGCATAACCTAAAGTAAGCTTTAATTTCGAATTTCATTAAGGCATTTTATCGAACGTTTGGCGGTTTGGGCATGAAACTCTTTCTTTTCTTATTAATATTTGAGGGATGGTATTATTGTTATTGATTTGTATTTAAGAAACAATAAAAAAGTGTTGGCCATTAAAAAAAAGTCGAGACCGAGATAGTTCTCAGTGACGAGCCACAATTTTTCGGTCATGCTCGAGATTTGTGGCTCACGATTTGTAAATTCTCAGTCATGACCAAGATTTGCGGCTCAGAGCCAGCAAATTCTCAGGGGGTTTTCGAAGCTTTGTTGACAATAAAGAACCATATTTTGGGCCTTGTTGGATGTGTTGTGTTTGGACAATGACCTGTCATGTATATAATTTACTTTCAGAATGATGTGGTCGTCCAAACCTTACAAATCCTCAGGAGGAGGCTGAGGAGTTGTGGTTTAGGCTCACCCCCGTTATGCAATACGATTCGGGCGCCGAGAGTTTTGTTTGATGACCGGATAATGTTTTGGTCCTAAGACAAGTATGAATGATTATATTCTGTAGGAGGTTCAAGAGACGAGACCTGCTATTAGAGATCAGTGTTTCAAAATCCATGCTCACTTCAAGGAGATCTGTATTTTGCATGTAGAGATATTGTTCTTAAAACCATATATGTTTACTCGGGTGATGAAAATGACCATAATTTCTCTATGTATTTTCGGACAGGTAGTAATCTAGTTCAATTGCTCAACATCATCTGTTATAAATTGTAAACCAATATCTAGGTCTTTATAATAGTCTTTAAAGTAGCAATACCGCTTATCTGGAGCTCAATAATCCAGCTCTTTTAAAGCGTAATCCAAGATTTTTGTTGAAAAATCATCAACATCTACGCAGTCAATAAACATCATCTACGTTCTTCTTATGCCCTGAAATCTCCACCGTGACGAAGCTTGATGCTAAACAACTCAAGAACTGTTGCGTATAATTCATTAGTTTTTGATTTTTCTTTTGGAGATCGAAACTGCCAAAAATGATCAGCGCAAACTATTTCGAAAAGAAATTTTGAAAAAAGCAGATAGCGTTCACGGAAGCTGCTACCTAATCATACAAGTCGCAAATTGTGACTCGCTACTTACAAATTGTTGGTCGCAAGTCGCAATTTGCAACTTGTGTCTAGTAGGGGCATAATGTTATAGTTTTTTTTTTTTGGACAAAATTTTTTTTATTTGTAACATCCTCCCCATCGGTCTAGTATTTTTAGGTAAATTTATCTCTTTGCTTACGTTATTTAATTGAATTAAATTATGTGAAATGTTTGATTAGATAATTGTTAGGAATGATTAAATGGGAATTACGGTATTTTTAGTTTAAAATACGGATTAGCTTAACTATTAGAACTAATACAATCGTGTGCTAGATTAATGATAATAATACATCGTAGTATACGTAAATCATCATATATAAATACCCAAATCTGGAAATCAGCTCATTTTCTTCTTCTTCTTCATCTCACACCAAACACACTAGAAACACCAAGAACACACACACTTGCAATTAAAGCTCAAATCAAGCCCAAACCATCTCCAAATTGTGTCATTAGATTCGGAATTCATTATAGATCATTCTTACAACTCGTTTCTGTGGATTAAATCAAGTTAAAGGTTAGTTTTGATTAGTTTTAAGTTTTTACAAAAATGAGAGAAAAGTTAGTAGGTTGGATTTAATTATGTGTTTTTATGTTAAATTGATGCATTTCGAGTGTTTGTTTATGTGTTTACTAAGTGTTAGAACGTTTAATTGGTGAAAAACGTTGTTAGAATTAAGATTTGGATTATTTTGGTGAAATCAGCCCAGTTTTCTGCAAAAACGCAGATGAACTGGTTTAGGCGATATTGGTAATATCGCCACCAATATCGCAGGTAATATCGCGATTAATTTCGTTTGCAATATCGCTAGTGATTTGGCGATATTGGCAATGTCGCTATGGCGATATTGGCAATATCGCTATGGCGATATTGCAATGTCGCTATGGCGATATTGACAATATCGCTATGGTGCAGATTTTGAAAATGCGTAAGTGTTACTAAGTTTTGTGAAAATCTTACTAAAAATTAGATTTTGATGAAATTCGCATGGTCACTCGGAATCGATCAAGTAATCAAGACTATGTACCATAGCCCTGTAAGTTTTTGGCCTTTCGGGGTCGTCTTGGGCTTCAAAATGGCATTTTTCAGTTTTTAAATGACGTTCCGGGATTTTCGAGTTTCGTTCCAGATTGAACTCTTATTTCCTTAGACTTCAGGGAATTACCTGCTTGTAAGAATGTGCTATTATGATGATTTAAACTTGATAAATGTTTATTATCTAGATACTATGCGTTGAGATATGTTATACGCTTACGAAATGAGTTACTAACTCATTATCTGTTGTATTCTCAGATCAGTCGAAGACTCAGTAATATTAGAATTCTGAGAGGTGGATAGTAGCAGACAGGTGAGTGGATCTGCAACTCATAATTTGAGTTAGTTGTAATGGTGTGATTACAACAAGTAACGTAAACCTTGATTGACTGTTTAGTCTGAGTTATGATTGTGTATACCTACTTGTTATGCATATGTGGCCTTCGGGCATCTGTGTTATTCAGAGGTCAATTGCGATTGGACTTGGCTACTACTGTGTTCAACACACGTTCCAGATACATGTGTTGTCGCTGGAAAGTGTGTTGTTGTGTTGTAGTGCCAAGTTATCGGCCTATTCTGTATGGGCCTTTACAGATTGTGGTAAGTGTTACTGTGGGCCACCGCGGCTGTAGGGTTCCTCAGTAACCGCCGATCCTCTTGAGTTTATGTGTTTACTGTGCTTAGTGTAAACGGATTGTTATGCTAAGTTGAATTATTAGTTGTACATTCATTCACTTAGCTTCGTGCTAATCCCACCACTTCCCTTCCTGCAGGTTATGCTTGTCTTTTGTGGGTTGGGCAGGAAGATGGTTTTGAAGAATGTTTGACACGTGCTCTAACTCTGATATATTTATGAATGTTTCGTATATTAACATGTATGTGGATTTTGTATAACAATTATAAGTGTTTTGGTTCGTAAATAGTTAAATGTTATAAATTCGCGAAATTTTATGGTCTTTTCTATAATATAATATATAATATTATTTTATCCATCGCTTCCGAGTCAAATTACTATTTTAACCCTGAGGTAATTTAAGGGGTGTTATATTATTTTTAATAATGGGGTCATATTTTTAATTTCCCTATTTCAAATTGATTAGCTAGATATTAAAAAAGTTATTGGTGTAGTTGATAACATTTAACTCTTAAATTATGTGTCGTCACAATACACGGAGGAACTAGTTAAACATGTACATATGATCACCGGTTTACTAGTAAATCGCTGTCAATTCGATCCGGATATCAAACCGTAAATCGCCGCAAATCTAAAAATAAATTCCAAACCACAAATCATCGCCACCCCACCACCTGAAATCACCCGCAATCCGTCATCGTCCACGCCCTTTCCATCTAAGTAGGTCACCGTTTAAGTGTGTTTTTGCTAGATCTACGAGTTTTAATAGGTTCCGATCTAGTGACATGATTAGGAGTTTCGTTTTCGTGGTTTGTTGTTTTTGGCGGATCTAGAACTAGGTTTTTTAAGTCGTTATTTGTTGTCTTCAGAATTCGTTGACGGTGGATGGTGGTTGTGAGGGGGTTCAAATGGTGATCGTAGGTTGTCCGAAACATGTCGTCGTCGATCAGGTAGGGTTTGAGTAAAGAAATGGTGGGTGTGTGGAACAAGAGAAGTCAGGAGAGAGATAGGAAGTTAAGTGAAGAAATGGTGGGTGAGTTTGATAATGAAATTAGGGTTAGGGTTTGAGTTGAGTCATGACGAAAATATCAACCTGTGGGACAAAAAGATTGACTAAACTCGAAAAATGATAGAACGGTTAAAACAAGACTACCACAGGGACAAAAACAGACAATTTCTCAACATTTTTATGTGCGAGTAAAATACTCAGATAATTATTGTGACTCAATTTCTGCTTTCTCGTGATATTTTCTGGTTTTAACCAATGTTGACAAATAGTGATATTTTGGCCGATGAAGGTAAATGATATGACAAAGATGAGACAACTTAGGGTCCACAACGGTCAGCACATGTGTGATTGGAGTTCCATCTCGACTCTATTTAGCTAACATTAAAACTCTATATCCACTATATATGTTGCACCACATGCATTTGTTATCACAATTTAGTGACACCATCACTTTTTCCCGTAAATATTGATTAAGTAGTTGTTTATATAGTACTCTTATAATTTTTTTCCCTTATATATATAATAACTAAGCAATTTGATTAGAAATTAAAAAATAATCTAGCGCAAGTTTATAGTGAGTCACCGAAGGGTAGCATTTAATTAATCAGGTTAATGATCAAAGAAATAGAGTTCATAGAATCTTCGGTGAAGATTTTTTCTAAAGTTTGAGGAAATTCTTTTCTAATCAAAATTGAGATTTTTAAAGCGTATGACACAAAACTTTTTTTTTTTTTTTTTGTCAATTCCTTTATATATCGATCATTTCTTTTTGTTTAGAAAAACTTTTAAAAAGCTTTTTAACATTGAAGTGATAACTTTTTGTAAAACCTTTTAAAATGTGTGGTATGAAAAGTTTTTTCTCATTGTGAATGCTCTTATCATATTACATTCTCATTTTAATAGAGTAGTGGGTTATACCCGATAAATTCGTAAAAACAGACAAACAATTACAATGTTTCAGTAAAGTACAAGAGAAAAGCCTTGAGCTCTCACAACCAAAGTGAAAGGCTAAAGAACGAAATCCTTGAGAGCTAGAAAACTATTAGAGAAAACCCCTATGTGATGAAGTTAAGGCATTTTCCAGATAGCTTTCATGTGCGAAACTTCAGGATAAAAATCTTTAACCTCACAATAGCGAATATCACATCAACCAAAGTTTTGAAAAAATGATTGTTTGGCTCTTGCCAAAGAAATAAATAGATGCCCCAAGAACAAGTTTGGCAATCACGACTCTCGCCACTCGATGTCGTGCCACAGGAATCAAAATGCCTAAAATAGATGCTAGTTATTATGCGCAATAAGAATATGACTAACTTGTTTTACTCTCGTCCACACCTGTAAAGAAAAAGAGCAATAGAAAAATAAATGAGCATGGGAATTTGGTTGCTGTCCACATAACGAACAGTTTATATCCGAACCATGATTTGTCGTACGCACTTGCCAAGCTTTTAATTTGTCTTGGGTTTTTAGTTTTCCACCCATGACTAACCAAAAAACAAAGGCGTGCCGCGGAATGCATTGAGAAAGCCAAACCAACTCATACCATTGAACCTTTGAAGCATGTAGCCGAATGGAGTGCCATACATTGCTGACCGAAGTATCATGATTCTCATTGTGGATGTTTATAAAGCTTTTAAAATGTGTCATATAGAAAAGTTTTTAAAGATTCCAGTAAAGATTGAGCAATATTTTTTTCTTTCTGTTTTGAAAACGTGATAGTTGTGACGAGGAAAAATGATAATTTATAGTGTAAATTATATAATATTCAAGAACAAGCAATAAGTATGAATAAAGCTGATGATCAGATGGAATGGAAAGAAAATTGATGATTGATCGATTGATCAATCTGATGTTTCGATGCCAGTCTTTGAATGTTTGATTCGCTTTGTGCATTTGTCAAAGAAAAAAGATACGTAGACCTAAATCTAGACCTTAAAATGTGATTGATAGATATAAAAAATTGATTGGGGGATATTAACAGAGGAAAATTGGTAATAGAAGTGGTGTCGATGGACGGAACTCAAACCCTAATCACCGTCATACAGAAAAGATATCGACTACGTTCTTTCTTACTAACTTTCCCAAGGAGATGAATGTCAAAGAACTTTGGAAACTATGTGATAATCATGGGAAAGTGGCTGATGTTTGCAAAGCTAGGAAATTGTCCAAGGCTGGGAAAAGGTTTGGTTTTGTAAGATTTATGAACGTCGAAAATGAATCGGTCCTTGAAAAGAACCTTGCCACCATCTGGCTTGGAAACTACCATGTATTCGCTTCTTTAGCAAGGGTTGATAGGGGAAGTAGAATGCCATCCAAACCTACTAACTCTGGGACAAAACCGGCTGAGAAGGTGAACATGCATGGAGCGCAATCAACGCATGCGAAGTCATATGCAAGTGTTGTTCAGGGGGTAGTTAAGGAGAAAAGGCGAAACTGGGTCGTAAACTCTCCTTGTCGGCTGGTGATCTTATCTTCATTCCCGAAGCCGATGTCACAAGAGTTGTGTTGGCAAAGGTACGAAATCCCCTTCACATTCCTTCTCATTTGTATGTGTCGTGCAGAAGGCTTTGACGGAATGGACATTGCTTTCATGGGGGAGCATGGGTTAACTTCAAACAGAATGTCACCGTAAAGTATTTTTTTCAAGGAGATTAGACCCGTCTCGAAGTCTTTTATTCTAAATGGAAGGGCTGTTTGGATAGAAGTAGTCGGCTTGCCTTTATGTGCTTGGACTCTGGCAGCCTTTAAGAAAGTTACATCCCTTTACGGTTCTGATATTCCTAGATAATGATGTTGATGATCAATAGGTTGTGGGAGGGTGTGTATTAATACCTTATTCTCCCCCATCAATGAAAAGGAAACCAAAACAATTGACGGGAAAGATTATACAGTGGATGTGCATGAAATTGCGTCTTGATACCCGACTATAATGAAAGAGGAGGATGATTCCTCTTAGGAGGGCTCGGATAGAGGTCTTGACTAGGATGAAGATTAAGGAGTCATGGCCAGTGATGACGATGTTTTCATGGAGGAGATTGTCCCGGATTCTTGTACTAACAATAATAACGAAATGAAAGCCCTAAACGTAGACGATGAAATGAAGGATCAAAACGATAATTCTAAGGATGATTTTGCGACCTCTAAGGCTAATGACCCTCATGCGGAGCCTGTGAATGAATCAATACAAGGTGAAAACAGTGAATACAATGATGAAAACCGAGAAGAGAACAATCTGAATGTGAATGTTGAGTCCATGTCAGATTTGATGTCCGTGTCTAAACTGTCGGGGTTCAATGGGGTTCGTTTCCATTCCCCCATTCATTCCAGATCAGCACCACCCCTGGTAAGGAGTTCGTTCGTATCAACCTTCTCTTCTAGAACTAATGGAAAGAAAAAATCTGCCCTAAAGAAGAAACGAGTCACATCAGGTTCTTTACTCAATGTGTTAGATAAATGCATTGAGTTTGGGAATGCCTTTGGTTATGAAATGGAGGGATGTAAGCTTGACATCCAGAGGATAATCGCTAGTATGGGAGCAAACAAACAATTTAAATGAATATTATGACCGTAAACCTTTGCGGGGTGAAAAGTTGAAACAAACAAAAATGGGTGAAACGTTTATGTATTGAGCATGGTGTTACTGTGTTGGGAATTCAAGAATCAAAGTTAACGCAATTAGACTCATGGCCGTCCCGTTATTTTTAAATGCCCCGTGTAATTATTAGAAAATGGGCCCGTAAATCTTAAACTTATATTTGCACAGAAAAGTTATCCAATACGTTGGGAAGTAATTGATTGTCGATTAAGTCTAAGGTCACTTGTTAATTGTTACAAGTAAAACTATCTATGTTTACAGGAACTAACATTACTACGTGAATGGTGATTAGAGTTATATATCAAGGAACTCAAATTTATGATTGCGAGGATATTGGTTAATATGCTCGTTTTATTTCTAAAATAAGATAGTGATAATCGGTAATCAATTTACAAAATAAAGAAAATTAACAGTTGAGAGTATCATCAACCTACTATGAGAGTTTTTATTTTTGTTCTTTCGATGGACTCTTTATTTCTCAAAAATAAAAACTAAAAAGTGAAGTGAAATAAAGAATGAAAAATGTTAGACTGCAAATTATAAGATAGTAATAAAAACAAAAGAATCAAATTCAGATTGTACAGAATGTGGGCCCTATTCAAACTTGAGGTAGAATGAAAAAGTAAAAAATTAGAATTGTTTTTAAAACTGGTTCCTGTGTTCCCGCTGTGTCTGAATGAATGGGCTGCTAGATACTCCATATCAATTTTGGGCCCCTTTTGGATCTTGGGCCCTGTGCAGCAGCTCAGCTTGCACAGGCTCAAATCCGGCCCTAATTAGACTTGTTTGTTGTTAAAGCTATGTGGGGTAATTTTCAATTCGATGTTGCTAGCTCTAGTGCTCGTAGTAGATCGGGAGGAATTTTGACAGTGTGGGATCTGGCCATATCTTCCAAATCTAGAATCGTGTCTACGGAAAACGATTTGATTGTAGAAGGAAATTGGATAATGAACAATGTTAAGTGCTTTCTTCGTAATGTCTATACGCTCTACTCTGTAATCTCTTTCTAGCTCATTGCTAATTTTTTATATTTGAATTTTTAACCGTTAAAGAAAAGAGGAAAAATTACATTTTATATGTCAAATAATAAATAAATTAGCTAACTAGACTTGTTTTCATGTCTATAGTATCCCTATTTAGTAATATTCTCGAAGAATCCAGTTCTGAGTTTATTCTTTTTATCCCATTATAATGTGTTTTTCCGAAGAGTTTTTGGGGCTTGGAACACGTTTTGGACTTTTGGGCTGGGTTTTACCTATTGACTATTTGGTGGGTCAATTAGAAATTGTAGACTATTAGTTATTTAATCGTTTGTATTTTGTAGGCCTGCTCATTTGTTTGCCGTTATATCTCTCTAGCAAAAATTTTATTGGTAAGTTTAAAAACACTTGTTCAATTAACAGAGTATAAATTGTAAGCATGAGATATTATAACAAAGAATACAAAAGTCAATAACTTGAATGACGAATTTATTAATCACAAATTAAACCAAAGTATCGAATGCAGAATAATCTAGATAAGGCCTTATTTAATTCAATAAAAAATTACAAGTTACTGTAGCACTCGTTGTGAGAATAGTATAATCTAGCCAAGGCTGAAACTATTGCTCACTTACTTGAATTTGCACTTAGACAAACTTTATCACTAACTAGCAGATGATGGATGCAAATCGGTAAACGTCTAAATATAATATGTCACTCTATTTATAGGCAAGATGTTTACAGTAAATATCTCCTGAAAACTATGAAAATAGAATGACACATGTCGCTTTGTGACAAACGATTAAGAAGGAATATTTGTGGTCCCATTCTGATCATGCTTCTTACTTGTGTTGATTTTCCACCAATCAGAATCAACCTCGATATCACGCATACCATCATTTTAACTCTGAAGGTTGCTGACACAATATTGATCAGGGTCCTCACACTAGCGAGTTGTAACTTGAAGGATGCTTTATTGTTCAATTAGTGAAGTCGATGGAGGAGTAATAAGCTTCCTCACTCACTGTGAGCAAACATGCTCTTGTAAAGTTACTTGATTTGGTATCTTCCAGTGACTATCTTTTATTCTTCAGCAGCGACTGCTGTTTTTATTGATTGCACAAGTAAATAAATCTAAAATGCACACTAGGGAGCAGAATACACATAGTTGAGATTATTTACTTAGCAGTGATTTTCTTCTTCTGTATTGAGAGTTTGTCATTATCTTCAATAGCAGTGACTAGGTTAACCAGCAACATGACCCAACTTATATTTCAGGAGTTTTGACTTCATCATTTTCTAATGATAGTCATTCAAATTACTAAGTTTATCAGTGACCATTGATCCAAAAATCTTCTACTAATGACTTCATCTTTATATATAGTAATGACTTGGTTGACCAGTGATCAGTGATTCAATTTATAGTTTACGAGTTTTGACTTCAACATTTCCAATGATGTACCTCCAGTAACTAAGTTTGTCATCGACCAGTGACCTAAGAATATATATATATATATATATTTATTAATACTCAATATTGTATACCAACTTTAAATTAAGTTATAAGATGAAAGAAGCTATATATTCATCAAAATGAATATTAACGGAAAATTATATTTAGCATGAAAACAAGCATATCTGTTCAAAATGTAAAAATCAATAATTTGTGAGAAAAAAAATAAACATTAAGATAGATGCTAGTAACACTTACTTGAAACATGTCTGTGAACATGTGATTGTAACTGTACACTAGAACTAGTAGACATAAAGTAATCCAATATAGGAACAAAAACCTAGAACTGACAATTATCAAATTTTCAAACATTATAAATTTGAATTGTATTTGCAATTCACGATGAATGAATAATATGGATCTCTCAAATGAATTCAACTGCTGTTCGGTTGTTGAATTGAACAATTAATGGAGAATTACAAAAAATAGAGTAACGAACATCAAATCCACTAATTATTGATATTGAAGATGAAGATTCACTATCTCTCATATTGTTACTATCAGCTCTCCTAGAGCTGAACAAGAACAAGAAGATCGTGAAGAAGAAGCCACAATCACTCAAGAAGCTCAACAAAAACAAAAAGTTTCTTCTTCAACAAAGAAACTGCCATCTTCCCCAACTGTGTTTCCACCAGCTCTGCTAGAGAGTTCAAGACTCGCCCAACATGGTCTCTTACTCTACAGATTGTTTGGACCTAGCATGAATGCTGGTCCTTAGGGGAGGAATTTGCTGAAGATACTAGAGACATGTTCTCATCAGACGAACTGTTCCTGAGAACAAGTCCACTGGTGAAGAATGACAGACCTCTCTGCTTGAGAATAGGGGCGAAGGTAGAAAATTTAAATGGGGGATGGAACAATTTATTTTGTTATCTTCTATAATTTTGAGGGAACAAAAATATAAAATTATTATTAATAACCTTGAAAAAAAAAATTATGTAGTTTCAAAAATTTTAAGGGGCAGCTGCCCCTGCACCCTTTGTAGATTTACCCTTCTTAAGAACAAGACCACTACTCAAGAATGACGGACCTCTATTCCTTAGAACAACTTTAAGGCTGAAGAGACCACTACTCAAGAATGATGAACCTCTGTTTCTGAAAAAAAAAAAAAAAAACAACAAGAAGTCCATTGATAAATTATATATTATCGGTATATTTAATATATTATGCTCTTCTTGTAATAAATTTCAATTTGCCCATTAAAATATGATACTGACAAATTATATATATATATATATAGGGAAAGGATACATAGAGAAGCTTTAAAATTTAGGGAAATAGGAAAGCTTCAAAATTTAGCTTTTGATTTTTTTATTAAAAAATATTTTTAATATTCATTGGTGATAAATGTTAAATTTTGAAATTTTTTGTAATTTTTAAAATTCATTTATGATGAAATCAATGGTTGAGATTTGTTTCCCTCCTTCCCTAATTTTTTTACTTCTCCATTGATCCCTCCCCTATATATATATATATATATATATTTGACGTGTCAAAAGTTATGACACATATAAATATATCAGAACGAGAACACTTATGACAAAATATAACAAAACTATGAAAAGCTGATAATTAGTTTGAATCTTAAATCTTAAAATGCATTTATGCGTTTCACATATTTACATGAAAATAAGCATACACACACATCTTTATTACAAAAATGAATCCGCCCTAAATTTCTTTATTCTATATTGTGTGGTGGCTCCTATTTTCTAATCATAAATTCATACTTGAGCGTCAGTCCAGTACCAACATAGAAGGACAGACCTTGCAGCCCATTTACTTTTATTAGTCTGACCACAAAATTGGAATATCGTAAATATCATTTCTGATCATTTTATTGTGACTAATTAAATGGCCTGGTTACGAGGGATAGTGAATTATAATGTAGTTAAATTTATAATAATAAATATAATATTGTTATAATGCAATGTACGTTTAAAATTATATTGTACTTATGAGGGAACGAATATAAACTGTAAATTACAAAAACAAATGATTCTTTAGCCCTTCTATCCTTTCTAAGTCACCATCACCTATGATACCTCACTTTAATTAAAAAGAAAACTTTTACTCTCTTCGTTCAATTTTTAATCAAATTACTATTTTTATTTATCACAAAAAGTTTGTATACTTATGAAAAATAACCATTAAAACTTGCAGTTAAATTTGTCTTGAAAATTACTGTAAAATTAAAATTTATCTAACATATCTTAATTTGAAAAAAGTATGTTGAGAGATAATCAAAGAAGAACGGATGACATATAAAACAGAATTAAGCGACTTTTATGTACATGTATTTCATCACGAGATTTGGTATATTTCTATAATTTTGAAATTAATTTGAGATGTTATGTTTTTTCGCATGAAAAAAAAGAAGTAGCGAGCTGTTTACTTTTAAGAAAAATAGTCCATGTCATCTAAATCTTATATGTAACGAAAACATGACCTTTTTATGCCAATTTGATCGCGTTATATATAACTAAACTAGCATTTAAACCCGTGTATACACACGGGTTGTTTTCGGTTAAGAGTTATATAATTTAAAAGGTTTGGGACTGTAATTTTGAATTGAACGAAATAAAAGGACTTAATTAAATTATTTTTTTAATTAAATGATGATGTCATCAAATCCCTAATTTTACTCAATTTAACAAAATTAAATAATCTCATTGGCCAATTGAATATTTGATGATGCCATGATCCGCTTCTTCTATTATATTTATTTATTATTTATATTTATTATTAAGATTCTATTCTATTGCATGATATCGACCAATCAAAGTTTCCCAATTTATTAATCGTCAACATTAGATAGCAGTATATATAGGTTATAGAGTATGGACATGAACTAATATAATACCTTTTTATTGTTTTTCTCTCGCTTGTGAAATAAAATAAACATATGACCAGACTACTACCTTAAAGAATTTATATGTGCAACATAATAAAATAACTAGACGGTTGAAATATTTCATCGACTTTGAATATTAAGACAGAAACAACCTACCAACTCTATTGATTTAATCAAAGTTCATCTTGATTCAAGTTTTTATGACCGTAGAATTCAAACCTCGTGACCAGTCGACGGAAAATCATAACCACTATTATTAAAAAAGGTCATCTTGGTAGGTATAATGGCTTTTAGTTTCACTTAATTATTTTTACCCATAACTAATTATTATGCATCAATTAAAATAAATGTAGCTTAACAATTAACTTATTTCCTATTGCTTAAAAGTAAACGTACCAAAAGATTAAACAGGTGCACTCTTATGTTGGTCATAAAGTGCTTATACTTAGGTTAACAATATAGATCACTTTATAACCATCGTACCACCACACAGACACAAAAAAGAAGAAAATATATATAACATTTAATGACATATCTATTAGTAACACATCAAAAAGGCGTCATGTATCTGAGTTTTTAATGACGCCTTTTAAAAAAATAGGTAAATCGTGTTCTACTAATACAAAGTAATACCCACATTCTCTTATGATATCCAATATGAACCTAATCCGTAACTAAATTGGCGTAAGTTTTACGATATTAATCCTGAGAATAAGTGCCTAGCTAGTATCAACAAAATATATGGCACGTTACTGAGTAAATGATTTAGTAAATGTAAACTTATGAATGCATGAAACACTCTACAATCATACAAAAGTGTAAAGAACCTCTTTACTTTCGACCTATGACTGAAGTCAAGGACTTGACTGGACTGATCGCACTGATTGGATTCAAGACATACTTCAAATTCCAAACATAACAATTATGAAATACAACTCGATCAAGATCTTTTCTAATAATAAGGTACTACAGTGACATTGTATCCAATTATGGCACCCGCTTGAAACATCGAGTATGTTTTTGCGAGAGCAAAACCACGGGCAAGCCGAAAAGCTCCAGTACCTCCTACCACCGGCATCTCTCTAACTTCTTGCATAGGAGGATTTCGGCCCACAATACTAAGAGAGCTCCCGTTGTATATACCAGAGACAAAGTTGTAGGTGACAGTCATATGGAGGCTCGGTTCGTTTTGTTGTGATGACATGGCGTATAGCCCCTGGGCTCGACCAATAAGGGTTGAGTTGACATCAGGAGTGGTAGTCAAAGAGTTATCCATGACATAAATATACCCAAACTCAAACATGGGACCGGTGCCGTTCACTTGTTGACCAGCAACACGGAGATCCGAAGGGTTTGGTCCACCTCGGTTGTCGTGCATATAGAACTGAATATTTATTGTGTTGCGCTTTTTGGCCTCAGAAACTGGAGACATAATTAACGCAACCAATACTAAGGACAATAGTGTTCTTGTTTTAGCCATGTGAAGAAGTGATCTTTGAAGTATTCCTTCTTTGGTTTAGTGAGGTAATAACTTCAAATGTCATTCATACGTATATATATGCTTGTTTTTGGAGTTTGGGTTAGGTTTGACCAGCCCGTTGTTAATTGATGAATCAATTTGTTAATGGTCTAAGCCTTGAATTTGGTACGGGAAAGATATGTAAATGACCAAAAAATGGAAAATTAGAAATTTGTGAATTATGAACCTTTTGTGTTGAATATGAGAACTTCTGCTTTCCATAAATTCAGAAATTAAAAATAAAATGTAGGTCCCCTTAGGGCTTGAATCTACGGGGTAATAACGTTTATATGAGTGCGGAATCCTCACATAAACATAAACGATAACAAACGAGTATAAATATCACTTTTATTGAATGTAAACGAGGTTACATTCGAAGTTACACAGAGTATTCGAACCTAGCTGGAAAAACCCAGTTCCTAAACTCCTTCCAACCCACTTTTTCGGACTTGTGTATTTATAGACAACTAAGTTCGTACGAACTTAGCTGCTTCTAAGTTCGTACGAACCTACAAGTTCGTACCTACTCTAAGTTCGTACGAACCTACAAGTTCGTACGAATCTACAAAATACACAGACAAAACTTAAGTTAACGATTACAACGATTAACAAAATGACTTCTAAACCTAACTATTACAAACTAGAAGCTGTTGTCACCAAACGTGCACCAACATAAAAAAATAATAAAACATCAAGCTAGATAAGTCTTGCAATGTCAATAATTTTCTAATGTTTTCTAAAATTTTGGAGGGGATATTACTTATTGAACTTAACGAAATACCATAAATTCAAAGATAGTTGTTAGCTTTCAAATTCTAGTTCACAAAGCTATATAACATATTTCGTTAAGTTATTATCTCATTTTATATCTGTAAGGAAAATTTAATGAGTTTGAAAGAACTAATAAGAGAACTAATAAGAGAACTACATTTATAAGGGTACAAAAATCATTTTAACAAAACTCACTTTTTCCTCGCGTTCTTTAAAATTAAATATCTTAAAAACGGTTAGTAAAAAAATTATAAAAATTACACTATAAAAATCAGCGTTTTTTTCATTTCAATTAGTCATCTCACATGATATACATTCGATGAACTTTTTTATTTCATTTTTTTGGGATTTGAAAACGATACACGTGTTATCATATAACATTTGCTAGATTTCATTTTTTGGTTGGAACGACACCAAAGACCACTAAACGTTTGCTAGATTTCAAGAAAACTATTACCCTTTCGATTTCAAATTTGGTGAAGTAAAGGATAGTTGAACAACATTTTAGATCGGTTTTGGAATTTTGTTTCAGAACCGGTTTAGATTTGTATGCGTATAGCTTTTGTACAGTCACCATACTACCACTCCGTCCAACTTTTAGTTAAAAACTTAATTATGTTTTAAAATTTTAATGAATTAACTTGGACCCTTGATTAGGTAGATCCAATTGCTAGCATACATTCTTCTGTACTTTCAAAAAATGTGGACTCAAATTAACTTTTGTCTCAGTTATATATATATATTTATATTTATATATATAGGGGTTGGTTATTGTAAAACAATACTTAACGTAAAACGAATAAGACGAGATCTCAACCGTTAAATCATCTATTAATGATATTCACTATTTATCTAATTTTTTAATTCTTTAAAATGATTTTGGGGGTATTATGGTACATTTGCAAATTAATTGCTTTGTCAGTTACATTACATCTTAGAATCGATTTTACCTTCTACGTCATTTCTCTCTCATAATAACTAGATGCATCATCATTAATCCAAATTAAATCAATCCATGACACTAAATTATAACCTGTCATCTTTGTTAAGATTAGAACATATCGATATCTCTAAATGTTGTGCATCAGCGTAATCGACTAGTGAAATTGGACAACGAGTTGGTCTATTAATTCACTATACAAATGGGCATTAGTTGAGAGTGTATCTTCTTTGATTATTAGGTCCTTTGACGTGCATCACGGATTTAATATATTAGTGTGCAGCAGAAAAGTGGATATATATTGATGCTCGAAACATTATAAAATATAACAAAGTATGTAATTTGTCATTGATTCACTGCTTAATAGATATATACAAAGAGTCAATCACATCATACAAAAAACGAGTGCCCAAAAGTAATGCGTACAACAAAATATAATGAAGAAGTGATGCACGATAGTTTTGGGCAGGTGCACAATAGTTTTTGATTGATGCACAACTCGTTTAGGACTGATTCATATTCAGCAATTAAACTTTAGCCTTCATCGTCTTCTAATAATACCATCCCCACAACATGTTTTTGAAGCTCCACCTTGCAAATTGATTTCAATTCATACACATTGATACAACAAATGAAAATAGACAAAAAATAATGACAAAAATTGAAACTCTAGTATACACAACTTCTATATACTTGAAAACATGTTGATGCACAGTGATGACGAATTTGCTTACCGATCTACTTAAGAAAAAGACTAGTAACATTCCGAAGAATAATACATGAATCGTGAGTTTATTCACAGAGGCCAAGATATCAATTGTGACTTGATGCACATAAGAATAATTGATGCACATAGCAAATAACGTCAACTTTCACAAGTTTCATCTTCGCTGGTGTTATGGTCGATTTCTAGCTTGGACTTATTCGAAGTGTTTTTACTTTCGACATGCGACTAGTTATTGTTGCACCTACATATTATACAAGACATATAATCACTAGATATGCATGCAAGAGTGGTGGAATTTATTGTGTGCGATTTGATATAAAAAGGAGTTGACGAAATTAAGTGGTGGAATCTTGTGATGAATGAGTATCATCGCCGCAACCAGCCATTTGAACGGACTAAGGAAATATTGTCTTCAAAGTGGTTGAAACTCAATATGTCTACGGCATGCCAAAAATTGGGAGGTATTTGGGAGCAGCTTCAAGGACAACACAGAAGTTGGGAAGATGCCGATAACTTTGGATTGCGGGTGGAGGCTCAATATAGGTTGTAAATCCTAAAACCTTTTCTACATTTTCAAGCGTGAAACTTTTTGAAGGACTGCCAAAAGTGGTTAACTCCCGATCCCACTGTCCTCGAAAGGGGGAATGTTCCAAAATGACGTGAAACAGTACTGGACTTAAACGACTTGTATTTGGATGAGCAAGTAGAGGGTAACAACAAAAACCTTAATGTCACGCTATTTCGTGATGATCCCTTCGAATGTCTACGCCAAAATCAAGGAAACTAAAATCGCAAAAAACATCCTCTGGTTTCGCTGCTTCTTCTCGCGTTTTATTTGATGACTAGATCACATAAATCTTTGAAGGCATTCGTCACGATAAACAATGTTACTACCAGAACAAGGACATTCAAGCCACGCTCAAAACTTTGTTTATGCCGATGGACCACTTGTTGGAATATGACAAATTCATAACAGAAATGGAAAAGGGGAAGATTCGTGAGAGGCTGGGGTGGAACTTCGACTTGTGATCGAGATCGGGAGACAGTTGAATGTATTTTTTTATTTTTAATGAATGTTTGTCTTTCAATTATATAATTTTTTAGGACTTGTAATATTTATTTTTTATTTTAATGAATGTATTTTTTTTTATTTATTGTATTTGTTATTTGTTTCAATTTATTAAATTATTTAAATTTATAAAATTTACCACTCTCTCTGTTCTAATTGACATGCCTTTTCTTTTCAAAAACCCCTTAAAAAGGCGATTGTTTAATAATTGTTTTAAAAAGGACGATTTTTTTAACTGATTGAGTTTAACCCCTTCAAATCTTTTTATTTGGAGCGGTTTATGGATACCCACTTCAAATGATCTCAAATAACCGCTTTAAGTGTTACTTTTTTTTCTGAATTTTGAATTTTAAAACGGTTTTCACATAAAATGGCTCTAGTGTAATGTTCTAAAAGGTATTTTTGTACTAATGACACCTAAGCGAAAAACGCTCGACTTTCGTCAATTAGTCTAACAAGGATCCTCTGTTTATGAACTGATAGAACCATTTATATACTCGCGGGTCTAGTATATTATATACTCGTGGGTCTAGTATTGTATAGATTTGTAACTTGTAAATCATAATGCACCTTGCTTAAAGTGATTGAGTATATTTTTAAATGTCATATGTTTTATGGGATTACAATCATAATCACATGATCACATGTGATCTTCGATTTAAACTCGATCTTAGACCAAAGTACAATCCCGATCCCTTTAAATTTTCATATGTGATTGCATCTATGCGTTGTTGCAACTTGCATCTCCTCGGTCAAATAGTTTTTCCAATCTTCGATTTCTCCTTTCCTGAAAAAACTTTTGATTGTTCTCCATCTCCTCGGTTCTAGTTTCTGGCCTTAATGGTTCGCGGTACGGTTCGGTACTAGAACAGTTAAAACCGGTTGGACCATTAGAACCGCAATATTTATTAAATTTGTAATTATAATTATTAAATTGGTGGAAAGTTAATAATCCGAGGTTTCCAATTCTATCAAATATGGCAAAATGAATTAAACTTTATCTTCATACATTTCTAGAAACTTGATGTTATGTTTTAATGTTTATATTTTTTTACTATATTGCTAGATGTTCTAGCAATTCCTATTTCAACTGTTGCTTGTCCACCTTTAATACAAGTGGTCGAGTTTTAGATGATTATAGGAGTTGCTTGTCACCTAGTTCGGTTGAAGCTTTGATATACACTAAAGATTGGATTAGGATATGAAAACGCAACTACACATTTGAAGATTCAGATGAACTTTTAAACATGATGTTGAACATCTACTACAACTTTTTTTATACACTTTTAGTTTTGCATGAGAAAACTTAAATGCATCATTTATCTAACGTTTGAGTTGTTGCAACGCTTTAGTTTTTAATTATTAGGCGATTTTAAGTGTTTTTTCCGATTATTTAAGTCCTTGTATTTATTTTGATAACTACATGCTTTTAGACATCTCCTATGTATAACAATATAACATATATAAGCGTATATTATTTGGTTCGCGATTTTGAACCAAAACTACAAGAACCGAACCGGTACCATACCGGACCAAAACCAAATTACATGGTGCGGTTCATGGTCCTTGATTTATTATTTATTGATTCGTGGTACGGTCCAGTTTTGATCCGATTCGATACAATTCTTGGACCACGTACACCCCTACCTCCAACCCTACCTCCAAGTTACTAAGTTCTCATTTACAATCTTATTCACCGCTCTTTCTCCTCTTTTTTTTTTTTTTTCTTTTTCCGTGAACGGCTTTCCAATGAATGCCGGCAACTTTCTCAACTCCACCGCTGGCTGCATCTTCATCCCTTCATACTTGAGGAATAGAATCTTGTCAGGAGATTCCAAATTCTCGCTTTCCAGTATGACGGAACATGTTCCCAGAATGGCCCGAATGTGAAAACACTTTGGCAGAAAAGCTCAAACGCTTCATCGAACGGAAGGGGTAGCAGACTTTTATCTCTGATTTTGTTCATAAAATTCCATTTCGAAACCAAGACCTCCTTCGGCTCCCTACAGACGTAAACAAACTTGCAGGAAGTCATCTCCAACGGTAAGAGGTTGCGAGCGATCTGGATCGAAAATAATCGAGGCTCAGGAATCTTGGTGTAGTCGGTCATGGGGTAGCTTTCGTTGTTAAGTGAGTGTAAAGTGCTTTGTGGGCCGTGATGGAGCAAATGATGGTCATAGAAGGTGTAGCGATCACGGTTGAGGGTGGGAAACATGAGGGCTTTCAGCCAGGTGGTTACGGAGTTCATCTAGGAGGCTAATATGATGTCAGTGGGTTGAGGTTTGAAGTAGGCGTTTAGAAACATGTTGCTTATGATGGTGTTCGGTTCGAACCACATGCCATTATAGTTGTAGACGTATTCTACCATCCAACCATTGGCTTTGGAAAGTGTTTTAAGCATGTGTTTGTGCTCCTCACAAATCTGATTGTATTGTTTCATCATCTTTTGATGATTCTACTGTTGGTGTAAAAGATGAACTAGTTGTCATGGTGTATGTAGACACTTGTGGACCAGAACATACTATTTTCAAGTTTACACAAGTATCAGAATCTGGAACACTGATTTGAAGGTTTTGTACGAAACCAAACCAGAATATAATCATCCCCGGAGCGACATCTAAAGGAGCGTTATATTACATCACATGTATAGAAGATTATTGTTTGAATGGTCTTCTGTAACTGTATTTCGTCAAAATTTTCCTTTACATCACAGATGATTTCGACCTTAGGTGAAAGAGGTTGGCTACATGCAAGTGTTGTGTTTGTGTTTCATCATCTTCAACAACATGAATATGAAAGAAAGGCAAAGTCTATAGAATTGACATCCAAATGTACGCTAGCTTCTTGAATTTTATGAGGGAACAAATATCATAAAAATCTCTAGTGAGGGCATAACTCATAAATTCTGGTATATTGGCTCAAACTAAAGTCCTCTACATTTTAGTTATAGTGGTTTTTTTGCTTAAAAATAAAATGGTATTGTGTAAAAATATATTTTAGAAAGTACCAAGGGGACCGTTGTATTATTCAAAATTGAGCTGAAATGATATTTTTTTTAAACTAAACAGGGGCTGAAACCTAAGATATGGTCCCGTGAACAATATTGAATATACACATACATAAATAAAGACAAATTTTATTATGCCTATTTAAGCTGAGAAGAACATAATTTTAGAGAGTAAATTAAGGATTATAGTAATTTGTGTCCTCGAGACACGATAAGATGCATTAAATCAGGACGTACGATAGCAAAACTCATTCACAAAAACATATAGTCAAAAGATGCTTAGATCAATTGATTATAAATTAAGAGCTTGGATTCCCGCCCTTTGTGATAACGTACAGATTCCCTTGGTGTCATTTGAGACATTTTGACTTTTGAGATAATTGATAATTCACATACGCGAGCCTTCACGGATATGTAATGGAGTGTCCTTTAATGATTTCGCCCAATAACCTACTTAGCTACTGTCAATTCACATCATACTACGTAAAAGTAAGGGGTATTGGCTTAAATATGGTCCCCAAGTAATTTTCCGTAATCGTTGGCTCAATATATCTCCTTTTTGTCGTTTAATGAAGCATTTGAGCTTATTAACCTAAGGGTTTGGGAGTATGGACCGTATTGGTAACATGTTTTGTAATATTCGAGAGCTAGTTTGGAATCTCCTGACAACACATTGTTCCTAAAGTATGAGGAAATGAAGACTCAGTCGTCAGTGAGTGAGAAAGTTGGTGGAAAAGATTGTAAACATGTGTAGCTTTGAGAATTTAAGGTGAACAAGACTGGCGTCGAAAAATTTGGCAACTTGGTGGAGGTGAGAAACAAGATTTAATTAGGAAAGGAGCAATTGGAGATCATTAGCTTTTTCTTCCGGGTACTATTTTCAGATTGTTGTTTGCTAAGTTTTAGCTAGTTAATAATGGTATTGTGTGTATCATCGTTATATACAATTCATCACTTTGTTTCATTACATGTTAAGCTTCATTCAATGCATAAGACCTTCTATTAGTACCGAAAAATGCATTTTAGAAAGTGAGTCAAATTATACAAATACCCAATACATAACAAACACCACCATTCCATCATGAAGAAAACCAAAGACAACCTACCTCATGAGCAATCAAGAAAATGTACCAAAAAGCATGCTTGGACAAGGAACAAAATTCAAATTATATTTCTCTCAAGTGTCCACAAAAAACACTCCTTCCTTTTACTTTGATGACAAAAATCAACAAAAGAATATAACTTACAAAAAGATTACAACTAAAACAAAATTTTCTATTTCTGACTCTACACTAACAGTAACCTCTTAGCTTGTAACACAATTAACAAGATAAGGATGTGTTGTGTTAACATACCTTTGCCATAAAGGCTTATACCTCCCAATCCCAAATTTTAACCATGGTTTCATGAACCCATTAAAATGAACCACAGCTGCACTCTCTATGAGCCTGCTATCAATATTAACATCAAACCCGAGTCCCAACACGTGCCATCTTCGGTCCAGTGGCTCAGTCCATCCGTAGAAGGCTAAAAGTCCAGCTGGCAAAGTTCCTAACTTCCATAAATTCCCATCTGCATTCTGTTCTTCCCAGTAATGATACATGCCTGTCACATTAGCATTCCTCCAAGCCACCAAATCAAATACGTTGAGCCCAAACGCCCACCCACAACCCTGTGGGTCAATCTTAGAACTTAAAACCGGGTTTGAGAAGTTAAGATATTTATACAGTCGGTGATAAGCTTCAAGGCACGTTTCAACGGCTCCATTTACATTACCGTGAAGATCCAAAGAGAAAAGAGGGGTTAAATCTTTTTGGACGATGACATCATCATCAAGAAAGACGACTTTTTCAAGGTGAGGATAGATTTCGGGTATGTAAAATCGAAGATGGTTTAGTAAAGATACATACTTTGTGTTTGGATAGTCTTGAGACCCTTCAAAAGGGTATTCACGAGAGTCAAATTCTGTTAATCTTTTGACCACGGGAGAGTAAGTAGCATTTAACCAAGTCAAATCTTCGACTTTTTGAACTTCAATCATGGACCCTTTAAAGTCATTGGTGAGAAACCAAGCTTGCATGGCTGCATAGTTGGCTCCATTCGTGACTACATGGAACACGAGTTGCTTTGGATGGTCAGCATTCGAGACTGTAGAGTTGACCACAGCCGAAACTGCCAGCACATTATCAGAAAACAAGCAGAAATGGTAAAGATTGTTGTCTAGTAATCTTGGAGAGTTCTTGTTCTCCTCAGCAAATTCTCGTATCGACTTTTTCGTTAGCCAATCACCAACAAGTTTAACATTTACACAATGATGATTCTTGGGAAGTGATTCGGCTGCTAACTGTCCAAAAAACGCACTTTGAATAGTGGCTGCGTTTGCACGTTCTTCAAGGGCTTGAATGTGAGATTTCATGGTCATAATTGTGGTTGCGATATCATAATGGGCATGTTGAGATTTAAGAATTAGAGACGATAGGCTGCTAATAAGTGGTTCCACTTCATCTTGTGTGATGGGATCTGCTTTCATGGCAGCTTTTGAAAGCAAAGATTGACAATTTCTTATGTTTGAACTTAGCTGCCAAGCAAGATGAAGGTTATTGTGTTCTTTTGCAATGACTACGTAGGCTTTTGCAAGCGTCATTTGCTCTAATAGTTGTCTGGTGTATGAATTGGTACTAGCTATCTCCTTTGTTAGATTCAGCTTGTTGTGAGTAACTCGTATATTTCTAGGATCTTGTTCCTGAAATGATAAGATAATGTAGGTAATTAGTAGAACCGTGACTAAAGAGCTTTTAAAGAACCAACTGATCACGACAACGACAACAAAAAAAGCAAGAAAAAGAAAAACAAAACAAAACAAATAAGTTAAATTAATAATGATAATAATAAAATAAATGATGAACAAAAAACACCAATCTATATGTTGTAGTTTAAGTAGCAGGTTCAGGTCCCAAAGGGTAATGTTAGAGTGCGTATCAACGGGACCAAACCCAACAAGCAACCACTTCTATGTTCTATATCCACTTTTTTACTTTCAAATATAAAGACTAATGTGTTAACTGGGATTGCAAGAACTAGATTATTACAATAAGAATGTAACTTCTCAAATAAACAAATTTAGACAATTTTTATGTGGTTGTATACATCTCAGATTATTTTTCACCTGCTAGACACATTTGACCCCATATTCTTTTTAGTTGCAACTTCTTAATGTAACCTATTTCATTCCTTAGAGTTAAAACATAACGCCTATTGACCCATTTATAGATAAATGACTATATGGGTCAAAATTGTCACCTCTAAATTGCTAGTTTCACATCTCACAAATGCTGATAATTTGTAGAATGGGAAAATAAAGGCATGTTATTTACACTTGACAATTTGTTTATATCTAGAGTTGTTACTAGAATTTTCAACACGTAGCTGGCAAATGTAGTAGTACATCAAATGCATAACTGAGTCACCTCTCTAAATAGGTATTAAAATGCAAAAATATATATAAAATAAAATAAATAAAAACAAATTATCATCTTAACAATCATGATTTATCATTTAGTTGAATCCAGGAATTAATGTTTGATTGTTATTTATGTTTATAGTGACAGAAAAGATCCATTTATGTGTCAACAAGTTATTGCTAATCTATAGCAGGGTAAGAGTATGATATAGTAACTAGAAACTTATATAACACAAGGCCAAAGTCAACTTACTAGAAAGTCAAACTCCAATCTAAAGAAGAAAAAGTATTAATGAGCCAAATTGTGGTAGAGCAGATAAGCTTAAGTTAAATTTAAGCTATTAATTAATCCCATATTTAAAAAGAAGGGTTATTAAGGAAAGAACCATACTTTCAAATCGTGACTCATCATCCAAAATATAAAACTCGTGAATCGACTCACAAAAGTCGAATATAGAAGAAAGGATTTAAAAATCAATTATTCCCATGTAAAACCAACATAAAGTATATAATATTGAACATTACATATCAGAGAAGATGATATAACATAATTAAAAACCCTCAATAAAGATCTAATAATGTGTCATAATCTATGATGGCTTTTTGTTGCTGTTTAGAGAAGAGGACAGTAGTTGTTCCTGTTGTATATTTTAGACTTTGTTTCCTTTTACATATCTGTTTCATTGGCTCTTAAAAAAAAAAGATGCAACATATTTCAAATCCTAAATCCTAAACCATAAATGAAGTATATAACATCATTTCATAAACTTTTTAAAAATGTCTCTGTTTAATGTGTTTACTTAAAACTTGAAATTGAATAAATCTAGGGGTGGGGTGTGAGACAGCAAGGTAGTTAATTCCTAATTATTTGCTCATAAGTCATAACTTCCCATTTATTATTTACCAACACAAATTAACAACTCAACCGTTTATTATAGAAGTAGAGCATCCTGACAACTTTCTAATAAACTTACAGTACAGGCATTATGAGTTGTAACAAGAAACAAAATAAAAAATCGAAATAAACCAGATGAATAATTGATAAATATAAGATGAATATAAATTGACAAATGCTCAACATTTTGAAGACAAGATGAAGAAAATCGTCGAATTTTTATAATCGTCTAGACACGGACGAGTCCAAGGATTTTCATAATGTTAGATTATGATTTCTCGAAAATTAACTAACTAGACTTGTTATAGAGAACCCTCTACAGGAGAGGGAGTAGATGTTTGTAGCAGTAGAGAAACGAATTACATTTTAACAGAAGAAATCTGTTTATGAATTAGACACACAAAAAATAAATTACTTAGTAGTTTCTACCTATTTATATTTACAGAATAGAAGCATAGAAAGTCATTAGTCCCATAAGTTATACAATTTCAAGTAACAAACTTAAAGTAAATGTAATTAGTTTACTATCTTTTAGAACCAAAACTAAACCCCCAAAAATGAAAGGCAAAGTTTCGTATAAGAAAACCTCAAGTAGTAAGGAGTAAGGAGAACAAAGCCGATTTCCTATAACAAGCAAAGACCAAAGTGTCCCACCAAAAGCAACCAACCAAATTAAACAAAGACAACTTTCTATCTGAAGGCTTCAAAATTTTGACATTTCTAACTCAAGATTTGAACAATCATAATCTAATGGAACTAACACTTCTACGCATACTCTTGAAGCTAAATGAATATTTCTCCATAATAGCAATAAGCAAAATGTCTATAACCATAGACAAAATTAAGGGTCACGAACAATCTCATTAAGTATACAATCAAACCTACCAATGATTCATGTCATGCATAGTTGCATACACAAATGTCCCACAGCTTTCACATTTTTCATGTCCATCTTTCCATGGTATACTTAAAGTAACACTCCATATCAAAAGTATTACAGTATAAATTTAATATTCTTTAATTCTTAAGGACACTTCCTAGTCAACATTCATAGGCATCTCAATCTCACTATTATAACTGAACACCTGAATTTTAAAACTTATACATACTTCTACACTTGGAAATACCAAGGATCAAAAAGACAAAAACTGTAATATTAATTGATACCAAAGTATATTGACCATATATAATTTAAATAAATAAAAAAGTAGGATCTGGGTATGGTGTATAAATCTTACCAAAACAGGGTAGTGGTGTTGTTGAAGGGGATCTTGATCTTGATAATTATGTTGAAGAACAATAAGAATAAATCCAGCAACAGAGAACAATCCAAGAAACACCCAGATCCAAATTGAAAGCCGCCGTCGAACCCGTCGCGGGTAATCGCCAGCTCGCCGGCGCATCTTTTTAATCAAATATACAATCACCCAATCAATGACCCATCAAATTTGATAATGGGTATAATAAAGTTCCAAACTTTATTGGAAACCCATCAATGAATCGCGTACTACAGAATACCAAGCAAGCTAATTTGATGAAATCAGTATTCTTGAGTCAATATAAAATTGTCGGTTTGGGGAAATGAAGAGGAATGTGGCTGCAGGTGACAGAGTGTGTGTTTTGCTTTTGTTTTTATTAGTTAAAATAATGAAATTGATAGGAAATGATTTCAGGGGAAAATGAGAGCATAATAGCATACACATGATGTAGCATGTGAATTTATGCATTTCAATTGTGTTTAAATGTAATTTAAATTGTATTTGTGTTATGTGTGGGTTTAAATAAATATATAGGGTGGGGATTAAGCAAGAAGTAAATATCAATTCTTACTTTCATTATAAATGATTTTTAAAAGTTACAAATAATATTAAAATTTAATATTCATCACAAATGAACGTTAAAAACATTTATTTATGAAAAAATTAAGGGCTAAGATTTGTTTCCCTCCTTCCCTAAAATTTGGAGCTTCCCTATGGATCATTTCCCTATATATATATATATTTGTTGGTCCTAGTTTGTCAATAAAACGTTTAACTACTAACAACAAATATAAATAGACAACAAATTCAAGTTTAAAGTTTCCTTTTATTGATTTGAATCAATTGAATACTTTACAGAGTTTACTTGCGGAATAGACAAGACAAACAAGTCTAATTAAACTAACTTGTGACAAATTTGGTCTCAACAGATTATCAGTGAGTGACTCGCTGATAATACTCAGTGATCAACACTTAACTGATAAGTGAAGGCACTTGGTTCACTAATAGGCAGGAACGTGCTTGAATCAAAGGTTAATCGTGAATACAAAATTCTGAACATTTAATATGATAGTTGAGTGTGGTATTTATACTCTCACACAATGAGAGATAAAACCTACACGTGTCACCACCATATTTGTTGGGACAGTAATGCAACTTCCAAAGTTTGGATGTGACATTAGTTGACCTTCTTTTGTACATTAGGCATTTGTCAAACCTAATGTACTTTCTTGGATAGAGGCATAAACCGTTGGTTAATAGAGCAGAGTTGATTTCCACATCAGTGAACTGCACTCTGTCTCTGTCTCAGTCTTCGACTTCAACAGATACTTCTTGTTCTTGTCAGCGTCAGCCAGTGTAACTTCTGAGGATGAAGTGCTCATCAGTGAGTACCGATCACTTCATTTCTTTAAGTTACAAGAAGATCACTGCTAGCATATGTAGTGATCAGAGTAGACTAAGGAATATTCTGAGTATAGAATAGTTCACTCATCAGTTTGATCGGTGAAAGCTTCTATTATCTACTCTATTGTTTACTACTCAACAGATGCAGTGAATTTTAAAAACACTTAGTGAATTTGTCATCTATAAATTACTTTAGTGGGGTCTCTGACCCAACAATATTTATTAAATAATAGACATTTATTGAATGGTGAGTGATAATTGTGTAATTGTATGTATTTTGATATGCAATTTGTATTTAATTTATTAGTTATTCTAGATATTTGTTGTAGATTTTGTATTTAATTTGTTTATATTTGTACATTAGGACTTTCAGAACTAAAGTATTGAAAACAAAGATGTATTGTCACACCACGCCAAAATCTAATCAAAGTTAAGTGTTGAAGAATAGGGTGTGACGCGATTAGTCATTTAACTAATCAAGAGCATATGATTATCAACGGAACATAATATTATAATGCCATATATTGTTTTACAGACGTTACGACTTAACCAGTCGCCAAAAGTAATAACGTTATCAAAATAACAGTAGTTTAGAGATTTCACAAATATAATTAAAAACCATTTATAGTAATACAAAAGAAATCCCTTAAGTGTTTTCCCAAAAGTGGCATCCTAACTTCATAGGTAGGCGTGGTCCCAAACGTGCATGCAATTCTTATAAGAATGTTAATTCCCTGAAAAACATAGTAAAAAGGTCAACAAAATTGTTGAGTGAAATCCACAGGTTTAAGGTTCAATCATTAAACCAAGAGTTTAGTAATGTTTCGCAAATCATATCGTGCCAACCATGGCCAAGAGTACGATGATATACAGTTTAAAACAATAAATAGCTAACGGTGATCCCCCGAAGGTTTGCAAGACCTTACGAGTTAAAGTGCAGACATTAGCATATAACCAAATCATGACTTTTAATGTTTTTGTCTGGGACAATGAAAATATACACCCCTCGTCTCGACATAATGTTGGCAGTTAGCATGACTAACAAAAGTGGGAGGGATGTCACCCCAATAGTACTATTCGCATATTCGGTGGCTAGCGTTATCTAGCTAGTGGTTACAGTTTGTAGTCATGAGGACTTCTATGCACTACAACTAGTTTAACGTAGGTTCGCACAAGGATTTGTTGTTAGTTTTTTAATCATCGCATGAAAACAGTTTGTATGTAAGCAGTACATATGTTTTTCACCCCAAATTTAGAAAGCAGTAAAATAGGGGCTGTGAACTCACCTGGTGAGCGGTGCGAGTGCTAGCATTTAATTAAATAAGTTTGCCCAAAAAGCCTCCTAGCGCCCTATACACATGAGGTCGTTTGTATAAGTCGATAGCTAACCGCATATCTAGGTTTATATAAGTAGATGGTTACCCGCACATCTATGTCCATAATAGTAGGTGGCTACCCGCACACCTAGGTTTGTCTATGTAGATAGATACCCGCATATCTATGTTCGTTTTTGAAAAGCGTACGACTCGTTGGTGATAGTTTTGTATGTATACGTGTAAATTTTCTTGAAAGCTTAGTTATTTCGTTATCCAAAACTTTCCAAAAATGTATTTATAATCTTTATCGCCCTCAAACGTTCTTTTTTTTTTAAAAAAAAAAAAATATTCTGAAACAAAGGTTACCCGTCCGGGTAACAGGTCACGCATCCGGGTGATTTGCCAACAGAAACCCAGCCAAATTGAATCACCCGTCCGGGTAAAGACAAAATCTGATGTCAGCCGTCCGGGTAAGGCCATTTTCGGCCATTTTTCCCAGTTTTCATAAAACGTGTTTTAGGCTCGTTTTTGACGTTTTAAATAAATTCTTTTCGCCTTTTACCAATGTTAAAACATGTTATTGATCAAATGAGATAGTCGAGAGTTTCCTTACTCGTTTTTAACGCCTCGTTTTGCTTTTTCGTTTATAAACTCGTTTTTGCTCGTTTAATGATTCTTTCACCATTTTGACTACAAGTTTATTCTAACACATCCAAGACATCATATGACATATATATCACTAACATCATATGTTTAACCATGTTTTACCCATCATATGTGTACAAGTTTATCTAACACTCATTTCGTTCTAAATCATTTTAAGCATGTTTTACCCATTTTTAATTGTTTAAACTTTCTAACTAAAGTTTCTACATGCAAGCATTCAAACGAAGGAAACGAAGAGATTAAGAGAGTTTTCTTTACAATGCTTTTGGATGAGCAATATAATAAGAAAATAACTTGAACTTGAGCTTAAATCTTCAACCCGAAATCCTTTTATAAAATACCCGATTTGCTAGCTTTTCCCTTAGTGATTTAATCTCAAGATTTTGGAGAATTTATTATGACTAAGTGATGAGTAAGAGCTGGATACATGGAATAGAAATGTAGTCGAAGTGGTTCATGTAATTGTTTCTTGATGCTTCCCTTAAATGATAAAGATATAGATGATGGCGATGAAAATCGTTGGAATGGAGTGAGTATTTGAGAGAGATGATGGCTGCAGATTTGTTGAATAAGGTTTGTGTGTGTGTGTGTCTTCTTTTAACTAGCCCCACATTTAAACTATTTCCTTTAAGACCACAAGATATTTTAAGTATAGTTTCATGTATTTTTTAAATAAAGGAGGTAAGGTGTGTATGTGTGCTAAAGTGAGTAAAGGAAAATGAGGGTGGCATGGTGGGTTGTGTGAGTGCCGGCCAAACAAGTCAAGAGAGGAGGGGGGCCTCTTGACTTTTTTGTCATGCTTGTCTAGGTGGTTAGATTAATTAGATATTTAGGCAGTTAGGATTAATTTAGGTTAATTAATTGTTAACTAGGTAATTAAGATAATTTAGGTAATTCAAGATTAATTAATTAATTGTAATTTGTTTTGATAACATTCGTATGTCACGATTTAATTCGATTAAATAATTGCGTATTTGTAGTAAACGTTGTCCTCAATTTAAATTGTGTACGTGTTTATTCCATTATTCGGGAACGTTATACTTTTAATCTAGCATAGTAATATAAGTAAATAACTACTATTTAATTATGAAATAGTTTTACGTTATTTATGAAAGTCGTATCTCCAACGTTCGTGTTTGTTGGAATTCATCCGATTAAATCGCGCAATTATCAATAATTATGTAAACGTAATGCGTCACGCATTAAAATAGTGTGCACTAAAATGTGCAACGTGGGTGTATGCTAGACTTATCTCAGTTTAAATTGAATTGATTTCAGTTACGAGGGAATTAGCGTAAGAATGCATATTAATTGTGTACTGAAATAAACCGGTTTTCGAGGGTTGTCACATGTACGAGGGTTGAACTGCAAATTTAGGAGAGTTCTCGACCAATTACTCCCAAGTTATTTCATGTACTCGCTGAGCAGAAGAGAAAAACATATATGAGAGTTGGAGATAATATATAAAGACTTAATGAAGAAGATCTATCATCATTCAAAATTCCTTTTTTAACCGACTTCAGGATAGAGATAAAGATGATAGCCGATAAGAAACTGAAGGTCATCTTGTGTAGTAACATAAAGAAGGGAATATATATATATAGGAAAATAGAGAGTTGATCAAATATGGAACTCCACTTGCTGAGTAATTCAAGGAACTCGCCGAGCCGAATCCGACAGACTCTTATCTATAAATATAAGCGTTTGTTTTCATTTGTAAACAACAACAAACAACAAAAGTACTACCCAATCCCGCCGAGGGCGAGGTATGAGAGAGATAAGATACAGACAGTCATACCCCTACCCGAAGGTAAAGAGACTGCTTCTAGGGAGACTCCAGTAGACCCATAAGCATAAATAATTTGTAAACATTAGCTGATAATTTGTATTCTTTATATCATGTTTTCATTATTATTTTTAAGCATTCACAAGCATTATAAGACGATAAGGAGCATCTAATCATTTGATTGAAGAAGTAATGGTATACTTTGCAAGTCTTCCGTTATCTATTTATGATTTCTTTATATTGATTGATTGTTTGGTGCAACTAGTTTGTCTATGAATTAGTTATAATATTCTATGTAGATTAATTGCTAATATAGAAATAGTGAAATATATTTTTTAAAGATTTAGGTTATGAGATTACTCAATATCACTTTTAAAAGTATTTATTATTTTATGATGACACATAAATTATAATATTTTTTATTGGCAAACGATCCCATGAATCCATCATTGGTAGGAGATGGATTAGTAATTTGGAAAATTAATTTTTTAGAGTTTAGTTGAATGAAATCTGATTTTTAGACTGTAAACTCGTCGAGATATGTCCTAAACTCGTCGAGTCTTCTGTATAGATTTAATATTGGTTTTAATTGTGCATTTGTTAATTAGTTACTAACATATCATTATTCATATCAATTGATTTATATTTTATTTTTGACCGTGTAAGTTAATTATATAATGTGATGATATCTGTCTTGTACCATTGACATCTTTTGATCAATTCATTTGGTTGTTACATCATGATTGAAAGTAATTATATTTATATAAATACCTTATCTGAATATTTTGTTTTGTTGGTTGTGTTATTCTATGTTACTGCTTTATTAGATTATATTATATTATTAGATTGTTGATGATTTGCTATCTACCGGTCATATATTAATATTCTTTGGACGTTCTTGGTTAACTTACTATATTATACTATACATAATGATAGGTTCTCTTCCATGATAAGTGTTAATTGGTCATATTATTTTAGTCATGTTATAAAGATAAAGGATGTTGAGTAGCTTTATTGATAAATGTTTAGTTCAAAATATTTAGTTTCTTCAGTTTTTATAGACAGTAGTATTCAGTTCTTGATCAGTTGTTCTGTGAACTCTATTGACATGGCACTGAACCGATAATTTAATTTTTTTCAGTTCTTCCGGTTATGAGTTCTTCCCGTTATGACAATAATTTTAGTTATGACAGTCAGTGGTCCGGTGGAAAGGCCGGAAGCCCATAAACCAAAATTAAAATACTTTTGATTAATAGTTCATGTTTCTTGAATTAACGTATCCTTCTTAATTAGGGGTGTTTGTGATAGCAATATAATTCTTTCAAGTGTTAGCCCATTTCATCAAGATTATTATTATTTGATCATTTTATAGTAACATAATCACTTTTTAATCTTCAGTAGCATAAAATAGACAAATAATTAAGTAGCTTCTAATTAAAAGTTCTCATTTTAGTACCAAATTCGAACTTTAAAATAGTTTACAAATTAATGTACAAATTGATATTAGAAAGGATACACTACTAAGCCAAAAGCCAGAAGTTCTTGTGTCTTTTTGTGGTAATGAGATAACCCCCATGTCGTTTGTTCTTTCGTCTAACTGCAATCACCATGCAATTGGCATTCTGAATACAATAATCCACGGCTCGGTTTTTGCTTCTTGTCCCTGCCCACATTGTTCGTATTCTCCATATCAATGACTGCTTTCGTTGACCCAAAACCAATAACGAAACTCGTTCTTCCTTTGCTGCTTCGACTATTGTTGGACCCTTTTCCTTCCCCTGTCTCACTTCTATCTCAACTTTCACCTTTAAGAAAAAAGGTTACCAAGTTAAATCCTTTGTTCCATCTTCAAAATAACATACAGTTTCATATAAGGAAAATGATAGATGATACTAAAAAGTTGGTCTAAAAATTGGTCTAATACCACTTATCAGCAATCCATACACAGTAAAAGTTGACCCACTTTCAAACAATATGTGACACGTGGCGTTAGACCAATCTTTTAGGCCAATATTTTAGGCTCGTATATCACTTGTTAACTTAGTTCTATCTAGCTACTTACCTCGGGCCTCTTTATTTGAAGATTTTTCTTCATGGAGTAGAGATGGTCACGTGCTCTTTGATTAACTTGCTCCCTTGATTTACAACCTGTAAATGTAAACAAAAACCACCCAAAATGACTTTCTTGATCCAAGATTATCACCAAAGAAATACTGAACAGAATTTTGTAGTGTTTTCTTGTGTTAATGAAAAAAACGTATAAAACTTGGATATATATATTGACAATCTTTACCTGGTTTTAAAGCACTTGCAACATGAAGAAGAATGATGGTATCTTGATTTTGAACAGTATGATCCAGAGCCCACTGAAGTGCACCTTTCGATTCAATACTTGAATCAACAACCACCATCACTTTATTCCCACACCCATCATCCGCCTCGGTTTCACCTTTCAACATTTCCCTACTAATATCGAAATTCAATTCTCCACTACTATTTTCACTACCCGAAAAAGCCACCGTCTTTACACCATCACTCAATCGACCCAAACTATAAGATTTCTTGTGTCGTGGGGATGGTGAACGAACTTGAACACGAGCCCTCATGGAGTTAAACCCACCAAATTTGCTCCTCACCTTCATCATCTTAACTTTTCTTATTATTTGATTGTTAAATCTAAAGACTTTTATAGTCATTAGGAGAGCACAGATTTTTTATTTTAAATGAGGGGTCCAATGTTGTTTGTTGAACGTGGGAAGCATAAAGGAGATGTAAGGTTGTTTCCTGGTGATTAAATTTCAAGATTTGATTCTTGGGTGGATAAAATCAAGATGTATTTAGCACTCAATTATAAGTGATTAGGGGATCTTAAGGTGTCATGGGAAACATAAAATATGTTGTGGTCAACTCTACGTGCTACATATCTAAGTAGACGTGCACAAGATTATTATCTAATTTATTCATATTCAATGTATAAACATTAAGATATGATGGTATTATAATTGACATTTTTTAACAATAAATCGTGTGAAACTTTTGAAGATAAGGTGAAATTTATGCTTTGCTAAAAAGGGTGGGTTGGAGATTTGAAAATCAGTGACGCAGGTTCACGTGTAAAGAAATGGACCTTTTTATTCCTGGAAGTTTAGGATCATATGAGTAAACGAGCTTCGTTAAACTAAGCATAACTTGAATTACGGGACTCCCTTTCAGGCTCAAGACCAGTCAAATCGAAGCTTGCAACGAGTATTTTAGGAGTTATTTGCATTTTATTGTTTTTTCCAGTTTTTGGACATTGTTTGTGGGCTAGTTTTCGGCCCGTTTGTCCCTTTAGTCCTATTCGAAATTCTAGGTCTATTTTAGGGTTTTATTGTGATGCTAGAACATTCAATTCTTAATTATATGAAATTTCATTTTCTCTCAATTCACAAAATCTATGTTTGAGTGACAAATTACCCTGATTATCAGCAATCGTTTGAAACAGCGATAATTAGAATAATTGTGCCTAGTATTCGTGTGAATCAACATGTTCAATTTGTGTTTATCTCGTTTTCATTCTACATCAATCAGTTAAGATGTAAATAGATAATATTTACTCGGGGGATTTCCTTGTTAAGTGTGATCTTTCAAATTTATAAAGAGTTAATGTAGTAAACACGTTTAGAATAATTATTACTAAAAAGATAATAAAATCTTAAAATATAAAAGTTAAAAGGATTGTAATTGGTAAATACACTTCAGCTGACTTTCAAGTTTCAACACTTCAGTAATTCTTTTCTATTTTACGTGCTTAATCCGTTGTCAATGAGATATGGCCAAGATTGACAAATTTTACGTAAGTTGGTGAGAATGGACACGTATGATAGCCGGTTCGGTTTTTCTGATACAAGAACTGTTGATGGAAGTATTGAACCCAGCGAATGACAAATGAGAGATATGCGTAATAAAATGAAGGGTGGTGATATATTCACTATTATTTTTTATAGATCCATCAAACTTGTACTATACACATAAGTAATGCACAACTTTAGTGAATTTGTTAAAGTTAATGGTAAATATTTCACTACCAATAGGTGTGATTTGCATATTTTAGAAGTTTTTTTGTCGAGAAGAAACTTCTAATAAACGAGAGTTGCAATAAAACATAGGAACCCAATTCCCAAATTTTTATCAAATTATAATTACCATTATACATCATTACAATATACCATAATTATTTTCAAGGTTGGTCGATGGAAAATAGGGGTCTTATCTTATACATACACTTGTAATGGAAAATTTTGATTGAAAACATGATTCTAATGATTCATGTGCTGCAACATCCATGGTGGCAAGACTATTAATGGTTGAGCTTGCTGGCGAATTTCTTCTACTGCTCCATCACCCCTTGCCTGGCATGCGTTACTACATTTCATATACAGACGCTCAGAAATGTCAAAGTACTCATTTTTTTATAAGTAACAAAATGGACGGCTCAGAAAATAAGTCTGCATGTTTAAGTCAAATCATGTAAACTTTTCGGTCAGGTTGACCCACAAGTATTTTTATTTTTAACTTATTGTAGATTGTAGATAATTAAAGCATAATTAACATGTGTTAAAAAAAAAATATTACTACAATAATTATAAAAAGTAAAAAAAATAAAAAAGTTAAAAGAGCGAATTATGTAAGGGAATTTGGACAAGAGTGTGATGATAATTTTTAATATTTTTTGGATCATGTACGAAGTACTTTCTCAATAAAGTATTTTGACTCTCTGTTACTCGCATTTATAAAAATTTTACTGGGTAAGACAAAGAAGAACACTTAGAATTTTGAAGAGAAACTAAGCAAAACTAGAGAGAAACACGTAAAATGAGGACCAAATGATTTTGTTTTATCCATAATCATTTTGACGGCTAAAATCAGTTGCCAGGAAACCAACAGTCACACATTTTCGCGAACAGATGCAACGGTTTACAATCAGACAACAGTCACACATTTTCGCGAACAAATGCAACGATTTACAATCAGACAACAGACATGTTCACTTTGGACAGAAAAATGGGTACTAGGGTCGTTGTATAACTTAACATGGAATACTATTTGATCCCGAGCAAATTTCAAAATTACACTAAAATTACTAACAAATTATGAGGTTGTACGCCTTAAAAATGAAGTTAACACATTTGACCGGTTGACTAGCAAAAACTTGACCAATTTATATTAAAGAAGAGGATACTTGCCACTTTTACCTTGTACTATTGCTGTATTGCATATCTTAACTCATTCAATAGATATATTTCCTATCACATTACGGGATCTGCAATAGCTTTTTCCAAATAATTGTCTCTAAATTAAATGTGACAAATATCTACATTATTCTAGCATACTTATGACGTACAGATTGCAGGAGACAAAGAGGCTAACCTGATGTAGGAATCAAAATCGATCGTGAATATGTTGTCTGCAATTTGCTGCTCTACTGGAGGTGGTTGGACTACTTCTTTCTCCACTTCCATGATCTGCATAATTTATGCAACTAGATAATTATATGCGTACAATTCTTATTACATTTCAAATTCCTTTTGCTTTTTTTTAGCCTCGACGGCACCTTAGTTGGGCCACTATTTCAAGGGAGCCAATCCCACCACTACACGGATTTGGTCTAGCCGTCCAGGTAAAGCTCTCTTTAAAATGACTAGTGTGGCCTCTAGAAATTCTTTGCACCAAGTAATTCAATTTTTCACATTTCTTTCTGTCTATTGTTGTCATTACATTCTACTGATTATATTGTTTTTTACAACAACCATGGTTCTTGAACCGAGTCGTTACTAAGAGGTATTCTGTATTACAAAATATATTGAGTGAAAATTGCAATTTTTAAGGGACTAAGAGAGTGTACAAGACTATCTTTTAAGTTTTAAACTATTACAAAGGAAATTCAAGTTTACCTTCTTTGAGAGAACGCTGTTTTGATTCTTCAACGCCTTGTCCTGCGGATTGTTTACAGTCAGCTAGTATTTTTTGATTTCGGCCATAATGGATCTTGTCACTACTGGTGGCAATTTCGACCTCTTTATGTATAAAGGGTCAATATGGGTTGTGTGTTTATCTCAAATGGGCCAATTTAATAAGAAAATTAGATAAATGGGAAACGGGTTGTACGGGTTGAAAGTCACCCAAAATCTATTTTTAATGCATACAAATTCATAAATTGTTGTTATTATAAGATTAATATTGTTATTATGATTAAGATTGTTTTTGTGAAACATTATTATTTATCCATTAGTTTTTGATAAAAAATGGGTAGAAAAGTCTTTGCATGACAACCCAACTGACTCGTCACCGGTTTCAACCGAACTCATTATGATCGTTAATTGCAACATCCATCTAACACCGTACTCCTAAGTCCTAAGTTGGAGCTAGAATAGACTTTTCTTGCCTTACATCTTTAGAAGATAAAGATGGTTATTGGTTTCTGTACGTTTTCATGTGTTATATTCATAATTTTTTTGTGAAACCTGCATTATAGGGCTACTGACTGTCAACCGGCCGAAAGAACTAACTTATTGTATCTATGAATGCAATTGGGAATTTATAATCGAAATCAGTTTGAGCTGCAGATAACCCCCAGTCTTCTTGGAAAACAGAAATTATTGTATCAACTTTCTGGACACAGCATTATAATGCACAGAGCGCAGAAAGGTAATGAAACAACTAAACTGCAAGAAACTTACTGCTGAATCTGATTTCTTATATAGATTTCACAATAAATATATTGAAGAAAAGTCACAGAATTCCTAAGGCTTATTACATATTTATAGTACATGAGCTGACCGGAAAACAGTAAAATACTATTTTGACGGTTAATGAAACTGTCCAGTAACTGAATTAACTACCTTTTTTTCTCAGCAATTAAAATTAACTAATTAACAAGTCTAGGTTATGATCTTAGTAATCTTTACTCGTTAATGAGTGGATGGCTATAATGGGTCATGTCATGAAAGTGAATTCTTTGCAAAATGCAAATGAAATGTTCAATACATAAGAGCACACTGAGAGGGAAGGAATGCGCGCGTTCCCCGACCGGAACGCCGTCGGGAACGTCGTTCCCTTACTCCCAGGCAACGCTCCGGTCAAAGTTCTGGTCGGTGTTCGGCGCACAACGTCCCCTCCGGACGCTGTGTTCCTCTTTTTTTTTTCTTTTTTCCTTTTTTTTCTCCTCTTTTCTTCTCGTTTCTTTCTTTTTCTGTTGTTTTTTTGTTTAATTTGAAGAAAAAAAGTGTAGTGTGTGTAGTGTGTGTTTGCAGGAACAAGGAACATGATGATCAGAAGAAGAAGACGGTGTGTGTAGCGTGTATCATGGGTTTTGGTTAAGTTTTTTAGTTGGGTTTGTAGGTTAAATTTTAAAAATGGACCTATTTTTGTGGGCTTATTATTTTAAATTGGTCTTTTTGTTTGGGCTATTTGTATTAATTATTTTAAATTGGACAATACTTATTAAAATTAAAATGGTTTATTTAACTTATTTGTTATTTTTATATATATTTATTGATTTATTTGATTTTTATCACAAATAAAAAAATCTAAAATGAATTCCTGAACACTGCTCCCACTCCCCTCATTTTCAGCAATAACACTGTTGCTGGACACTGTAATACGAGGTCATCACTCCTCCCTATGCTCTAAGCAAAGAACTTTAATGCTACAATAGTCACTCTTTTTTATGTATTAGGAAAATAGCCATACCTTCTTTTGGAGCACAGATATTGACTCAAACATCAGCTGGTTCTGCGAGCAACAATAGAATTGGTTTAACCTCTTGTAAAAAAGCATATGTGATTCAACAATAGTATTGGTTTAACGATACTACGTATTTCAAAGGCGAAATTTGTATACCTTTCTCAATGTAATATGCTTAAGTGCTCTATCAAGTTGCTGCTCCAAATTCTGAAGCTCTTTGAGACTCCAGGAATCAAGGTCTTCTCCCATAATATGCCTAAAACATAAAATACACATGTTTTCACTTAGAATGGCATAATATCTGGAAATTAAAGTATAACAAAAAAGTGAAATTTGATTTTATGATTTGAAAATACCTTTGTGATTTCTGCAAAAGCTCCATTCTAGACTTGAGCTTTGCATGTTCCACCATCCAGCTTCCCTATAATTATGTATGTTTTATTTTGGTCAGTTCTTTTGAGTTTTTATACAATTTTAAAGTGTCATTTTATCATGAAGTTGATACTATAAAAGCAACTTTATGAAGGTTAAACAGCAGTATACATGTGATTCATGATCAGTTTCGGTAAGCTGCCTTTCTGCATACGAGTATCTTTCATACCTATCAAGGATCCTTTCCATTCTGACAAATAGTGTAAAAAGTAAGTATCAAATAAAAAATAAAATACAAGAGATTAATTAATCCAAGTATCTGGATGACATAATAAGCTTTAATTTCAGAGTCTTAAACTGAGCATTATTGTTGTTTTTACATGACATAAACCGCTTGATTAGTAAAACATGTAGGGAGAATTCATATATGTCATTGATAAGTTGCATAATATCATATTTGTCCAACTAAATATTAAAATTATCATATATGACATAACTAAACATGCAAATGATCATATATGCCCAAATAATAACTAACTTAATAATTAATAAGTCTTTCCAATACTTAATAGTAATTTATAAACTGGAGATTGACCATTATATCCAGCCTTCTTCATTCAAACCCTAATTATATGTAAGAATTTGCTTGCGAATGGAATTTAACTTATTTGTTACCTTTAATCTACATGACATACACCATTGATTCGTCAAATTGTGGACTATTGTTAATCTTATTGGTTACACTGATTGTGAGGTTATCGCTCATGTTGTTACTGTTGAGACAGTAAAAACTGTTGGTACGATACGAATATTATGTACGAAACTATTAGTAGTGGATATGCTGATATGCAGCATATGATTAATCTTTTAGTAGGATGCTGAAATTAGTATTTCTGTGATGAATATGTTACTGTAATAATATGAATACAATCATGAAGTTTAATCAAACCCAATTCACCTTGCTAGGTTCTATTAATTTATTACATCTCTAACCCTAGATGACATATAGTAGACTTACATAAACAATAACAAGTGGATAGCAAGAATAATGAATACTATGAGAATGGCAATGACACACTCATACACTTCCCAGCATAGCCTTACAAACATGTTTGCATTATACTACTTAATCAGGAACCAATCCTTAACATTCTATGCATTCTTTCTGATCATATAGAATCCTTCAGTTATTGAGTTGATCAAGATGAAATATTGAAATGGTCATCTTTAACTTTTATTTTTCTTGAAAAGCAAATGCTCATCTTTAGTTACACGGCTCTTGGAGACGCATAAGTAGATAAAACGTATCCATCTATTTTTTGTATCTTATATATCATATTTTGCCAACATCGACACCTTTTTTGAGCCATAATTTTTTGTAGATCAATAATCATACCCTGAAATCGGATGGAACCCATACTGATATAAGGTTGCATGTTACAAACTATGGTTGTGAACCCTATTATCTAGATATATAGGATGCTATATATGATTTCACGAATCAAAGTTGGATGTATCACATAATCCATAATGACTTGATGTCTACACAAAAAATACATAAGATCAGAAATACCTACTTGTGGCCAAATTAGTACTAACTGCTTTTATGTATATATTAAATAAGTCTGTAAAATTATTCAAAATATTGGAGTACTATTTGGACTTGATCAAAACTTAAAACCTTTTGCAGTTTTTAGTAACGTGGACAAAACCAAATACTTAACAATTTATCGTAATAAAGACTATAGTACAACATTTGTTATGGCTGGAGCCTAATGTTTCTAGAATAAAGAAAGCTATGTATGAACTAAACAAACTTTACAAGCTTGGTACTATGGTCAGTTACTAACTAGTTTCCTCTATTATGTGTATTTCATTGTCGATTATTGTTAATTGTACGTATTTTGGATGGTGTGTCATCCATATTAAGCAATCACATGACATCCATACAAAGCCTCAAAAATTACTTACAATTAGCAATAAATCAAAAATTGAATACACACAATAGATGTTTTGAAAGTTCATATATACAACAGATTTTTTGCCATAATCAGTTACATTTTTAGACACTTTGCCATTCTTATATCCACAAGAAATGACAAAAGTCGTGTTTTTGCGAGTTTAAGAAGTTGGTGATCGATGAATTCAAGATTTCTGATCATTGTAAGATGCATAACTTTCTTAGATTAAAAACTATGCAATCAGATGATGGAATTTGTGCTTACCGATAGAACTATATATGTGTGAGCAAAGTATGGACATGTACAAGATGAATTACTAACTGCGCGCTACAAGAGATATCATGAATATACGAATCTAATAAGCATGTACATGGGGAGTCCAACTAATATACATCAGGTATCTGCTAATAAAGAGAAACCTTAGGGTGTGTTTGGTTCATAAAATGTTTATGATGAAATTGGAATTTCTTAAAAGATTTAGAATAAGAATTTGGTGAATTTCGGTTCAATTCATTTTTAAATTAAACACCCTTATAGAATGGAATTGAGATTCCTATTTTAGTTAATTCGAGGAACTAAGGATTATGTGTTTTCCTACAAGAAGTCAAAGCACAGGTTTTACTATCAGTGACTCCATGCTTATGTAAAAGTTGACAATAATCAAAGAAGCGCATAAGGATATGTTTAGCAAATTGAGCGTTTTCTACGAATTCATATATAACGGAATGCGTTAAATTCTCACGAAATTAAGTTACAAGGCTAATATGTTACTGCTACAGCTAGCCAGCTGTATACTTCAAGCAAGAAGGTTAGTCCTTTGAGGCACACATTAATCAGCAAACATTCATTTCGTTCTTATACGAAATCTGAAGGTTTTATTGGCAATAGCAGCTCAGTACCTTAGAAGTGACAACTTTAGTTAAGTTTTTATCAAGCTAAATCAATGATGTCCACCAAACCTAGGTAATTGGTTGATGGTTGCACTTAGTGACTTAACTATAACTTAATATATACTTGTTCTTATTGATAAGTAAGTAGCTTCAACTAATTATGGGTAGTAAATGAGCTGGTGTTCCCACATTATCATATGGCGATTTCGTTATGACATTACATAGGTAGTCATGGGACAATTTCAAACTAATTAAACGATTTTTTTGCTCTATTTTAACGTTCGTTCGTGTTTCTTAACGATTCGAACCTTTTGATAAGAGCAGAGTTACAAGTATGTAATATATATGTTAATAAAATAGCCCAGATAACTAATCTGAAAGTTAATTAAGTTGCGTATTCGATGATTTACAACTATTTATTAGAATGGTAGGTTATTTTTTATATTATATTGCTCATATTAAAAAGAAAAAGAAATTGTTCATACTCTTTATTTTCTGCCTTTAGCTAATAAAAATGAAACTAGGAAATATAAATAATTTACCAATTATAGTAGAAACTAGATGCATCTTTTTGGCGGTCACTGTTTTGATTCACGGAGTACGTAATATTTTTTGTCTTTTCCAGTAAAATAAATAAAACAAAAAGAAATAAAAAAAGAAAAAGTAATACCAATTAAGAATGATGAGCTACAAGGGATGACGTGACCTAGCATGTGTGTTTTCGTCTTCTCATTGGTTCCTCTCGTTATGGACCTCATTTTAAATTCTTAACCCTAAAATCTGTATTTTTAAGCCCCCAGAACATAAATTAAATAAAATAAAAATATAAAATTATTATTACATTGATTCGGATTAGCTCAATATACTACTTATTTTTACTAATTTTACTAGTTAATATTCACATAATTACAATTTTCAAAACAATATCGCAGTTTCTAAAGTAATTTTTCCTTATCAATCTAGTATATTTAGTATATACGGTCGATTCTGCTGTGTATACTCTTCTAACAAATATTTTCACAGAAAGTTTCATATTGCATGTTCAAAAATCCAGGTAGCAAAATAGTAACATATATATTTCTAAATTTGGCTATTTAATTTAGATCTATACTACGTACTCGAATTAAACCAAAAAGAAACATGTATATTTATCTGATTATTTATGATCATATATGTTGAAACAAAATAGAGATCTGACTGTTATAAGTATGAAGCTCCATAAATTTTTACTACAAAATCTTCAAATTATATGCTTATTAACTAAGAACGTAAACCAAATCAATACGCGGTTGAATCTCAGTTGATTTTGACATCAAGACAGTGAAAAATAATTAAATTAATTATTTGTAGAATCTGTATATATGAAGGTGAAATAGTACTACGTGTTAATTAGTAAGGAGATAGAGATAGAGATCGAGAGAGACTAACGAAGCATCGGTAGCAAATTCACAAAGCTTTCCTTTTGTAGAGAAGATGATGAGTGCCACATCAGCGTCGCATAAGACAGAAATTTCATGAGCTTTTTTCAACAATCCGGATCTTCGTTTCGAGAAAGTTACTTGTCGATTGATTTTATTTTCGATCCGCTTCAAAGTTACTCTACCCCTCCCCATTTTTAGGTTTAAATTCTACAGAAGGAAAACTCAAAGTGAAATGTTGTTATTATAAGGCAGTTTGTGGTGGGGGTGTGATATCAGCTGGAAGAAGTATATTTCTGAAGATCCTTCTTGTCCTATAATTTGTGCAACTGTTTTGCTACCTTATTATTGGCAAACTCCATTATTTTCAAAATGAATCCATATAAAGCAATATTTATTTTTCAAATTCGTACAACATATAAATAGTTTAATAAGGAACTACAATTCCGGAAACGATAATAAAATACTCGAAAGTTTATTAAAATGGTTACTGACATGTAGTTCAATTAGAGTAATGTGTGAGGTTATTTTGTCATAATAAACACACGGTTTGAGGTTCAAGCCCTAACACCCTTATAATTATAATTGTTGAGTGAGTCATGTATGCTCCTTACATTATGGTTAGACAGCTGATTGTGAAGTGGTTTAAATTATCGGTTATTAACCTTTTACCATAAAATTAGATTAAAAGATCACAAATAATGTTATATATTTTGAGACAATTTAAAATGCAAAAGTTGATATTTTTAGAACATTGACATATACTTATTTTATTGGTTTCTACTAGTCCATTTCCTTAAAAAAGTTACTTTATGTTAAATCCTTCACCAATCATAATTTTATAAATGTTTAACTTTTTAAGAATAATCGTTAACAATATATTACAATTAAATAGAAATTTGAATGAATTCTACTCATCTACTTGTCAAAATATAAACTTCGCTCTCAAGTCACGTGCGTTAAATTAATAAACAGTCCTTTTTTCTTCTGAGAATTAAAATTGAGTTTACCTTTTTTCATTTTTTCTTCTGAGAACTAAAATTTGTAGAATAAATCAAAAATAGATTATAATTTTTTAATGTAATTTTTTTATTCGAATCAATTAAAAAATAACATATCAGTTATGGAATAACTAATTAAATTGAATACGGATTAACTTAACTTATTAATTATGAACAAATTTAAAGTTGATTATAAAGAAATGATAAATCTGCTAAAGACTATGCTCTTTTAATTCACTATAAATTCACACATTTGACTTTACGCAGGAGCCCAATATTTATAGTTGAGTATGCATTATTTGGTAACCTCTTCAACTAATCAGAATTACCCAGACGTCTTCATCTTCATTGGGGCATCCTAGACATGACAAATTGTGTGTTATGACATGTACTGCACGACCATCTCTGTTGTATGCACAAACATTAGAAAGTACATTGCACATCTTTGTTTTATTATCCGACTTTGATAAGGAGACATCATGTGTACAAATAGCCATGTTTAGCAGATGTGTACATTTTGTACAACCTTTGAAGTTGCAATTTGAGCATGCATAGATGTCCCATAGTGTTGGTAGATCATCAACTTGAATTTGCAACAAGTGTGATGATCTTCAATCTCAGTGTTGGTTCAATGTAGATTTCATTTCCATTGTTGGGTCTTTAGTCTTCATACACAACTCTATTTTGACTTGATTGAGTTTTTTGGAACATGATTAACACATGACTGGTCTTTGTAAGAATGAATCATGATTGATGTCCAAAGGTTTTCTCCTCCATGATGGTTGAACGTGCACATAGTATTTATCTTTGTGCTAGATGAACGTACATCAAAATTCCTATGGAGCCAACTCACATAACACACTTGTGAACTGCCTGTACAAAACACTAAGATCTTTATGTTGGTTGGTTATAAGATAACTTTAATGTTAGAATTAAGTTGTTGTCAACATAAAATCAATGTAGAAAGATTATGCATCTCAAAAACACTCTTAGATTTTGTTGTCTGGAAAAATCAGAAAAACAATTTTCAACATGGTTTATACTGATCATTATTTGTAGTTTCTATCTCCAAATGAGGATCCAAAAATTGATGAATTATACGCAACAGTTGCTGATTTGTTTAGCATCGTGCTTCGTCACGGTGGAGATTTTCAAGGCGCAAGAAAAATGTGCACGCAGGGTTTATTGATGTTTATTGACTGTGTAGATGTTGATGATTTATCAACAAAATTTTTGGATTACTCTTTGGAAGAGCTGCGTTATTGGGCTCTAGATAAGTGGTCCGGATATGACCCTACATGACGCTAAAAGGTAAAGAAGTGAGAAGACCCGTTTCTGGGTTCTCTAAACTTAGCAATATCTCCTTTATTGAATCATCACCAACTTGTAACTAGGTCAGGGCCTCCTCTTGCACCTCCTTAATGGGCTCAACCTCTTCAACATATTCCTAATGTCGTGAACGAAGATAGCCTAGTCTACGTTGCTCGATCAAAAAAATCAAATAAAGTCAAACATAAGTCAAGAAGATAAAAAAAAAAGATCAAAATAAAGTCAAAACATATCACGACCCACAATAAACTTGATCTCATCAAACAGTCGGTCACAGCGAACGTCTTCGATAGGAACGCCTAACGATAACTGGATGGCGTGGACAGTGTATTTTATATTTATATTAGAGGGAGACCTAAGTATACTACGGCTAAAGTGAGAATAATTGTAAGTATGTGTTAGGTCTTATAGATCTCAGAACTTGATTAATAGATTCAATCGAGAGTTTAATTATAATATTCAAGTTAATCAATATTCAAACAAGGTTTGTTCTTAGCAGAATCAAGAAAAAGTGTAAAAACAGTGAATTTGAGAAATATGTATTAATTCAATCGCACTTAGCTAAATCAAATTAATTAATCACAGAAAATAGCCTATATAAATTCACATAGAATTTTTAAGTATAAAACTAAAATAAGCTACGTAATCAACATTTTCTATGAACAATCCATCACCTATTTATACATGTATAGGGATTGAATGTGAGTTAAAGATACAACTTGATTTAATGAAGACTAAATCAAAAATCAAATTTGAATATTTAATTTGGTTGCGCATTAACTTCTGAATCTGCAACGGTCTTGACTTTATGAGTTTGACTCTATCAAAGCAATCTTCTATCTGTATTCCATATAACGTTTATATTTTAAAACAAAGAAACTCTTTTTCTTACTCAAGAAAAAAACCAATTCTCACGTTTTAGTGTTTCTATTTTAATCTTTAAACGCACTTAATAAGTTAAACTTTAGCTTAAACGCTACTTAAAAATAATAGAATGAAGATTTATTTTTTCTTCAGCGAAAGTTAGTAAGCAAATGAAGTTTCAAAATAAATAATATAACCGTTAAAAACGGGAATTTTTCTTAAACGCTTTTACAAACACTATAAGTGTACACTACAATTTTATCAACCAACAAACCATTTCTTCAATTCTTAGACGCATAATACATCATATACTCTTTGATTTTATAAATGTTTTCGTACAATATTGGTCGTTCTACATATGACAAAAAATTGTAGGATATATCCCAATGCATTGACATTTTGAAAGAATAAGAGGATGCCTAAAGTTGAGATAGGATCTCCATGCTGCCGGCAAACATTTAGTGCACGACTACTTATCCGACACATCGAGGTACCCTAAATGTCTTTCAAAGACATTTTTGAATGCATTGAAAATCGTTTCTCCGAATATACAAGAAATGTCCGATTACTCTATAGAACCTATTCAGTATAGTTCTTGGCTTCATATGATAATTAATGAACGACACATATATTCGATAAATATTTAGTGTCATTAGAACTTAGTGAGAAGAATACTTTATATAGCGAATATAACATTTATATCTCTAAAAAGGAAGTACTTCAAGAAAAAAATAGAGTTCACCTTTGCATTGTCTATTGTGTTATGTTTCTCTAAATGCATTTAATAAGTAGATCTTAACTTAAGTACTCCATAATAAGTTAAAAGAACAACTCTCTTTTTATACTACCTGGCTCTGCCCATTCCCAAGGGCTCGATTCTATGTCCAAACATCACATGCCAGCATATGTGGTCACCATCATAGGCAATGCGAAGGTCAATCATTCCCAGTGAAGGTATGGGGAGGAGTACGTTAGTCAAATAGCTAAAAGTTGTTGTTTAGATGACTTTATGCTATGGAATAACCCATAAAAAGTAATTATTTCGGTAGGGCGAGCGACCTTTGTAAAGGACATCTCCCAAGATCACAAATCGTCGGGAAAGTTCCCTCCGGGCTCTCCTTTGACCACGAGTGGCGTACTTCGGTATGACCCCGCTCTCATAAAGCCAAAGACACCCCAAGACAAGTTCTCACTGGTTGAGAAGGGGACTTGATCAATATAACCTAGCTAGATCCAGGCTAGGAGAGGGTTTTCGAGATTCTCAGACTATGAACAAAATTGTATACATATGTATGTAGATATTAAATAGTGTATCATTATAATTTTTAGTTTTTAAACTTTAATATTTCAATTTAAGATGTATAAGATTTTTTTAATTTGTAAAAGTTTTAACAATCAGAAAAATTAGTACTAAATCGTGTATTTAACACAATAAAAAACTTAGTATATAATGCTTGGATGATAGACTGAATGTCGTTTCATATTAACACGAGTTAATAACTAAGAAACTCATAATTCAAAGAGTTATTCACGCAATCGTGTATTAGTCAAAATCAAAAAATCAAAATCGGCTTAAACCCTAATTCCAAAAATGTTTAAGTACCTTGAGAAGGAAGCTAAAACAAAACCTATCCAAAACGGACCAAGGCACTAAATCCCAAACAAATCTTAAAGTTCAAAATTAAAAACGTAAATATAAAGAATGACATTTTTTGTCCCTAAACGATCTCGGAAGCCAGAAAACTGTCAAGGCTCATGGCGAAGTGATGTATTAAATCTAGTTTTAAATTTATAAAATCAGTAAACCAACATTACTAAAAACTAGAACATATATAGGTAATAGAACATATCATCTCATAGTATAGCAAAATAAGTTTAACCGAGTGTCGATCTCATAGGAACTGTAGTTATAGATCTTGATAATGAACTTTAACTAATAATCAAACAAATAAGAAACCAAACAAGCATATAAAATAATAATGTAGATTCAACAATAAGAAGGTATGCACTTTAGACTTGACTTCCTTAACTTTGGATGATGATATGATTAGACCTGATAACGAGTCCTACAAGTTTAACAATTAGCTATAGTCGTAAACCCGACAACCACCTAAGTAATTATATAAAAGAATTATAATGTTAATATCAAATAAGAGTAATGTATAATCCGTAGATAATTACACTAATAATTATACTAATGTAGTTATAAATAATAAATCAAAAAAGATAATAATTAATTAAATATAAATAGTATGTCTACTAAACCTAATAATTCAACATTGCAAATAATTAAGCACATATTTATAAAAAAAAACATATCTACCGTATATTAAAATCAGATAAATTAATCAACCATTAATTCAGATCCAAACATATACGATTCAACGAAATAATTAATTAATTAGAATTCCATAAATAAGATCAAATCAGATCTATTACATAAATATACAAAATGTGCAATTTATGTATTAATGAACTACAAACAATTAATCATAATAAAAGTACTCAAATAAATATTTAACATACTCAATCAATCATATAAATTAATCAAAAACTAATCATCCATCAACAAGGTTCATCTCATACAAGTGAATAAAAGATTATTAGCCCATAATATGACTAACAAGCAAATTAAATACAATAAAAATAAAAAAAATATTGTAAAAATGTAATCTAGCATAAACTAGAGCCAATTGCAAATTGAATAGATGCCGAATCTTCACGTTCTTCACACTCCAAGTAGTTTTCACTAAGTTTCAGCCTCCAGAACCCTAGGTCTGACTTCTAAGAATTAGTAGAAAAATATATGAATTTTTTTTTAGGTTATTGGGGTTCTAATAGGTTGAAAACCAACTTAATTCATTATTGGGGTTTATTTGTTTGGAATTAGGGGTTTGTCCCTTCATAAAATTGGTTTAATTTAAGCTTATATTTTGATCTATCAAATTTTAAATCTACTCTCCGAGCTCCAAGTCACAACTCGCCAAGTTAAACGCCAAATAATATGAGTTTTGGATATTGTGTAGCCCTCCGAGTCTAGTGAATTTAACCTTTTTGAATCAAGTGATTTGGACTCTGTATGAGAGAGATATGACCAAAACAATAGAGGTTAGTCAAGAATTCAACATTATTTTCAAGTCTTTGACTCTTTCTTTGATTCTTCTTCTTTGAAGCCGACTCCAACTCCAACTTTTCATTATTAAATACTTCGAGTTAACCTAGACTTCTTTAACATTTATAACTTCAATCACTAATTTGTACAACTCGACTCAGCGTGCTAATCTCTTCACTCGGCGAGTTAAAGCCAATTTCTTTTCTCTTTTGATGTTTAGCCCTTGAACTTCTTCTTTTCCATGATTGTCCTCCAATTTTACCTAATTGCAAATATGAACAATTTAAGTATAAAATATACAATAAATATACAAATAATTAACTAAATTAACTACTTTATGCTACTAAACCATGTACAAATTGAGACTTATCACGAAGTGAGGAGCTTTGCTCGTTGGACCATTTTTGAGTGACAAAATCAAAATCGTTAAAAGTAAGGAGGAATGAGTTTTTGATTTTGTCATAACTAGTAAGAATGGTATTGGGATGACATAAGTGCTTCCCTACATCGATGTAACTTGAATTAAATGACGATGTAGTATGTTACAAAGTAACATAATATGTTAGGAATTTAGAGAACCAAATAAGACATGTATAGTAACAATTATACACCCACCAAATAAATGAATCAACCAAATGCAAAAAACAACAATCATGATAAAGAGAATTAAACGAACACAAGGAACTAACGTGGTTCTACTCGATCGGTTTCATCTACGGCCAAACTAAATAGAAATCTTATTAAATACGGAGGTGTCAGGGTTACAAATACATATTGTATCATTAAATAGGAAAGACAAATTTGCAGAAAACGATTTCTGGCCGACCCTCGATCGCGCCGCGACTTGGGATAATCATGGAACAAAACCAACCCTTTGCGCCATGAAAACCCTCTGACCAAAGATCTTCATCATGTTTAATTCATCTTCAGATACCAACAGTCTCCTACTTGAAGATTAATTAACACATAACCAGTAACCCAGAACCGCATCATCCCTTCAATAGCACCCGTTCTAACCCATATTGCCTAAATACTATCGGGACACACTACTCGACCTCGCAGAGTCGAAAGTCTTTAGATACCCAATTAACTGAACTCCACTATTAAAATGGGACAAAGACCTCTCTCTAGTTCAACACTCTCTAATTAATTCATGAGAAAACCGGTTAGAGCACGACCCATCTCCAACACCCCCGTTGCATGAGCAAACCATCCATACAGCTTTTAATCCACCCGATCGTTCTTTCCAGCGATCAAAGATCTCCCGCGAGAACAAACACGTGAATCTCATCATCAAGGCAGTCATGTGAGAATGTCATCACACCTTGGTTATCCACTCGAATACTTTTGTTTTCTTGTTGGATCCTTGAACACAAACATACATATGACTTTCGGATCACATTTTTTCCCAATTAGCCAACTCTCGTTGTACGCATCCAACTAGTAAACATGGCTCTCGAAAAAAAATATGTCTCGGTCCACTCGTTCAGTCACAACCTAGTTGCTATTGGAGATGATCTAACTAAGGACTAAATCTGTAGAAACTGTCAAACTGATACTACACTAGTATCTCAAAAGCTCCCACTCAGTGCCAAATTCCCACTAGGTTCGACTCTTCCCGAACTCCTATTAGTTCCAAATCTCTCAACAATCTCATAAAATTCAAGTTCGCTAGGACTTCCAACACTTACACTCCCGCCAAGGCATTCCTTATTAGGAATCTCGACCCTATACAAGGTCCGACGTTTAAACCCGTGAGTAATCACCAAGCTACCATTGATAATCTTCCACTGTTGGTCACCAAACCTAATTTGATATTGTTCATCATCCAACTACTCAATCGAGATCAACCTTTTCTTAAGCTTAGGGATGAACTCACATTCTTGAGGACCCAATCAAGAGCAACTACCAATGTGAGTTTTTGAGCATTACTTCCTCAAACCCACAACATCAAGTACTCTTTCAGCCGCAAGAATACTACTTGAAATCAATCATATCTTCCATGCACGTGATCGCATGAAGAGATGAACCCGAGTCTAAAACTTTGAATTCCACAAGATTCTCCTTGTAACACATCAACACATCTTTGCTCGCATCAATTGATGCGTTCATACTCGACTTACTTGTCATACACTTACACCTGAAGTGACCAAGTTTCTTGTGATTCCAACATGTGATGTTCATATTCTCATATGCTCTCTTCTCAATTTCGATTTACTCATACTCCGCCCCTGCCCGTCGCACTCAACGCGAAACCCAAATACTCACCGGAAGTCATCCTCCTACTCACCAACTAACAAATCACAAAATCCCACAAACGGAAGCTTAGTAGTTCATCTTGAACTACTTACTATTGTAACTGTGTCGAACCAACTTTCACGCAACGAAGATAACAAGAAAAGTGCCTCTAGCTTGTCCTCAAAGTTAATCCCCACATATTTTAAACTAGTCAAAATCGAATTAAATTCGTTAACATGACCCAATGCTGATCCTCATCCATCTTCGCATTCACCAACTATCGTATCAAGAAATCCTTATTCAAACCGGAAGTTTTCTCATAGATGTTAGACTACGCGGTTATCACACTCGCAATCATGGTTTAGCCAACAATATTGTAGGCGGCATTATTGGTTAGAGATAATCAAGCCACACGATGGTGTCTGACGATCCAACGACTCCCATTTCTTCTGCTCCATCCCAGTAGGTTTCTCACTCGACAACAATAAGGTACAATTTTTTCTGACACAAAACATAATCTATTTGCGTCTTCTAGAAACTGAAATCACTACCATCAAATTTATCAATTTTGATGTTATTTTTATGCGACATTGTTTCCAAATACCCAAAAAAAAGATACATATATTAACAATAATACATCTTCAACAATAAACAGATCAACCAAAACAATAGACACAATCAAAAAAGCAAAAGTTAAACGAACACGAATAATTTTTCATCTTCATATCACAACATAATACTCCGTAGTTTTGATATAAAAAAGGAAAAAAAGAAAAGAAAAAGGCTGTAAAAGTTCTAGAAACCAAAGGAAATACAGTAATTCAGAAGCGCCAATAATATTTTTGATGGGGCTAGGTGGATAACATAATGAGAATCAGGCGAAAGTGATGTCGTAGGAAATAAGATGGGATTGCAAAAACAAGAGTGGTTTTATCGGAAATGTTGTCAAATTCTTATTGGATGATTACCGAAGATGCCCTGGAGTTGTCGGGTGCATGGGGGACCACTTTGTCATCGTGCCTGTTGATGGATGGATTTGTTCATCGTGCCTATTGACATGGTTAAAGTTCATTGAATGAAACAAACTAAATTAGCCGTTAATTGATCCATGATCAATTAACTAAATAAAACATAATCAAATTAGTCAATCCAAACTAATACTCGATAGTTCACTCTTAATTTTTTAAATAATCGATTAATTTAAACTTGTTAGGATTAACCTACCATAATCGATTAACACTAACTGAATCATTTAAAAATATGCATCTTTTAGTTTTTCATTAGTATATAGTTATATAGTCATACACTTAAATATATGAAATTTTATAAATGTAACAAAATTTAAACAAATATATATGAAGACACAAAATATCATTTATTACAAAATTAAAATGTGTCGCTCATTCTCTCAAAAGCTAGTGGTCTAGTCATTCATATTTTGTTTTGACATTCCACACGTACACATAAACTGTCGTTTAATGACTTTCATTAACTTCAATGTTAACAATAGATGACATTCGATATTTTGCACCAAATTAAATTTTATATCAAAATTTTCAATTTTCAATTTTCACTTTAACATTTTTGATTAAAATTATTATACGAGTCCCAAACTTACAAAAGTAAACGTCATTAGATGTATCATTCGTTTGAATACGTTATACTTTGTCAACAAAGAAACTCGTCTTGAACTCATGTAAAAAATTTTGTTTGCATATGTTATACTTCGTTAACAATGAAACTTAAAACCTAGACTACATACAACATATCATTCTTTTGTATACGTTATATGTTATAGGATACCAAAATTTCCACTTATTTTTTAAAACAACACATTACACATCATTTCTAATGATACCCAAACTCACAACCTCTTGATTGATTAGTTACTCTCATCTCATTTGGTCAAATATCCCTTGATGATATAACTAAATATGTAATATTTATCATTGGTTTTTAACAAATGTATCGATGTAATGATATTAATTATTAGACGTAAAAATAAACATGATACATTCATCGTCAATTTTAGTTACTTTATCGTTATAACGATAATGATATCACTTATTTATTCTTCATATCATTAACGTGATAATGATATCACTTATTTATTCTTCATACTATTAACTTAATTTTAGTATATAAACTTATAAATAAAATAATTAATTGATCTAAGTTATAATTCAAAAATAGTTCGGAAGGTAACATGTAAATGTTGTTAACAGTTTGATGTAAAAATTTAGTCTATATGATAGAGATGAATCACATAAAATGTAAGCATATTGTTTAAAGATTCTTTATTTGCAGTAAATTTAATATATTGCACAAAATGCACTTATTCTTATAGAGCTTTTTTGTGTCTTATATTGTGTTTTTATTGTAAATACAGCGATACAAGTTTTCGCCGTCTATATTAAACTTCGATAGAATTTTTAAAATTTAGAGTTACTATATAATATAATATTGATGTCGTTTTTTATCTGATTTAAACATTCATAACATTTTGATGTATTTATTTAGGGGTCAAAACATTTTGATATTTGATTTTTGAGTTAACAGTTTGCCTACAAAGTTAAGAGTCTAAACAGAATCAAACACAGAGATTTCTAATTCAATTAAGCAACGAGCCGGTTTAGTAAACTAAAAAATGACTGTAATTCGTTAACTGTCTATATTATTTTTTTTTAGGTTTTGTGCATATGAACACCTCTACTATCACCTACCATTATGTCATAAGATTTAAAACATGTCATTCTTTCCCATCCAAAGTAAATTTTTATTCATTTGAAATAGACAATTATTCAAGCACGCATACCACTTTTATGGCATCCATGTGCTTGACTAACTTTTATTAACTCACCAAAGAAAGTCTATCATTTTCCATTTTGTTCCTATTAGACGATATAATCATCCTCCTTGCTTTTAGCGAGTCAAGGAAGCCACATTTTAAGAGACATAAACCCAATCCTTTCCATTTTATTCTGCACTATACAATTTTTATTTCTCTCAAAAATCGTTTGCAAAATATAACCATTAAAAATTATAAAATTTTTATTTTACCTTTATTTATTACTCTTATTTATTTATTTCTTAGAAATATTTAGTCAAATTTATTTTGAGCGTAAGGATAAAACTAAAAATGTTGAAGGAGAATAAATGTGGAACAAAGGAAGTAATACCTTTAAGACAATTTCCTTATGTGGTACCCTAACTCTCAATTTTAATGATCAAATTGACTTTGGCTTCTATAAACAAGTATTTGGTTTGGTGTAGACTACCCATTACTATGACTTAAAAAATTGAATTGTTTCTTAGTGTCACGTCAATATAATTTATGTAAGAACTGAACAACAACTTAACATGGTATATAAGAATTAAAGAATTAATTCTTTTTTCGACCCTACATTTACCAAATATACATGTATTTTATATTAAAAAGAAAAAAAGAGGTCGACCCACTTTTTTTATGTGTCTCACTCAACTCCGGCCTCAAAAGAATAGAGGATTTCAACTTCGTACTTATGAGACCACTCCCAACAGCCAAAACTTTTTTAGTGCCAACTCAGCTCGACGTCAGTACTTTTTTAGAAAGACTAGATGCTGCCAACATATGACGTTTCTTCAAAAAAATTGGACCCCACTATTTATTTAATTATTCTATTTCCAACTAATACAATTGCAATTACATTAAAACATAAATTTAAATAAAACATATTCATTAAAAATAAAAACACATTACATTAATTAGATTAAAAAAAACTACATTTAAAAAGAAAAATAGCATTACATTTATTAAAAATGAAAATACGATCATAATAATTATTAAAAAAGTAAAACTAGTCTACTTCGTTTGCGGGTGGTGATCGTGGTCGGAAACGCGAACCATACTCGTTTTTAGTTCCTCTCTAGCTTGGTATAGCATTTTAAGATCCTCACGTGTCAAGCTTGTTGGTATCGGCGTTGCGAGAAACTTAAATGCTTCAAACATTGGTCGTTTACTCGCAAGCATTATGCGTTTCTTCGCCTCCTCTACTATTGTTTCCATGCTCTTTTGTTGAATTTTAGCGGATGCAATAACTTCTTCTTAGCGTTCTCACGCGAATAACATGTGGAAGTAAGCATTCGACGACCCCGAACTTTTATGACTTTTTCGACTTTTGTTCCGACCTTGTGGACGGTGGATCGGGTCGTCGAAAAATAGATTTGGATCAGAGTCGGGTTCGGGGTGTCGTCATCATCATCGAGATTGATCGAGAACTTGGGTTCAATGGGTCGTTTGTTGCCCTCAAAGCCATCGGTATCAAAAAAATTCCGATAATCCTTCAAAAAGGTCCATGCGTCTTTGTAATGAAAGCTCCGCTTTTGTTGTTGTTTGAATTGTGTGCGGGCATCGGCGTAATATCCGTATTCCCGTTCCCGCTTTCCTACAAATCTTCAAGTTTTATGTTCCATTTGCCCATGAATTGATCCATGGATCGTTTGGCGTAACATCCTCTCCTGCGGTCTGGTAATTTCTATTATTTTAATTGATTATCTAATTGTTTTAGAAATTATTTAATATTATGTGTTTCATTGTGAAACGTAGATAAATAAGTCCTTTGACTTATTGTGACTAGTGAAATATTAATCGTTTTAAATTATTATAGATGACGGTAAAATAAAATAATATTTCTCGCAAATGGTATTTAAGTTCCAGACAAAAGATTTAGGACGGGTATAAAATTATACCCTTTAATTGTTTGAGTCGGTTGCAAACCGACTTTGTAATCCCATATATGTATTCTCACCTCTACTTCTTGTTCTCATTTTTGATAACTTGCAAATTCAAGAAACCGTAGCCAAATTTAAATTCAAGCTTGCACCTCTGTGATTTCGAATTCAAAGCATCATAACTATCAGCATCCATATCCTACTTGCATCATATTATCAATCCTTTTATTTTCAAAAGAAAGAAAAATATGTAAGTTTGATTTTGAGTGTGTAAATCGAATTGAAGCTTGATATGTTGTTATTAGGTGTTGTTTGATGTTACTTGAAGTATTAGAAACCATAGAATTGAGTTTTCTGAAGTTTTGGTTCGAAAAACTGGTAACAGCAGCGAAACTCGCAGTTTTCAGTTCGTCCTGCGAACTGAGTTGACTTGCGAAGCGAGTTGACTCTGCGAGCCGAGTTGACTTGCGAGTTGACTTGCGGTGCGAGTTGAGTTGGCTTGCGAGTTGACCTGCGAACTGAGATTCCTGCGGTGCGAGTTGACTTGCAAATTTTGAAAATGCGTAAATGTTTTTGAGACGCGGTTTTGTAAAAATCTCACTAACTCGGATTTAGTTGAAATTCGCATGGTCACTTGGAAACGATCTAGTAATCAAGACTATATATTATTTCCTAGGCAGTTTTTGGCCATTCGGGGTCATCTAGGGCCCGAAAATGGCATTTTTCAGTTTTAAACGTCATTGCAAGATTTTCTAAGTTCATTCCTGATTGAACTTTTGTTTGCCTAGACTTCAGGGATTACCTGATTTGATAAATGGGCTATGATGATAATTATGGAACGAATTTCTAACTTGTATATGATTTTCTGTTTCAGATCAACGTAAGACTCAGTGATATAAGAATCCTGAGTGTGGAGACGTCAGAGGTATCGGTGAGTGGATTCAGAACTCATCATTTGATTTAGTTGTAACTATTTGGTTACAACAAGTAAACGTAGATGTGTGTTAGACTGTTTAGTCTTGATTATTGATTATTGATCTACGTGATATGTGAACCAATGTGTATTCATGTTATTGAGGTCAACGTGTAGTTGGACTTCTGGTTATTATGTGATTTACACAGGTTTTGATTCATTTGTTGTGTTTGAGACCTGTGTATGAGTTTAATAACCATTAGTTATCGGTCTATTCTGTATTGGCCATACGGATTGACGGTAAGTGTTCTTGGGGAATCCCCGGGTATTATGATATCCCAAGAGCCACCGATCCTCATTGAAATATGTGTGTTTACGATTATTTGGTGCGAGCATCTAGTTATGCTAAGTTGAATGGAGTGTGATGAATCTATTCACTTAGATTAGTGCTAACCCCTCATTTTACTTCCTGCAGGATATGTTTTGATTGATTGTGGGTGCAGGAGGTGAATGGTTGATCAGGGAATGTTTGACTGCGGTTTAGGACTCTGATATGGTTTTTGTAATAAACCTTGTTTTGTGAATTTTATAATGCTCCGTCTTTTGTAGTTTTAAACAGTTTAGATATTGTGTAAATATGGAAAAAAATGTTAACTGTTTATGTATAATGTTTAATATATTCTAAGATAATGTATTTTAAATTCATGCTTCCGAGTTTATTAATATAATATTCTTAAATAGAATGAGGGGTGTTATATTTGGTCTCAACTATTAAGTTGTCTCGTGACATAATGGTGTTCCACAAAGACTCTCGCGTTTGTAAATTCCCAACCACCGCATTTCGCGACGCGTTGATACACTGTTCCGCTAAGATCCTACTTTCTTTATCACTTCATTTTTTTCCCCTTTACCTTACATTTATCATCTTATCTTGGTTCAAGTTCGGGTATGAATTCGGCTTGGTCTTCGACGGGTGGTGTAGGTGTAGGTGTTGAAACGTGTTGGAATTTATTTTGGGTTAGTGGTGTTTGGGGGTATTGGTCGTATAATGGGTATTGGCTGAATTGTAAGTACTACTGGTATTGTTGTACTTGATGATACATATTTAGATGGTATTGGGATCGTGGGTCGTCGGGTGGGATTGAATAGGGATTAATAAGAGGTATGTATGGAGCAAAACCCACATGATAAGAGTTTGTATTGCTTGATTGCGATGCGGAAGACGAGCTCGCTGGTGAATAATTTGGTATAAGATTATCGATTAAGTTGTTTCACATATCGCTATATTGTGATGGTTGAGATTTGTGATGATGTTTAGGCATTTTTGTAGTTAAAGTTGTAGTTGATGGAATTATAGTTGTATGTGAATAATAGAGGTTTTTTGTAGTTGTAGTTGATGAAATTATAGTAGAATGTATATAATATAGGTTTTTTTGTAGTTGTAGTTATATTTGAGAGAGTTGTAGTTGTAGTTGTGTGAAAAAGATAATAAAATTATATGTATATATATAGAGAAAATAAAAGAAAAAAATTAATATATCATGTTACCATTTTTTTCCGGCTTTATTACCATTACACACAGAAAACGTAAAGAAAATATCTTTTTTTTTTGTTTGTGACCGTTTGTGCGCAAGAAAATAAAAAAAAAGTAATTTACATGCGGGGCCCATAGGTTTGTGTCTTCTGTGTTCTTGGCCAAGATGTAGATGGAGGACGTAAAATGAAAGACAACCGAAGACACACCAGGCTAAGGGTGTCTTTTGAAGAAGCGTCAAAGACGCTTAAGAAAGACGACCGTTGACACGGTTTATTCCGTATTTACACGCAAGGATGAAAAAAGAACTCCGAGAGAAACTGATGTTATTCTTGTATTTGGTTCTCTCTCAATTTAATATGTATTTATTTACTTCATTTGTTATATTGAATGAACATAAGCAATAAACTCCATTTCTATAATTGAACGAATGAACATCGAGGGAGTTCTATTTTGTTCACTTATTCATGAACAATTATTGTTGGATAGTAAGTCTATTTATTTTCGTTCATTTAACGTAATTTGTTTAATTTATATTAAAAATTTTAATCAGAATAAAATAAATCCTTTAAATCATTTTCATAACTTCGCCACTACTAGAATTCCAGTCCGAAAGTTATATTAAATATCGGTGTTTGTTTATGTTTGTTTGTGTTCTTTGTATTCGCTTAACACATTAAGAAACAAGGCTATTTTGAATTTCTAGATTACTAGGTTATAAATCCGCGATAACGCGAGTCGAATTTAATTTTTATTTAGTCATTTTTTTATATAGTTTATAGACCCGCGATAAGGCGCGACGAATTTAACTTTTATAAATGAACAAAATATTTGGTCGATTTTTTTATACAGTTTATAGACCTGCGATAACGCGGGACGAATTTAATATTTATAAATGAATAAAATATTATGACCGATTTTTTTTATAGTTTATAGACTTGCGATGATGGGGGTCGAATTTAATTTTTATTTTGTCGATTTCTTTATGTAGTTTATAGACCCGCTATAATGCAGGACAAATTTAATTTTAATAAAATAAATAAAATATTGTAACTGATTTTTTATATAATTTATAGACTCTTTAATTTTTATAAATGAATAAAATATTTAGTCTAATTTTTAATTAAAATAAATACATCAATATTTGAGGGGCCAAATGTGTAATTATATGAAAGAAATTAAGATCGTTAGATCGTGAAGGAGGAAAACAATGAAGGGCTAAATTTCCTCCATCTTATCCTCTTTTAATTATATATAAAAGATCTAATCCTCTTTTAATTATATATAAAAGATGTAAGAATTTGGTTTGTAGATAAGATCATTAGTTTAGCGACCTCGAAAGGACGTTTAGTGCTTGATTTTGATAAGCTCATTTTTGTTGTTTTATTTATGTTTTCATGTCATTTTTATTTGTAAGTTCCACTCCACTTGTTGGGGATGAGTTCACCTTTAAAAAGAAAAAAAAAAAACTAATGAACAAGAACTAACATGTATTATCTAGATTCCTTAATAAACGAACGTTGAAATAATTTTTTTGTTAGATTAGCTGTTCATTAAACCGTTCAACTATGCAATTTGTGTTAAACGAACATATATGAAATTAGTCGATTTGGGGTCTAGATCCTTATGAAAAAGTTAGACCTCTCTCATCCGTTAGTTGGTTAGATCATCGGTTAAAATTGACGGAACCGATATCGATGACACGATGCCGTCAGTTCGGTCCGTCAATTTTTTCTGTCGGAAAACCAACGATGCTATTTTTTTTGTTTGTTTGTGTCAATGGTAAAAAGAAAATAATAAAAAATGAATTTTGAAAACCAAGGCAAATGCTGAATTTTTATAAAATCAAGATTTTTTCAAAAAAAAAAAATAATTTATTTTACCCACTAATTCATACACAATAACTACTATATATATACTCACTCCAAACAACTATAATTCACACTAAAATCAACTACTTCATTCTATAATTCATACAACTATACACTCATTTCATACACAAAAACTACACACCACTACACGCATTTCATACACAAAAACTACACACTACTACACTCAAAAACTACACACTACTACACTCATTTTATTCACAAAAACTACACACTACCACACCCATTTTATACACCAAATGTCTAACAAAGAAAAAACATCTTCATCAAATATATCCCAAGATATGTGGAACACTTTGATAAACACTCAAATCCCAAACGCAAGTTCACCATCCAGTTCTTCGTCCGTTCAATCAAACTTTCTGTACCGTCTTAACCGTCTCAACAATTCGGGTTTGCACAATACGCACCCATGAGAAACCCTTACGCTCACCAAGGGTGGTACCAAACACAACAGTACCAACAAACACAACAATATTCACTTTTGTCAAATATTTGAAATTGGAAGATATGGTATGAACTACAAATACGTGACCTTTTAAGGTGATAAATTAGACGACATAAATGGCAAAGTGGTTGAAGATTTGACATAATGTATTTGAAAATATGATTTTGAAGTTAATACGTTAGTTGATGAAGCTAGACAAATAATGTTTTCATGGTAAGTTTTAAATATTAATCTTTTAAAATATTATTAAATAAAATTACATATTGTACAAGTTTGTAAATAACAACTTTCAAATAAATTGTTGTAGCTTTATTTCAACAATTTAACATAAAGTTTATTAAAATATAAATATTCATATAACAAATTGTGGGTTGTCAACATAAAAGAATGAGTGATACCGTATAGAAAGATGTTCATTATGATTTTTCAAAAAGAATTAGCTACAAATTTTATAATCCGAACTTGAAGATAATTCATATTTTCTTATTTTAACAAAACATATATTTTATTTAGTTATGCATAGGATTGTTGATATAAAGTACAAATAAAATGTATTTATTATTGTAAATTTATTTTATATTGGGTATATCAATATGTATTAAAAATCAATCTTTTCTACCTGCATGTTGACTTTAAATATTTCACTAAAAATTGTAATAGATTTTGTTATTTACTATAGTAAAATTTATATTTTATGTCATTATAATATTTTTAAATTGTTATAATTAAAAGCTATAATTCATTCCATTGATAATGAACATAACATCACATTCTGCGGTTAAATATTAACATGTATAAAAGTTTATAAATAATTAAAAGTAAATTTATTCAAAATTTAAATTAAGTATTTAAACTTAATGTAAATGTATTGTTTTTCTATATGTCAAAAAATATTTATTTAAAAAGTTATCTCGCAAAGCATGGATAAACTTACACGTTCTTTTCTAAATATTAAGATTCTATAGTTTATAAGACTACAAAAATTACATTATTGAATTATTAAAGGGTACAAAAACATATGCACAACTCTCATCTTTTTTATCATCACTCCTATGCCAACTATCACTTTCTAGTCTGCCCCACCACCAAACATTACCTCGTATGAGCATGGAGAGTGGTCACTCGACTCCTTTGAAAAAAAATTATTATTTCAACGCCACATCATTTAAACATTGAAACCATACCTGATCTCACTTTTATCTATATTCGTTACACTGAATTAAACTCACGTTCAAACATTCTTTAACCTTTTTATTATTATATACACAAAACAAAATAAAAAAAATAAAAAAATGTCTACTAGTATTCAAGGCCACCACCTTGACAACCACTAAAAGGCCATAAAGGACAAATTTTATAGAAGGGTAATGTGATTTACTAAAATGGTCGTTAAAAAGATCATAAAATGAAGTTGCATATTTAAAAAGTTATGATTGTCATTTTGTAAGAATAAAGTGGAATATGCTATAAATTTCAAAAGGATAAAGTCCCAAATACATAATCTAAATACTCAATAAAAATTGGTGAAGTTGTTTATAAGAGAGATTTTTTGAGTATAATTCAATCGAATATGCTATTATTTCTCTCTTTGGTGCATATTTTACTTTTTTACACAATAGAAATTGTAACCTCTTTAAGTGTGCAACTTCTCTCACAATTTCTTTACTAATCATTTTGGTAAATCACGTTCATCTTTTATCTAATTTGCCCTATTTAAAAACATCGATATATCCTATTTATATATGGTGTTTTTGGAGTTTTTAAACGATGCAATATTTGCAAATTATCAATTGCTACAATGGCGTATGATCACGTCACTACTGTACAATGGGTGTTGTTAATGTTGAGTCGTATGAGATCGAACTTAACATTTTGCTGTCAGCAAGTGCTCCATAAGTTGGCATGCCCCACTATCCGTACATACTAACTAATTCTTTTTTTCTCTTGTTTCTTTTAAATATTTTCATGTTTAATTTATGTTTTAAATTTTATGATAAAAATAATACTTTAGCAATTAATTTAAATTTACTTGATGATGTCAATAAGAAAAGTGATTAAAGTGTATTTATTATAGTTTAAATTTTCTTATTAATTACTCTGTATTAATTTATACTTAACTAACATAATACATGCGTTATACAATAGAATATAATATTTCATTTTTATTTTTAATTCCACTATATTATATTTATTATCCATCGGTTAATCGATAACGATAACTTGGAATTTAGAGTTGGATATTCGAAATATGGGGGTTAAAAGTGAAAAATATGAAAGGATTAAATGTAATATGAATATGAAAGTTACACGGTTTAAATTTAAAAATGTTGAGTCTTAATTCTTAAAATTTTAAAAAATAAAGTATCAAAATGCAATACATATAATATAGATATATATATATATAGATACAATGAAACCTTAACCTTATATATGAGATTTTAGACCATAGAGAGATGAATGTACTATTACATAATTCTATTCGTGCAGTTAACCACACGTAATATTCTCATACACAAAATTGTGAGCTTAATATTTATTTATTTTCTCCCCTAATTTATATACCTTCTAATGTGACTATTTTATTTGCCAATAAGCATTTGTGCGTGCTTATATTCAGAACATTACTCTGTACAACGGTTTATTGAATGTTAAGACGTGATCTACTTTTTATCTTCTCTAGGGAAGGAAATCATGTCATTCAATTCAAGCATCCATATATTCAAGAGACAACAACTTAACACAAAATAACACACATGGAAAAAGTTAAACCAACAAATTCAAAAGTACCTAATAGATATGATGAAAGAAACAAAGTTGCTTAACAAAAATTAATAAGCATCATAAATCCAGAAAGCATAAAATCTTATACAAATTAAGTACAATATGCATCCCAAGAATCCGTGGGCTCGGTCTTCAAATCAAAGTCATCTTCGTTCTCTCAGCCACTTATGAAGCCTTAAGTCTCTTTGAAAAATAATTACAAGTTGCATAAACACACATAATTAATACAAACACCCCAAAAATAAAATGTTACAAGTTTCATTCTAGTACAAGAAGAAGATGGCTTATTTTTACCCTTGATAAACTTAGGGTTATACGCACATTTCGTGTACTAGAGCATCCAACCTGGAAACAATCCATTAGAATTGTTTTCGTTCACACCACCGTCGTTCATCTCATCAGACTCGATAGGATTGTATCTCAATCCACTGAAGCTGAAGAATCAATATGGAAAACGCAATCAGTTTATGTCAAAGCCAGTGTTACATGAAATGATATATTCTTTTTTTTTTTTTTTTTTTTTTTTTTTTTAAGAACCTGTTGTGCATTGTGGTGTTCAATCCTAGAGGCTGGAAGAACTCGTCAGAATGTGTAGGAAGAGGATTGTAGGGGATAGTTTGTGCACTTCCGTCCCACATTTGTCTCGGAAATTCATGTGCACTTATTTCCAACTGCGTGCAAACAAGAATTGTTTTTTAAGCTTCATTTTTTTAATCATGTAACAAACTATGTATGATAAATTAAACTTATGTAACGAACACGGTTCAAGCTATGTTTGTCATATAAAATGGTTAGAACTTCAGTTCAAAAATGGTATAATAAAGAATAACATCGAATTAAGAAGGTAAAAAGCTTGAAGTTTAGACTTGAATATAGACTTTGATATTCGGATGACATGAGTATTAATTTTAGGGCGTGTTTATAAGTTGAAAGGATAGAGTACTACCTTTTTCCTTAATGCTTTGTTTGTTTCAGCAAGAACTTGCTCCTGCATATAATCAGACAGTAAATAAACCAAAACAAGATTAATGAGTGATTAGTAAAATTTTCAAGCCCATTTTTAAATATCATGAAGCCATAAACATACCTTTCTTTGGAGTTCAGAAAGCTGATCCAACATGCACTGAGTCTGAAAATGCAAGAACAAATTAATGAAAAAATACAAAATTCATATGATCTTTCATACTTGTTTGTTAACATTATATTGTCATATGTGAACCTTAAAAGATACAAATGATAGTAATGGTACTTCAAATTATAATGCGCTCAAGTTTGTACCTTTGTTGATCTGATTTTCCTTAAAGACATTTCCAACTGGTGCTCCAGTTGCTCCAGCTCCTTAGTGTTTAATGGGTCCAAATCTTCTCCAAGAAGGTTTCTGCATTTATCATTCTTGTTAGCTTATTAATCATGTAACAATAAATTTTAACATTCAGGATCAACGGATTCAAAACGTTTACAGATTTATAGACTGTGATGAACTCTTTGATATCGGTGTTATACCTTTGTGATCGTTGCAGAACCTCCACCCTAGCCTTTAGCCTCAGATATTCGTGGTAGTTGTACTGCCCGAGCACTCAAACATTTTTAGTTATGTTTTAATTCATTAAAACATAAGAGTACTAATTACACTACATATCATTAAAATAACATCAGTTCAAATTAAATCATTTCCGTCATATATCAGCTCCTCTAATTGTCAAATGGTTTTGAGATGGATATAAGTCCAAAGGATTCTTCATGTTACCCTAATTATTTGCCTTAATGTGTCAATTTGGTGATAATTGTGCATCTAAGCACCTAAATCACACTTAATCTCAAGCAAAAAAGAGATTTTTCATACAGTTATATGTGAATCCTTTGTTCATTATAAACAAAAAGTAAAACTTTATAGGTTGATTGATCAGTAACAAACCTGGCTCTCATTTTCTGGTTGGCTGGCTTTCAATGATCCGTAACTACAGCTGTGGTACTTCTCAAGTGTCTTCACCATGCTAAAAAGTGAACATCCATGAAGAAAAATTAGTTTCCCAAGAAAAAAGGCCTATAGATACTCCCAATCTAAATTAACATGAAGGCAAGCACATGCCGATATGATAATATTTTAAGTTGACCTAACTCATTTTAGCAAATACCCAAAGTAGTATGCCACAAACAGGATGCTATATCACTAAAATGTTTTTAACAAAACAACCCATATGCTCAATTATTTAATGTCAAAAGGGTGAAACAAGCTAGATGACAAAAATATTACATGAAGGATTCAAGAGTATTATTATATATATAATCCCTTATCCTACTTGCTAACTTATGGTATATATGCTTCGAAAACCATGAACACGACTTAAGACCCCATTTGTGCTTAATCTTTCAAAATCCAAATATAAACCGTGTTCTAATAAAGACAGATCATTATAATCTTAAAATTGGGGTTGATGGGAGGCTCCACGCACTTTTATCATTTGAAATTCTTGAAGTTGATCATGTATGATTTTAGAGATAACTTAAAGAGTTTGGATCTGTGATCCAATGATATGTAAATTAAATCAGTAAACGGTAACGTTTTTTCTTTTGATAGTTAGCGTGTGTTCGTCAAACTATTGAAGGAAACTAAAGGAATTACGCTTATTGATGAGAAAAGTGAGAAAGGAAGAAGAAAGTTTTAAACTTTTCCATAGAGTATATGTTAAAACCATTAGCAATTAATCTGAAAAATATATGAAACAAAATGATAGCATTGTTTCTCTTATATCAAAAAATAACCAAATCAAAATAATGATAAATTGTTTTTGTATGGCAACTAGGGTTCAAAAATCTTGAATCTGATTTGAACAAAATATAGTAGGGTTTCAAATGATTTAGACTTTTGCAGCTTTTCCTGATCTCTTCTCAGATAGAACATCAAATCTAAAACTAAATCTTAACAGTGATTCTTTTTTTTGGGTAAAGGGAGATAACTGCTATCTCACTTTTAGAGAAAAAAATGGATTCATTTTTAGATATAAGCAAGACCTCAAGAAAACATAAAAATAAGTTTTTAATTTGGGCTTCACGAAAAACGAAAGGAAATAAAATCAAAGTAAGCTTGTAAAATCCTGGATAATAAATCCAGTTAGTACCTGAAAATGTGACAGTCAAGTAACTTTCTTTTTTGAGAAAAAGAAAACCAAGAAAACAACAGATCCTTGAGAAACACTTGATATTTCACTTGATCATAATGAATCTCTTTAAACATTTTACACGTTTTAAAAGATCATCAAGAAATGACCTGTTTGTTTTTCCAAGACTTAAGAGGAAGAAAGAGATAGATCCCATGTAAATCTACCACAAATCAAAAAGATCTTATAGGTTTTTGTGAATAAACTCATAGAAAACATAAAAATATAAAACACAAAGCTCTAAAAACAAATCAAAAGTTCTTGGTTAATTTTTGTGTGTACAATTCAAGAAAATATGAAACATATAATTAAACACACATCAAGAACTAGCTGGTAAAAAGATTAGAAAAAAATAAAAATACCTAGAGCTGCTACAGAATTCATAAAGTTTGCCACGATTTGAGAAGATGATAAGAGCAACTTCAGCATCACAAAGAACTGAGAGTTCATAAGCTTTCTTGAGAAGTCCATTTCTTCTCTTAGCAAAAGTGACTTGCCTGTTAATTTTGTTTTCTATTCTCTTCAGTTCAACTCTCCCTCTTCCCATGATAATTACTAGTCTTCAAAAAAGAAATAAAAAAAAATAAAAAAATCCTTTTATATTACTTCAAAAAAATTAAAAATAAAAACAATTTCCTTTCTGCAACAATTCTACTCTTGGTTAAGAGATCAACTACTTTTAGAAGTGGCTTAAATTCATGAAACTTGGTGTTTTGTATTTAGATAAAATAGGAGATGAGAGAGAGAAAGTGAGTTCTCAAAAAGAGAAATGTGTGAAGAAAATGGAAACCCTGGGGTGATCTATCTTTGGGCAACCTTCATCTACCATTGGTCTTTTCTATACATCACTGTCACTTTTATTCAATACTATACTCTAATAAATACTACTCTACTATCTCCTTTATATCATCTTTATACTGTATGTATTTCTCCAAAATACATATATATATATATATATATATTACTATAAACAAAATCCAGTTTGTACGTAATGTTATCTCTACGTACGTGTCATTTAATTACGTTTTGTATTACTAGTAATTTCGTTTATATGGCGTGAAGAAAACAAAGATATATCAAACTATAAAGTAAAGAATAGAAAATGCTACATAAAAAACAGAAAATGACGTATATATTTTGCTCGGACTGAGCTAAATAGTGTCGAGGAAGGTAGTCGACCCCATTCAGGAAGAAAATTAGTCTTGAATTTTAGTGCGATTTTACTACACAATCTTGGTATAATTTAGTTTATGAAACACTACTTGCCATAAAATTTTAGTCTTGAATTTGACAAAATCTTTTCTTACGAGTTGACTAAAGGGTAAATTGCATAAAGAACAACTCTCGCACATTTGACGAAATTTAAGGTTGAAAGTTTACTTAGAGCAAAAAAAATTTAGGGTCGCGCCCGTCTTCTTCAAAAAAGTTATACTTGGATCCACTGTGTGTGGCAGTGAGTTACGTCCACATGGAATACAAAGTGATCCACCAAATAGGTTTCGAATTCACAACAAAAAAAATCTATTAGTTCCGTCTCTGCTTATAGATTTTTGATCCGTTTTTAATCCAAGAAAACTAATTAGAATTGTTCTATCTTTGAAATGAACCTTAACATCAACTAGCTATAATCGATATTCCGTACATAACGTATTTTGTTTTCTTTGATATTGAAAGGAGAATTGAATGACTTGAACTAGAATTTCCAATGTATAAGTATTAATTTGTCATGGGGTTGAGGGCCATTAAAGTTTCAGATAATACATATACCTTGATATATATACTTGAAACAAGTGAACACATAATAAGAGATCTTTTTTGTCGGTGGACATGGCTCGATCACTTTGATCAACAACTAACTATCTGAATTTATTGGTTATTTACTTTCCTACTTATATGTGTCTTGCATAACAATTTTCTTCATTAAACACATGACTATAATTTAAAGAAATCTTTTAAAGAAATCCTACGGTTCATTGACCAAGAAACTTATGCTCGTAAACAGGAATCACAACAAATGCTCCATGCTTAGCATCAAATAATATATCGTCAACAGTTTTATTTGAATATACTGAGCTAGAATTAATGCAGAAAAAAAGAACTGTAGATTGAATCCAAGTAGATGTAACATTTCATTCCATGTGTTGTCTTTGTGTAACACCCATGTTTTGAATTTCATTATATCTTATTATGGTAGTGGTACCAAATGGACCTGAGGACTTACTAAAATGGGAATTCTTCTAGTACCTATAACTCATTAATTAACCATGTACGTTTATACAGTAGATGATCGAAACATCTTTTATGTCAAATAAATGAGTTAATATATATTGAGATATAATCCTTTTATATTGATTTTATGATGATAATAATTAGATTACGATACAAATATATTTTTATGTATAATCATCTTTGAACTTTAGAAAGATGGCGTAGGCAGCTCACAGATGTGTTCTTTGAGATGAGACTAAAGGGACTATATGAGCTAGTTATACGTTCAATTAACACAAAGATTAACTTTAGTAATGTTTCAAGTTCATCCTATTAAAAGTTATTTCCTGAGCTAGCTATGTCATAATACATTTAACAAAGTCAAAGATAAAGTTGAAGATGGAGGATGAAGACCCATCAGTGGGACTGAATTCCTATTTGAAGTCAGCTCAGAGAATGAAGATCATCACACTTGTTATAGATTCAAGTTGATGATTCACCAACACTTTGAAAAATTGATTCTTATCCAAATGCCATCTTCAAAGTTGTACAATTGGTAATGGTAAACCAATTGCCATTTCCACATAACACATTCGCCGCTACTTAAAATTACAAGAAGGACCATTTGTTGATATACCATTACCATCCAACTGCAAACATGAAGTTTCGAAATACATCAGATACTTTGAAGGGCTTGTCAACAATCCAAAGAGAGGCAAGATGAACATCTTCTAGAGTTATTTCTTTGGTATTATCATTTGGTGTATAGAACACAAATCTGGAAGCAAAGATCAAGTAACAATTATGAGTTGCAGATTGGTCATGCACTCATATTTGTAAACAAAGTTGATTTTGCCAACCTGATCTACATAGAGTTAAAGGAGAAGATTGAGAAGAAAAAGGAGTATGATGTACCATTTTTAAGGTTTTTGAATCTGATACTTAAAAGGAATCTTAGAAGATGATCACACTAGTTTAGAAGACTTTGATGCTTGTGATGTATTTCTTGCTGATAAGATGTTCCACACAATAATTGAAAAGCTACATAAAGGTTTATCACCTTCTATGTTGGCTACAATACCTGATGATGAAGTGCTAGATTATGATCCACATGTTGAGCAAACAACAATTCCACCTTCAGATTCTAACTCTAATACAGGTCCTGATGACCAAGATCAACCAGGACAAGGCAGCTCAGAAGTCAAAGTCCATAAAGACTTCAAGTATGGCTTCTAAATCAATTTCTTATTCCCAAGTTTCAAAATCATAAGCTAAAAGATAAGTAAACCCATTTCTTTTATCCCAGCATCTACCTCAAAGTTTTCAAAATCTCACTCTTCAACGAGCTTTGAGCAGACTGCATACCTAGCTCAAAGTCAATATTCCAAAACTCAAATGATTGAAAAACTCACCAAGATGAAAGCTAACACTACGCCATCTACGGAAAAAGTCAAAATGACTATGACAAGAGTGCTCAAGGTTGGGTTGATTCCTATTCATGAGGAGTCATCTCAACCACTTGATCAACCCTTAGCCAACTTTAATGCATCTTCAAAAAAAGATACATGTTAAAAAGAGATTAGTCATTATCTAGTTCAATCTCTCAAAAGGGGAAAACCATTGAAGGAATAGGGACATCTCACCTCATACTTGGTCAGTGAGTCAACCCAATCAACTTGAACATTTATCAATATCACGAAATGTACACATCTTATCAAGTGAAACCAACTCGACTAATACCAACTCTCAAGAGTTGGATATTAAGAATCTATCACAGGTTCGACCAGGTCTCACACAACCATTACCCAAACAATATCTCTTACACAATCTAAGTATGCACAAGCTGTCAATGAGTCATCAAATTCACGGCTGCACTTACAGGCATCAATCTCTGCTTCATATGATGATTTAGCAAAAACACAAGGTACTTTTGAGGAGCCAAATATGGAAACGTTTGTTGAATCAATTCCAGATAATGATGCACATGTAACGTTTGCAGAGGTACTACAACAACAATCACATCATTCAGACACTCCAATGTTCAAAACTATTCATCCAGAGGCAGTTGTTATACTCAAACATACATATGCATCTTCTATGGATCTACTTGCATCTACAGTTGTCTCACTTGTTACTCAGTCCTTTCTCAACAATTAAGTTATGATTGTATATTTTGGTGGTATGGAGGATATTTCATCAGATGATAAACACATTCAAGGGCTCATTCTTGAAGGTGATAAGGATGAAGTCACTCTTGTTGATGATGTGATGGATGTAGATGATAAACACTTCAATATTTCATCAGCCATAGATATTCTTCAATCCCCTATTCATGAAGATAAAGATGACTAGTGAGCCCATGAACTTGATCAGAAACAAGATAAGAAACTTGATTAACCTTCAACTTCCACTCATGTACCATATATGGAGGTTATCATTTTTCAAGTAATGGTAGCTCTAAAGCCTGTTCTTGAAGTTGGTTCCAAAGAGGTTACTAAGACCATTATAGATGTTGATAAAATGGTCACAGAGTATATTGTTGCACTTCAACAGTTTGTTGAACGGTTTAACAAGATTCTTGATGAAGAAATCAACATCTGAGGGGGAGCATAAAGATGAAAAGATAGATCATAAAAAAAAAGATGACAATGATGATCAACTTGATGGTGGTAGTGCTAGCATACCAAGCAAATCTCAGACTATTTAAACATTCTGCAAAAGAAAAGAGAAAAGCATTAAGTTAAGAGAAAGAGGAGAGATGAAGATTTTTAAAGAAAGCTGGAAGAGTCAAAGAAAAGAAGGTAAGAGATCAGATCTAAGAAGATTAAGTGAATATCAGTTGGTTATGTCAAAACTAGTTCTTCCTTCAAGATCACCATCTAACGGGGGGCAAGTTAATGGAGAAGAAAAGATAGATAAAAAACAAGCAATAATCATTCCAACAAAAAAGAGATCGAGGAGAGTAAAAATTATGTCAAAGAGGAAGACAATGAAGAAATTCAAGTTTGTAGTGGATTCAGATGATGATGAATACATCATCGGTAGTGGTGGTGCAAGAATTAGAGATGATGATGACGAGAAAATCAAGATGAAGATGAAGAGAATATGGAAAATATACCTGAGCCAATACCACAAGAAGAGTTAGCTCATGCAGCCACCTCCACCACAACTGAACAACCTGACTCTTCAAGTGCAAGAAGAGTTTATATGCCATCTACCCAGCTCACAGATAAACAAGGATTGCATGATCCTTTCAGAGTTCTAGAAAAGAAATTAAAGGGACATGTAGCTATTCAGTTTTCACAATTTTTAGTTTATGAGATTGTAATATGTATATTATCTTAAAAGTTGTGCTACAGTTAAAGTTTTGTCATCATCAAATAGGGGGAGATTATTGAAGCATGATCCTTCTATATTGATTTTATGATGACAACAACTGGATTATGACACAAAAATGATTCTATGTATAGCCAACTTTGAAACTTAGAAAGATAGTGTAGATAGCTCACATGTGTGTTATGTGAGCTGAGACTAAAGGGATTATGTGAATTGGTTATACATTCAACCAGCACAGAGTTGAAATTTAGTCAGTTTTCAAGTTCATCTTATTGAAAGTAGTTTCCTGAGCTAGCAATGTCATAATACTTTCAACAAATGTCAAAGATGGAGAATGAAGACCTAGCGGTGAACCTAAAGTTCTATTTGAAGCAAGCTTAGAGAATGAGGATCATCACACTTGTTGCAAATTCAAGTTAATGATTCACCAACACTTTGGAACATTGATCCTTATCCAAATGGCATCGTCAAAGTTGTACAAATGTATATACCTGCTAAAGATGGTCATTTGTGCATATGATGCTCCCTATATCAATGTAAGTCAAATGCACAGGCGCGTGCAATACATGCCTGACACATACTGCAAATAGCAAATTTCCTCTGACAGTACATGTCAATTCATACAAGAAGCATGTCTAGAATTCACTAATGAGGAAGAAGATGTGTTGAGGATTTTAATTGGCCAAAGTTGATTTTAGGAATATACTAGCTCAACTATAAATAGATGACTTCAACTTTGAAGTCAAGTGTGAATTATCTGTGAGTTTTAAGAGCAGAGTATTACCATTTTAGCATTCTGTGTAGCTAACTTAGAGTGTCATTTCTAATTGATAGTGAGTGTTCAAAAATCTATATTTAACAGTTTGCAAATTTTGATATAGATAACTTGTAATTCTTTGATTTATTCAAATAAAGAATTTATTTGAATATTAATATATGTATCTCTTATACAAACTTGGAATTAAATCTAGAAAAATGATACGTAGATCTAAAGTTATTGGACTAAATCTAGACCTAAATATGTTATTGGTAGATGAGAAAAATTAATTTAATGAGATTAAGAAAAAAAATAAATTCAACTAGTAAAAAAATTAGATATAATTTTAATCCGTCCTATATAGCAATACTCTATTAATAGTTAAGTTAATTCAAACAAATTGTATTCACTCCTGCAACTTTTTGTTGTAAACGGTATACAATTAGAAATGACGTGACCAAAATTTTGTGCAAACTTAACATGAAACTTTTTCTTTAAATTAAATCAACTCTACGGATGCTTTCTTGTTTATTTGTTCAAATAATGGGATTTGGAACAAGATTCAAGCAATTGTTTATATTTTGCACTTGTCCCTCATGTTAGAATCAACTGATCAATTGAGTGTACGTGTACATGATAATTTATTTGAAATTAATTTGTCTTCAGAAACGAAAAAATCAGGGAAATTGTCAGGTCAAGTTAATGACAGGGAGGACGCTTGCAAATACATATATAATTATATCCTTAAATTATTAATTATGTATTAATAATGTGTTTTACGTTCTGTAATCATTCAACTCAAATTTATGTGAATTTGAAATGGAATTCATATCTATTCAACTGGCTGATAATATTAGGTCATGAGTTTGTCATTCCTATTTCTTGCTTGCAAACTTGTAATGTATATTTACACTACTAGAAAAATACAAATATAATCCGCTTAAATATGATATAAATCCCAGTTATTAAACCGGTTTCTATAAGGAGGGGATTCTATTTCATGTAAAATAGAACACGGTTAAATAATCGGATTCTATTTGACAAATGAAACTCTGTTTTTATGCTCAAAACCGTGTTCTATTTGTTTTTTCTCAAAGAATATCAAGTCAAATAAAACCCAATTGTTTGCTACAGAACCGTGTTTCATTAGACATTATTGAAAAATAAAATATTAATATTGTTCATAACTGGGGAATTTCATACACAAAAAAAAGCTTCTTAACAAAATTAATGGAGAAAAAATAGGAGTTGCTTTTATTAGGAATAATGGAGAAACTGAAGAAAGCAAACAATAACTCCTTAACCGCACATCTCATCTATTCATCATTACATAGCTTCTACACTTCAAAATGCAAAAGTAAAAATCCAAATGCAAAATGAAACTTTCTTAACTTTGAACTATTCTTCTTCTTTTTTTCCTTTCACCGCACCGTCACTTTTGACGATCGCTAGTGACCAATAGCCGCCACCTACACTAGTTTCAATACAAATCTTCATCTTCTTCACTTGGTTTTCATTTTCTAAACATTTAGATCTAAACATTTATAAGGTGGTTAGTACATATCTAAACACATAACTATTATATACATATAATCAAACCATGTTTTGTACTTGTGTAGTAGAATGAGGTAAAGGATAATATTTGTAGAAAAGGGTTGTATGAGTTTGTGTTTGTTTCCATCTCTTCTGATTTGAAAATGAGTATGCGTACAAAGAGTGATAAGGACATATATATTATGTGGTGATTCTCTTTACCAAAATTCAAAAAATTTCACTAATAGAATCCAGGTGCTTTAATGAAAACCGTGGTCATTACTAAAACACAAATAGAATCCGGTCACTTACTTCAAACGGGTTCTATTTGTTTTCTAAATATAATACGTTCATTTTAACATAACCGTATTGCTTTAAATAGACATCGGTTGTCAACTAAAGAACCGAGTTCTGTTTTCTTGTAAAAATTCAGGCGAAATTTATAGCCGGGTTCTATTTGTTTTTTTTGTATTCTAACTCGGTTTTTTGTATAACCGTGTTATATTAGGGGGATTCTATTTGAATTTTTGTAGTAGTGTTAGTTTAATTATCTATCAATAAATAATAAAGAGCTAAAAGGTATTACATCATGTTGTTGTTCAACCCTTTAATTATGACTGTAATTGGTATAGTACTAGTGAAAATGGACATACGTGATAGTGGCAAATATCTATCACTCTTCATTGAGGTGAACCACATCACTAGAAATTTCCACATTGCTTCAAGCATAGGCACATCTTTATAAAGGTAGGGAGAGTGATACCTTCCCTCAAATCTTTGTTATGAGTACATGGAGAGAGGTTAAGGAAGAAGAAAAAAGATTATTTTATCTTTAAATTTAAAAATATGATGATAGACTATCTTTTAACTTTTTTACTTTAGAAAATATGATAGCTGAAAAAAATGCTTCATCTTCAATTTATTATATGTTGTAATATTTAGTCAGTTATCAGAAACAAAATTTAACGGTAGCTATAATACGTGATCGCATAATATTAACTTGAAAGCTGACAAATGGCAATTCTCAAATTAACTGAATAGACCATCACCTTTCATATAAAAAAATTCGTTCTCTTTGTCCTCAACTTGGGTAATCCATACCACAAATTGTGTTATCTATCTAATATGATTCTAAGTTGTGTCTGTCACGAGTAGTCGTCATAAGTAATTTCATCATCAAATCAACTTGCGAGAGATCTTGACTCAATAGACAATAGTATGAAGGAGCTCATGAATTATACGTACATTTTGAAATAAAAAGGGTAAATTTAAAGATTATGTCATTGCTTACGGGCACAACCCCCAATAGTATGAAGGAGCTCATGAATTATACGTACATTTTGAAATAAAAATGGTAAATTTAGAGATTATGTTATTGCTTACGGGCACAACCCCGTCTTCCGGTCAAGGGGCATCACCATCTTCTATCACACTATAGGCATGGCCCATTTTAGGGTGCTGTGTTTGTGGCTTCAATCTTATAGAGACGGAGCGAGAGCAGTAATGTGTGGGTTCATTTTTTCATACAACGGTCAAATGTAAAAATTTAAAGAATAAATTTTTTTAATATGTTTTTCAAATCTCAAACACCCTATATATACATATAATTATTACTACTTTTCACATACAATTCTTACTTTTTTTTTTAATTACTACTTCAACTTTATATACATACAACCTATATAATTCAAACACTTGCATCGTTTTTTTATGTTACGTCTAACAAACTCACAAACGAAAACACGGGCGATGACTAATTATATTATTAACGTAATGTACGTTTTCCTAATTAATGTAATTTTATTATTAATGTAAGTATTTTATTATTATTATTATTATTATTATTATTATGGTTTAATAATATAAATGTATTTTTATTAATAGTTAACATATGATGTGACGTTGATGTGGCGCTAAAAAGTTTAGTCCTTCTGTCATTATAGGTAGAAGTCGGTTCTTATTTAGTTCTTCGATCTTTGTGCTGATGTGGCACTTAGATGACACTCAGTTCTTCACTCTCCACGGCATCCTAGTGAATGGTTTAATGATCCCCAACATTTCTTACCTGCATACATTTTCAAGTAAAGCGAGTCAATTTAGAGGTTATTTCATGACTTATAGGCATGGATCCGTCTTCTGATTATGTGGCATCACCGTCTTCCGGTTATGTGGCATCACCGGCTTCTGTCCTACCATAAACATGGCCCTGTCTTAGGCTGTCATACTTGTGGCTTCACTCTTGTAGAGACGGAGCGAGAACGGTATTGTGTGGGCCTATTTTCTTCGTGCAACGGCCTAATGTAAAAAAAAATAATTTTTTAATACTTTTTTCCAATTTCAAACATCCTATACATACAATTATCACTTTTTTCACACAAAATTCTCACTTCTTTTTATTATTACTTCAACTATATATACAAACAACTTATATAATTCAAACACTTGCATCGTTTTTTTAATGGTACGTCTAACAAACCTACGAACTAAGACACGGACGTTGACTAACTGTATCGTTTTTTATTATTATTAACATAATTTACTTTTTCTTAATTAATGTAATTTTTATTATTAACGTAACTTATTTTTCTTTATTAATGTATTTTTTATTATTATTGTATTTTAAAAATATAAATGTATATTTAATAATAGTTAAGTTATGACGTGACGATGATCAGGCGCTAAAAAGTTCAGTATTTCTGTCATTATTGGCAGGGTTATGTTTTTCTTTAGTTTTTCAATCTTTGTGCTGATGTGACGTTAAGGTGACAGTCATTTCTTCAATTTTTCACGGCATCATAATGAGTGGTCTAATAATCCCTAACATTCCCGACAAGAGCAAGAAGCCAAGTTGCGAATTTATTTCTTATAAGAAAAACAATAGGCAGGGTTTTTTATGCTACATCTAACAAACTCACGAACGATGACTAATTGTATCATTTTTTATTATTTCAAAGTAACATATTTTTTCTTAACTAATGTAATTTTTATTATTAATGTAACATTTTTTAATTAATGTAATTTTTATTGTTAATGTAATGTATTTCTTATTATTATTACTGTGTTGTAAAAATATAATTGTATTTGTATTAATTGTTAAGAAATGATGTGATCCTAACGTGACGTTGACAAGTTTAGTTCTTTTGTCATTATAGGCAATGTTTCATTTTTCTTCAGTTCTTTAATCTTTTTGTTGATGTGACGTTAAGATGACAATCATTTCTCCAATTTTCCACGACATTATAATGAGTGATCTAATAATCCCTAACATTCCCGACTAGGGCAAGAAGCCAAGTTGCGAACTTATTTCTTATAAAACGCTAGTCTTGCGATTAAATGCTCACCTTATAAAGCCTAAAAAACCTTCAGGAAATTTATTGTTCTCGGGATGGAAAAAGGCTAAAAGGAGTGACGTTGTTTCGTCTAATTGAATCAATGTAAAGGAATGTTGTTTTTGGCATTGCGTTGTCTCAAAATAGAAAGCAACAACATGCATATATATATATATATATATATATCTCAATAACATAGAAAGTCAGGTACACTCAACATCTAACAAACATATCTATTTTGATATTTTGTAAATTAGAGTGCGATTTTAACATTTACCACAATTTAATAGAAGCGTCTGTACTCTATAATATTTCTTTATTTTTTTCGTACAATTTTATTCTACACTTTTATTCTTCATTCTCTAACCTGAGTTTCAAAAGTTTTAAAAACATTTGGGTCAATAAAAAGCCTTGTGAGGATCACAATTTTCGCCAAAACATTTACAAAGTTTTTCAAACTAACATTTATGTAACAATTTTCAATACTACTTTGTCACATAAGCAATAATGATTCAATGCAATAATCTATTTATAATTTCAATTTCCACTTTTTTTCACAATTTAATAACAAACCGTAATTTTAATCATCTTACTTTTGTCTTCATCCATTTTTAGTTCACTATTTATTCTTTGTCTACTGTTTTAACCCACTATTTATTTTCATTCACTTTTTAGCTCACTCTTTATACGATTTACTATTTAAAATGTGAATAATCAATAAGCTTAATAACAATTTTCTTTTCACAAATTCACATAACTGCAACATGTACGATTTGATAAATAACATGTCACAACATAAAATACTTAACATTACTTTAAATAAACAATTTATGAAATAAGTAAAACTCAATTTAAAGATCACTTGAAACTCATCTATGTTCTTCGATAATCGTCATTGATGATTCATTGCAAACGTAAATTCTTTAACATCTTGACTTGTTTCTTCAATTAAGTGTTTGGTAAAGAACTTCCAATTAAAGACCCTCGTAGTTGCTCCTCGACTCACGCACAATTCACTCATAACTTTTTTTTTTCATCTTGTAATGCATGTACGTATATTTTTATTTTGTATTTATATATATTGCTTTTCATTCATTAGATACCTATTGTAACTCAACCTCAAAATCCTTAAAACAAACCAAACTCAACTCATCACCAAAACTCTCGGACGTCAACCACTTAATTAGTTTTTAGATATCTAAGTTTTTTAGTTTATATATACCATACTCCATATTCTCTAACTTGTTACATTTTCAATCCTTGTAATTTTCATTGTTGTCACAAGCATCTCACATTATTTCTTTTAACATTTATTAAGATTAAGATTAAGAATATTGAATTTTCTTTTTAATTTTTTTAAGGTGTTGCATTTTGTTAGTTTGAAAACTACTTAACGTAGAAGATTAATCTACCACACTAGAATCTTTTTCCTCTTTGATGAAAACGTTGAGTTGTCTATTCAACAAGAATATTTCTTCTTAAGGTTAACGATATATTCGCAAATTCAACTTATTAAAAAAAGTCAACGGTTTCTAACATTTAACTAATCGAAGAAAATAATAGTCACTATAAAGTCAATTCCGCAACTTATACGCAAATGATTTCTTTATACACCATCGTATTCTCTTTTTTGCGTTTCAAATAGTCAAAAAGAAATAAATAACATTGATTTGTACTATAAACTCAGATAAAGAATGACATTTATTTACAAGAAGGATATTTGCATGATCAAGTTTCATGAAATTGGAAACTTTACAAATTAAATTGAAAACTTGGTATTCGTTCTTCACATATTTGAAACAAAATTAGCAAGACATGCATGAAAGATGCTACTACTTCATCTACTGTGTTACAGGTTGTCTATCTACGGGTAAAGTAATATTATAATGAAATTGGCCACGTGTCATTTGGTAATTGGAATATGGTGTTTCATCTCCTTAACTTTTCCTACGTTGGTTGGAATCTAGAATTGTAGTACAACAAATTGACACGGATCAGTTCCTTATTCAAATGGACGGTCCATCTAAATGCAAAAGGACTTGGTCCAACATATATACTCATACTCATATATATTCATATACTAATATAGATAAAAATACTTGTTTAATTGCGAACGGATTAAATCCAACAAGAGATAACATACATTAAAGAAAAAGAATGACAAGAGAGAACAAAATTATAAATTTTTACAAAAGCTTGTATTGGGAAAATATTTAGTATCATCAATTGGTATCTCACGTCTCATATAATTTTTAAAATCTACTTATAAATAAGTAATAATATATAAATCTACTTATAAATAAGTAATGATATATAAACCTATTTAGATAAATTTAAAATTAGGTCTGATATATTCATTGATCAATACAATTTTCCTCTTCTAATCTTATTTTGTCGAATTTAACACACGTTAATCTCACCTTTTTGGACTTACATTAAATCTATATAAGTAAGTCTATCGATCAATTTTATTATGTATAAGTTTATATAACATTCCTCCCAATAGGATAGAGTTCTAACAAGAACACTTAAAAATAAGAACGAGTAAGAACGTTTCATATCCGTAAATATATCCTATAATTTAATAGATTCACATTCATACATCTCAAATATGTGGAGAAAAATATATGTGCATCCTTATAAATGCATAAAAATCAAAAACACGATCGATGCACGATTTTAGATGAAAAATGTATAATTGTGCATCAATCGTTTTTGTCAAATTGTATACATTTTTAGAAATAAGCATTCATTTTTCTTTGCATATTTGAGATATACAAATGTGAATCCAATGATTTTTTCGAGTATAAGTGCAAATTTGAAGCGTTCTTACCATTTTATCTTTGAAATCTTCTTATTTGATCCATACTCCCTCCCAATATATGTTATATATATTAGTATTATCAACATACATCGTTACTAAAAAAGAATGCTAAAACTATGTGACTGAAGACTCCTTAGTAAAACGTAGGTCATGATCTATTCATTAAAAGTACTGAGACTGGTCACTATGGTGGCTATCATCCTTCGTTCTAGGGCCAAGAATGGTCGTTCTCTTCTTCTTGCCATAGGCAAAGACCAGTCTTTGGGTACTGTATTTGTGCTTTCGTTTTTGTAGAGACGGAGGAAGAACGTGAAGGTGGGCCAAGTTTTGTGCCAACGATTGCCAAAAAAATAATATCAATTGTTTAAAAAGAAAATTTTCAATGATAAAAGATTAATAATTTTTAATTTTTTATACTTTTTTCCAATTCCAAAACCCTATTTATACATACAATTACCAATCTTTTTCACATACAATCCTCACTTTCTTTTTAGTTACTACATCAACTATATATACATACAATTTATATAATTCAAACACTTCCTTTTTATCAAATCGCAAATGAATCCATTCCAAAATCCGGATGAAGATTATGATATGGAAAATCTCAAAGAAAATATTGGTTGTAAAAATCTGAATGATATGCTCGATATTCTTGAAACGTTGGAACAAAATGAAGAAAACATAGCCGAAAGTTCTCGACCAAGATTACGTAGAATGCGAACACATAAAGATCGTCTCGGTGCCGGAGAACGTTTGTGACACGACTACTTTTTCAAAAAATCAACATTCCAGAAGATTACTTCGAAGACGATTTCAGATGAACAAGTCATTGTTCATATATGTCAAGGTATAACGTCTTATTATCAACTACCACTACCTCCGTATTTTTTGTTTTTTTCATCAAGAGTCTGATTGTACAGGTAAACTTGGTTTTAACGTTAATCAAAAGTGCACTTCCACCATACTTAGAAACATCGTACTCATATATCCTAATTCTAGTTCTCCAATAATTCTTATCAGAAGTTAGGTCCTCAGTCAGGAGAAGCTACTTCGTGTTGAGCTTTAGTCTATTCTCTCATTTGCGTCTTGGTCTACTCCTTCTCCTTAACCCGTCAACTGTGAGGGCTTCCACTCTCCTAATGACATTGTTTATGGTCTCCTCCTGACATGTTCAAACTATCTCAGTCAATCTTCTCTCAACCTATTGATGATGTTCGCGACTTCTAGTTCCTCCCTAAAAACTCCATTCGGTATCATATCTAACATGGTTTTACCACACATCCACCTTAACATCCTCATTTATGTCACTTTCATCATTCTCTCTTGTACCTTCTTTATTATTCAACACTTTACTCTGTACAACATAACTGGTTTAATAGCTACCTTATAAAATTTATCTTTTAGTTTAACAAGGACTTTTTAACCGCACATGTTACTTATCACCACTCTCCATTTAGACAAGTCTACTTTTATACTGTGGATCACATATAAAACGCTATCTCCCCTAATTTAAAAACGCTAAGCATATAAGATGAAATCATAGTTGTACTTTTATACGGTGTTTAAAACTTTCTTGAAGTAATTTAAGTATTGTTAATAGGCATTCAAAGTTGTGATCTACTACTTTCAAAATCACTTATCAATTCCCTCTAATAATTGTCTATGTACCATAATACGTATTTAATTATTTTACAATTACAGTTACAATATACTCGATCCTTATTTAGTTGTGGGCTATGGAAAACAAGTATATCTTTCTCAAATGGAGAGGTATATTGAAGTATATTTATCAATAATTCAAATTTGTATACATTCCTTTGTATATGCAATATTACATAGATTTAAATTTAAATAAAAAACTTAAATATCGTATGAACAAAATATTTTAATATTATTTTTAAATATTCAAAATACGTTATTTTACAAAATTTTCTTCGTAGCTCCTTATTAAAATAACTTTTAGAAGCTATTTTTCAAATAAAATTATTTTGACATTTTTTTCTTTTTTTAATTATTTTTTATTATTTTTTTTATTCATAATAATCACATTTTATAACAAGATAATCACATGAATAATATGTGATTATCAAAATCCTATTTGGTGATTATCTCGAACACATAATAATCACATTATATTAGAGAATAATCACATGTGATTATCATATTATATTGTATAATTATCTTAAATAATCACAACAGTAACGACTGTAAAAAAAGTTCAAAAAAAGTTAATATTTTTTATTAAAATTTTCATCATAACTTGCAAAAGTTATTTTAATAATAATCATTGAAAATGTTTTGAAGAAAAATGTGTTTTAGATATTTAAAAAGTTATTTTAAAGTCATTTTTACATTCTTACGTTATTTATGTTTTTTATTTGAACCCTTCTCATATTATATATATATATATATAGGGGAATGATCCATAGGGAAGCTTCAAATTTTGGGGAAGGAGGGAAACAAATCTTAGCCCTTGATTTTTTCATAAAAAAACGTTTTTAACATTCATTTGTGATGAATGTTAAATTTTGATTAACATTCATCATAAATGAATGTTAACAATATTCATTTATGATAAAATCAAGAGTTGAGATTTGCTTCTCTCCTTCCCTAATTTTTTTGCTTCCCTCTTGATCCCTCCCCTATATATATATATATATATATATAAACATTTGGTATCGCAGTTAAAGTAAGTTACCAAACCAATCAACGTACATATGCTTAAAATTTGTACACATTCCTTTCATGGAATCTCTTTACCAAAAAAACTTAAAATGGAAGATATAAGACCATAGAAGAAAAACAGTTTTTGGTCAATTACTTCTACAACACTAACTGTAATTTCCCAAACGACCCATGCATGCTTCACAATATCCATTTTGAAGAAAAATAACTTTCTTATAATAGCCGATAAGTATAACGATTTTATTCATATATAGGAACCTATTAAATACGGAAAATCATGTAAAGTGTTTCATTTACTTTTCCTGCATCCAGACATCAGGTTGTTATCTACTAGTTTGGTATAACAAACAATTGTTTTGTGTTGTGCATGCACAAAATTATTTAACGACTTTATTTATTTGCTAAACAACTTAAGTGTTTACCAACAAATGCGCTCATCATGTTTAAGAAAATCAAGGTTTTTATTCAACCTTTTTGCATAGTTTAAACCCCTAACTCCATATGAGAACATCTTTTATGGCAAAAATGTATAGTGTTTCAATCCATGTCATCATATATATATGAACTGAAATAACTTGGTTTGATTCTCAAATGTAAGAACAAGATTTTATTGTTTTATTACATAAATTTATAATCACAGTATTGGTGCCAGTAACATATGGCCCAAAAGTCTCATAATCTGGTAGGGACATCTATCTAAGCTTTCCCGGCAGAGGTACCTACTTATCCCTCTGCAGAGCATAGACTCCCACAAAGTTAATTCGAGAAACCTAGCAGAGGTCTCGGCTCTATGTGTCAAACCTTTACAGTTCAGTTATTTGGTACGGCCAAATAAGTTAGTACATCGTTGATTATAGTTTAGTATCCCATATTATATTGCTATTCACAATAAACTATGATTTAAGTTCATAATTTAAAAAAATGAATTGTCAAATTAATCCCCAGTAAATAAATATGGAATAATTTAAAATTAAATAAATAAATATGTATTTAATATAAATATCGCTACACTCTATTAGTATCTAATCCATTGACATTTTACATGACTAATAGTAAAAATGAAAGGACGGAAGAAGAAAGAAAAGAAGTAAAAGGGAAAAAAGATGAATTAATGATCGTGTTTTTAAGTTCAAAAGAAAATAAAGAAAAAATTGATTCATCCAAAATAATCTCAAAAATAGAAGAATTGTGTTAAAAGAAAATTGCACTTTAACTCATCTCTCTTTCTTCTCCCTTTTTTGTTTTCTTTAAAAAAATGTTAAAACGTTATTTTATTTTTAATCATTTTGACCTTTTCCGTTTTCACCCAATAACTAACTCGAGAACATGTTAATGATAAAAACAAATAAACTGAAAAAAACCCAACTTAAAACGAGAATCTTTTCCACACAACTTAAAACAAGAATCGAATAGCTAGAACGAATGTGGTAAAATTGTGACAAATATCAAGGGCTGTTGACGAAGGGATTATCTTTTTATAGCGTGTGTAGACATTTTTGTACATAAAACATTTTTAATTTCATATGTCTATTTTCTTTGTTGAATATTAATTAATATCTCGTATAAAATGGGAATAGTATGCATGATTAAAATGCCTCCAAAAATTAAATAAAGTAACTAAAACGTACATTTTATTACAATTGCCAAAATTTGGGTTTTTAATGATAAATTAGTTAGTTATAAAAAGCATAATACATTTATAAATGTTATATATGATATTTAAAATCGAATTATAATCTCCTTAATTAAAAATACCTATAAATTTGTATTATAAATATATGTAAAATGCGGATGACAATGACTAAACAATTAATTGATATATCTAACCTAACGATATGAAAAGGGACTGATATTACAATACAATTAGCAAATTAGTTGCCAATCACCTTCACAAATATTCATTTGACATCACCTTGTTTACAACCTTACATTTCATCTTTATTTATTTTATATTTATGAACGAAATTAACAAATATAACAAATGTAGAAATATTTTAGGATTAATATCCTAGTCGACTCCATTCGAAGAAATTAAGAAAAAAAGTTCGATGAATCGTACACTAAACATATATTATACTATTTACATTAGAATATCATAAAGCATATCTACTAGTATATATTTGTGATGTACGAATCACTACTTATAAAATAAATCATGACAATGGGCTTTAATATTACATTTGTTTTTATATATTTACACTTTAATTAGCAAGTCAGACTACATGTTAGTGAGTTATTTCAATTAAACAAAGGTTAAGTTAATTATGATCTAAGTTAAGAAGGTGGGTCTTAATTTTTAATACACCAAAAGACTTTTGGTAAGGTAAAAGATATTTTATTAATTAAAATATTATCTTTAATGCTTTATGGTGAAGATGATTGGTAGGGATTAAATAAAACGTTTAACTAAAAAAGAAAGCTTAGAAATTAGTGTAATACTTGACAAATCATTAGTGAAACTATATATAAAATACGACTAAATTATGTGAAATGATTAATGTCAGTACAAGATAAACGCCATTTACTGACTGAATGAAATAGTCACTAAAAGTATAAATTCAGTCAGTAAAGGGGCTCAAAGTTACTCCTACTAAAGAAAAAAGAGTCGGTACACAGCCCATCACTAAACGTCTATTCCACAATGTAACACTAGCCATCACTAAAAGACTAAATTTCACAATGTACGCTCCAACATAGCCATGTTCATCGACAGCTCCATCACATTCCTGCAAAATATCAGCAAAAAACAATCATTATTGCAATCCTCTCGTTAAAACTTTGGTTGAGTTAATTATTCAAAACGACATGCAAATACGATCTCCCATCTACTAATACTATCAGTTTAGTAACAAATGTATTAGCAATATGTTTTGACCTGTGACCAATTACTCAACCACTAGACCCAGCCATTTTCCACTAGAACCTTAATGAAGCCTGGCTTCTCCACTAGACCAAGACGCACACCACCCCAACTCCTTGCCCAAATCCAGCCCACCTTAACACTTCGTCCAATATACAGCTTGAAAATGTGTCACATGAAAAAGATTAAATTTCACATATAAAATACTTACGTCCTACAAAGAAACAAAATATTGGAATGGTGATATTGACTTGCATGAGATGATGTCGGGTTCCCATTTACATGATGATTATAGGCAGTACAGGAATCCATAGCCACTTGAAATCATTTAGGAATAACAATTATCATCATGCAATAAACATAATCATGTCTTCTAAGATCAACACGTTAAGGTAATTATTCTTTGACGATAGCCACAAAACGAACCATCGCCTCTTTATTTTCTTTCGTATCACTTGCTTTTAGAAATCACATTGCTTTTAATGCTAAACAATTACCTTTCATAGAAGCTGCTCCAACCTTGTAAAGAAGAACATTTCAACATCCTGAACATACTAGGTAACTCTGAGAACCTGCTTGACCATAGTTTGACACTTTTGTTATGTTTTGCATGTCATGAGTATGTAATTTTGAACTTATATAGCTGAAAAAATCTTATTGCGGGAAAATTTTAAATGAAAAGGCAAAATCTCACCAGCATCAGGAAGTCCATCTTTCTGAATAATAGTGTGAACACTTTTTAACAACAAGCAACGAAGACCAACTTACCCTATGTCCGGAACAGAAAAGTAGGTGTGTATGCAGACATGAACGTAAATGGCTTTCCATCAATATCGGTATTTCGGATCTGAGATGTCAAGAGTAAGTCTCCTTTAGGACTCAGAGTAACCCTCAGTCGATACACAAACCTATATATGAACACAAGAAGTTATAGCTGAAGAAACAATAAGTTGTAACGGACAGAATAAATAATCAAGTACTATGTAACAAATAAAACTTCAATACCTATGAGGCCAAATCTTCAGATCCTCTTCAGTGGGCTTAAGTAACAGATCAACAAAAACTCCATTGGTGACGTTGAATGGAAAAGGAGGATCAATGTCTATGACCCACAATCTGTTTCGAGTCGGTCTAATTGAATTACAAGCTTCTGTTGACAATTAGGCCCAATAAATCTAATTAACTTACAACCTTCTAACAAGCTTTTTGTAAACGGATTATAAGTGTAGTTGAGAAAAATATCAAAGAGCAGAGCTAACACGCAGGTATCAATCAGAAAACATAAAAAATCATTTAAATGCTTCAATTTTACATATCTACAAAAGAGGCATGAACCCCTAGTAAAACTAAACAGAAAGAATATATTAACTTAATTACAATACTACATACTACGTGAATTGATATTTGTAAATCTATATAATTTGGAAAGGGTATGACGTGTACGTAAACTAATTAAGTTACAAACAATTCAATGAATACAACATGGCTCAAACTCTGTTAATTTGCCATTCAACTTACAGCCCTGTTCTTCACTCAGCATAGCTCATTATATTACCTAGCTAATTATCCGATGCATATCTACAATCTCGAAGAGCTAGAGTACATAGATATGTATACGTTTAATTCTCAGAGTACATTGATCATTACATCAAGCAACTAACATTTTACTTCGGCTATTAGTCAGTCTCCCTCATAGATCCTATTGTGTGTTAGTGTAAGAGTGGATACAATAAAAGCATAATAGAAAGATAAACATTTTCAACGATTAAATTCAAAATTAAAGCAACTGAAGTTAAATATTTTATCGAAACATAATATGTAAAGACATTACTAATTATACAATCAAAACTCTGGTTTTCATCTCCTATACTTCATCCCTATCTCTCATTCGTATATTAACTGTGACTAAATTATAAAAATTATAACTATCAAATCATTTAGAACCCTAATTATTCATAAATCTACCACAAATTCAATTACATTGCAGTTGTTCAATTAACTGAATAATTACTAAAAGACCTAAATCAACTTAAAGCTAAATTAGCTATTAATCAATCAAAATCGAATTTATTAACAGCTACAATAAACCACGCAGCCTACGTCACCTATTTCAACTCATAGTAACGTATTCATATATTACAATCGATTAATTTAATTAAAGGTCATGAAATTCAAAAAGTTAGGGATCTATCAAACATGAATCGATTGTTGAAACAGAGATTCAATACTTACAATGAGATCGAGAAGCGAAGAACATGAGAGAAAAAGAGAGGGAACTGGACGAAGACGATAAGAAACCTACATTGCCTGAATCGTAGAGAGAATTGGAGGTTAGGGTTTAAAACGGTTTCTCCGATTGTAATGACATGTGCGACGCATGTGTTGCTTTTATCTATACCTTTTTCTTTTTGATCGGAGAAACCATAAAAACTACCTGGTCTTATATCAGTCACTAAAAAGTTATAAAATACCTCTACTCGCTGTTTTTGATTTCAGTAACAAAAATTGTCAGACTAAATGGCTTTTATTTTGTAGTGTGTTTTTGTTATAGATACGACAGAAAAGCAACAGAGCAACGACATGCAGTAAAGTGCGTATGTAATTCGAGAGTAGCCTGTCGCTCATATAAGCTCGTCGGTAATTACCGTACATTGCAGATGGATTACTGTCAGAATGTCGTAGCTAATCCGTCCCTAATCCGTGTAAATTTGTCACAAGGTGGTGCATAATATTCTTCTTTATATAATTCAAAAAGCTGGTTGGCATCAGAATGGAAATGGAGTGTTTTGTCAGAAAGTTTTGTCGGAAAAGATGACGGACCAAACTTTTTGCGACGGAAGAGATCTGTACGTTCCTATACTAATCGAGTATACTTTATTATTTTAATATGTTTAATTAGGTCATATAATAATTACTCGTGCTCTATTTGTACATTCATATGTGAGGTTTGGCCTCTTCCAATGTTAATCCGATTGTTTAATTTTATAGTCTGTAGTAATTAAGTTTTAAGTATTTGATCCATCGTTCAGTTATAATAGCAATTAGCAACTACTCTCATAAGAAAAAGATCCATATTTTTATAACTTTTTTATTTATAAATTAACAACTATTTGATCCCTAGTTTTTATTTATAGTCTGTATGATTAGGAACTACTAGGACAAATATAAAAATGATATTTCATATTTAAAAGGTTTGTCTGATTTCACTTCCTATATGTGTGTGGGGAAGGCGTAAATGTGAGAGGGAGGAAGTTGTTTGTCATAACACCCTATTTAAAATCAAAGTAAAAAGAAAAAGCCCGAAAAATTAAGCTACAATGTCCAAGAATTCTAATGAATAATTGAGAGTTGACGTAGATTAGATATTAAATTCTTATAAGGTACAATTATCGGGCTATAATTTATGGTATGTTTCATTAATGAGATCATGTGATCAAAGTGTAGTCAAATATGTCACTCAAGATGAGACATTTCAAGGTTACATGGTCTTTTCGTATGAACAAATATCCTCACGAAAATGGTATGTATTGGAATTAAAAATGATTAAATGCACCGAAAGTTAATAACAGTTGATAACCGCACTAAAGTGGGAATCCACTCATAAACCGTGGTAAAACTTTCATTATGAGTGTACGTGTAGGAATTTAACTATAAATTTTAAACTTAATTTTATCAAAATACTGAAATACAAAAATTAATCTGAACATAACAAAAAAAACAACGGAAAGAAAGAACCGAAAACAACTTAAAGTAAAAGATATTTGATCGGAGATTGCGTTGAATACGATTCTTATAGAACAAATCTAAAGTATGTTTTGAAGGGTACCACAAGTTGCTAAAACTGTACCGTCGAAGTTATCAATTACCCGAAAATGCAACAAAGTAAACTGGTTTATATGTGTGTAAACTCGATTTGCATTGGTAAGAACAATGGTGTTTTTGGCCGATTATACAACAAATGTTTAATTGAATAGTTAACCGGAAATGATTAAATTCATTAAACAAAATGATTAACGATGCATTTGTTAGTCTTTTGGATCTCTTATGTTGTAATTGAAGTAATCTGAAAAGAACCGGATGTGATTTGGAATTGATGAGTCGTGGATCAGGTCAAAAAAGTTGTGTTTAGAAACAAAACTTGGCCTGCACAAGCATGAGCGTTCTCAAGCAGCCTTGGTGTCTCAGGTCCCGTAGACATTAAATCCAAGACCACCCTAATCCTAACCCCAACCCCAACCCCAACCCCAACCCCACCAGGCGTACGTGTAGATGTTGGAGTAAAACACACCACAAAAAGCTCACACAAAGACTTAATCCTTTGAGCTTATAAGTCATCACCACCCTTGAGTTATGTTCCCGCTTTCCACTCCTATGTGAAACAAAAAGAAAACCAATATGTTTCTTATTTTCATCATCAACCACATCATTTGAAGTAACATCTCATTCACTTCAATCTAACGGACTCATAATATACCTCATAATATACCATTACGAAGCTTTTGTCAAAAACTTTGTAGCAACATAAAATATTACTCATAAATATAATACAGACACATATATAATTAGGCCTAAAGTTTGAGAAAAATGCATAACTTTACCAATATTCAAACAACTCCTTACATGAATGAAGATCGATAATAATACAGAATATATTGTATTCTCAATAGTTTTGCGTAGGATATGTGGGTGTTAGACTTTAAAGCTTCAGTACACATTTGCAATGTCCGAGCTATGTTCGAGACATTAAACGGGAAGAGATAATTCAATGAGATCAAAGTTGGTAACAAAGAGATGATGAAGGCATTGGGCATGTACAGAACCACTTGAATGTGAAGTGTGTTTCGGGTACGTCAACAAATATACTTTCTCTTGGGGTTTTAATGTCTCGTTTTGATGTCTCGCAGGTACTGTTATGTTGGGAAAAAACACTTGCAAAGGAGATTGGCCAATTCTTTGAGGGAGGAAAAATACAATAAACATTCGTTACATGCATTAGGAATCTTTGCAAGGGATGATATATTTCCAAAGAAATAGGAGAAGAACCTCGAGAAAAGAATTTATTTTTCGGGTTAAGATAAGAAATTTTAGGGAAGTTGAGTCAAAAGAAGATTTGTACCTATTTGATTCAAATTTGTGTTGCCTATTTAATAAGAATTATTTGAGAAATTTCATTTTGAACGAAATTAGACTTAAAGTTATGTATTATCGATTTCTTTATATATAGAGATGTTAAATTTATATAATTCAATATTGAGAGTAGAAAAAAACTTGTAATGATATTCGATTGTATTGAGAGTTAGAACGTTTTTATTCTATAATTTTAAAGTTTTATTAAGTTTTTTTTTGTACATTAACTTTGAAGAAATGAATTACTTAAATCGTTGTTTTATTTCTTTCTTTTACTTGACAATTTTATACATTTATAACATTTTTATATTCATAGTCTCTTAATCTTTATCTTTATCAATAAATATAATACGTATCTCAGTGATTTTGTCAGTTAAAATTTTAAATATATTTTGTTGAGGATATCAACCGGTTTTTATGCGCTCGTACAATTGTATAAATAAATCTGCTACGTGTTTATAACTGGCTAGTGAAAGGAAACAGGTGAGCATAGAAAGACGTCATTCGTACATGATTTAACGGCGACCAATCGCATCTAACCTTGAAAACAGCTGTATTTAGACACGTGTCAGATGGAGATCACCTTATAGACCTACGGTTAAACTTTTATGACAAGGCTATCCAGCGGAAGTATAGGTATTCTCCATTGGGTCATTGTACGTCACTCTAAACGCCAAAATGTATAATCTTGGATCGGATTCCCATATCCGTTCATGAATTATCATTCTCCTTTTCTCAGATTTATACACACCTTTTATTAAAACCACGTATACTTAAATATACTAATTTAATAAATGAAATATCACATTAAAAATTGCAGTATTACATTAAAAATTATAATATATTGAAAATTATGTTATGTGAGTGTTGACTAATAAATTTAGTAAATTTGATTAGTATATTAAGTTTGAGCCATACTTAATACATTTAATGATTATACTTTTTAATTTTAATTACTTTTATTATTAAAGTACTCATTATTAAATAATAATTACTTCATTTTTCTTTTAAATTATTAATTGACTACTCATTATTTAGTTATTATCATGACTTTTTTTTTATCATTTATTTGTTACAAGTAATTGTTAATTAATTATTTTATTGTTATGACATTTTTTTTATCATGGTAGGTTCATGTACAAATAAAAGATAAACATATAAATATACAAATATATAGTAAACAAATGATATAGTTCTGATTGATAAAAAGTAATTGACATTACAAAACTATTACATAGTTATATTAGTTAAGGTCATAAGCTTGAGGAACACGATAATGATATTCACGGAATTCATCTTGTTGGCTAAGATATGGGTATTCCCATGTAGATGCAATATAACTTATGTATGTCGTCCATAATGGATGAGTTAACGGTAATGGACAACCTTCTTGTAGTATCACCCTAATATAATGGTTATCGTTAACGTGGGCGATCACGATGTGTTCATGTTGTCGGGATTGAGGTGGACTAGACCAAAGCGGAAAGCTTATATTGTTGGCTCCAACACGTCCTCCAAGTGCCAAACTTATTGCTACCCTGTTGTACATTAATGCAATAACCAAACTTGTGTTTGGCATTAACATCCACTCTCCTGCAAATTTCACGGTCTTATATATGTTATCAAATCCTAAACTTCCAAATACACACTTGTACTGTTGTTGATGAGTCGTTAACTCACGTACTAGATATGAACGAACTTGAGGCCACTGACCTTCAGAAAGACCCAGACCAAGAGCAACCGACTGAAATCCACAATTCCCATCACCTATGACATCTTGTGACTCTATAACGTATGAATGGAAAATTTTTGGAATATAATCCAAAAAATCAGTCGGCTCTTCATTTAAATCTACAAATGAACTATGTCTCGCTGGCTCTTCATTCAAATCTGGGATCGATTGCGATCGTAATTTGTTTGATAGTTCGTGTAAGAACTATGTCTTGCCGGTTCGACATTCAAATCAATCCCAAAAAACCTCGCTGACTGAGTACATATTTGCGAATCTTTACTTTTCGGAGGAACATGTTTTTTCTATTGTTGTTGTTTTTTCAAACTCGGTCTTCCACGGGTGCTTTTTTTTACCGTGGGCGGTTTAATGGTAGTTTTACTTGGATTAAATATGTCAGACAACTTTTTTAAGACACTTCTTTTTCTAGCATCAGACTGCTTGTTGAAGTGTTCTCTAACATGGTTTAATTCAGTATCACAACAAATATTGTCACTTTGCAACGATGTTATCGGTGAAAGATCTAGCGTTCTCCAAAAGATATCTATTGAATCCAAGGGAAAACACTCACCTGCATATATAATTTTTTGTCTCAAACGTTGATAAATAAAGACTTCTAAATATTTAATCAATCATGAGTAATTGTATATACGTACCTGAAATCATGTACAATGAAAGTCTACAAGCACACGGTAACCCACAACTGTTATGTAGTTGACAACCACAAGTTGAAGAATCTAGTTGAAAACCGTTAGAACGATGAATCTCTTTCTCCATCAAATCGAGAGCTTCATTTGAGACGAAACCCCGTAGTAAACTAAACAATGGTATATTATGTTTATGATACCGAGCAATTTGACTTTTCCCAAAACTTTCTTTGATTACCGTGAGTTGTGACTTTACAATCTTATCAATGCAACAAACAAATTTATCCAAAGTATATTTTTGATTATACATGTACTTCTTCAACTTGGTGTCACACCCCCAAAATTAAGAGAATAATAATCATGGCGGAAGCTTGGGGCGTGACTATCTGTATGATTATCGCAAAACATCTATAATATTATTAAGATGCCAATAATAGTTTTACAAACGTTACGGCTCATCAAGACGTCAAATAGCAATGTTATCAAATACATTGTTTTAACAATAGATAAGTTCCGGGATTTCTTAAATAAAACTACATTAAGTTAGTATTATAATTAAATCCCATTTGTTCAAAATATGGCATCCTAATCATCGTGGCAGGTACGGTCCTAATACGCATGTAATCTTACGGCATAGCTAATTCCCTGAAAAACATATTTAAAACGTCAACATAATGTTGAGTGAATTCACAGGTTTAATGACTCTATCATAAACCATCATTTAATAAATCATTAGTTGATCAAATAGCGGCATCGAAGGCCTGCCGTACGATTATTCTCAAGTTTGAAACAATAAACACTGACTGTGATCCCCCGAAGGTTAGCTAAACCATTCGAGTTAATATGCCGAAACTAAGCCTATAACCAAGCCACAACTCATCATATAAATCGTTTGCCTTTGACCTGTTAAGTATACACGTCCCGAAAAGAGCGAACAACGTCGCTAGTTAGTGCGACTAACTAAAAACTGTGGGATGGGATTGCCAGCCCCGATAGTACTATCTGTATACCCAGTGGTTAGCGTCATCTAACTAATGGTTATAGATTGCAAGCATGAGGACTTTCTATGCACTACATCACGAAACTTAGTCTCCCATAAAGATACATTGTCAGGTTTCAAAAATTGCATAATTCAGTTATATGTTTTTCACCCCAATTTAAAAGTATTAAAACAGTAAAAGTGGGGCTGTGAACTCACCTGAGTCCGAGCGTACTAGCAAATTGTTTTATATAAAACGCCCAATAAAGTCTCTTAGCGTCATAAACGCAAGAGTTTAAATTAATCAATGTAGACGACTTTAACTAGTCCTTCTATGCTAGTTGTTCACTCAAATAGGTTTAAATGTGCCATCGATGGGCTTGAATATTATGTAAGGCCATTATAGGCAAAACGACACGTTGTGATCTTTGATTGTTTCTCAAAAACATTAAAATGTGTCTAAGTCAACGTTATAATGTATTTTCATAAATAGTATGTCTATAACGTTAATTGTTGACTTGTTATATCTATATATATTTCTCTCTATATATATATAAAATGCCTTGGACGTAATTAATTCAAGATTTGTGATTCCATTAGTTTTTAGATCGGGAATCATATATTAATAATATATCATTATGATACTTATCCAATATATATATACTCATATATGTATATATATATATATATCATTTATAACACTTTGTCATTTTATATATATATATACTCATATATGTATATATATATATATTATTGTCGTTATAATACTTAACTCAATATATATATATACTCACATATGTATATATATATCAGTATCGTTATAAGTCCTTTTAATTCATTTTTATAACCTTTGCCGTTATAATGTCGTTTAACTTGTTTTAAACTCCGTTTTTAATCTAACGTTTGGTTTTATCAGCTTTTTAACAACACGAGACTTGTTCTTAACACTTTAAGTCATAAATTACACTTTAATATGTTCTGAATTATTTACTTATTTACCTCAGCCCATATTTTTTCTATTTCATAGTTTTAGTCGTTATAGTTTCATTTATCTCGTTTTTAGTCTAACTCTTCGGTTATCGACTTTTATCCAAACAATTCTTGATCTCCTGATTATAATTTATAGATTAGCCTTTATTATACTTAAATTTACTGATTTTCATAGTCATAGTCCATAAAATACGGTTCTTATATACTTTGTCCGTCTTAGTTTCCATTCGTCACTTTACCACATATACTGTTCACTTTTTAGTCCTTTTTTTGCTCTTATTTGGACTAATCAAACGTACTTATTTTATTCTGAAATTTTTCCCATATGTTCTCCTATGTCTTAGGTTTACAGAAATGTAAGGTTCATAATTTTTGGTCACGTTTAAGGGGCTCAAATATATTTATTTCTATACAAAGGTCCATCAGGTACCTTCCTGGACAGTTGGTCAAAGATTTGTTTGTACACGGAGTTATACTTACATTCATGAAATGTAATTATACTAATTTTAAAGCTAAGATAATATTTGATCCTTATGAAAAAGAATCACATCGTTTAGATCTGTAGTTTCGAAGTTATAGTCCCCCAAAGTTAGGTCAGATTCTGTCTCCAGAGGACAGTTTGTACACATGTGCTTATAAATTCGCTTTAAAGTACTTCTACTTGTCCAAAATTCATGAAATCGGTTGGGTTGGAAAGATAACTCTTTAAACTTGATTTTAGACTCAAGAAATACTAGATTTGGTTAAGTTTTGACTGAGTTATTTAACTCCAAAGTTGACCAAAGTTTCTGTCCGATTGTTATACTTTCTGTTTTGGAGTTGTTTTGGTTCTTTTTAACAAAGTCTTGTTATAATCAACAATAATACGTGTTCATAAGTCGATTTCTAGCATGAGTGAACATCTAACACATAGTAACTATCATATAAGTAATTAAATGAAATAATCAAAGAGTTTATAGTGATAGTCTCCTTACAATGCACTAAAAGAGAGGATTTGAGCAAGATAAAGGTTTGAACTTGGTGTCGTTGACCTTCTAGCTCCAAATCCGTGATTTTAAGTTGTTTTACCCTTGGAATGTAATGGAAACGAAATGCGCAATTGATTGTGAGTAAAATGAGTAAAAGGAGGGTTTTAGAGGTGGTGGTTCATGGTGGTTAATGGTGGTGGACTGGTGGATGAGTGGTAGTTGTATGGTGGATTTGTGGTGGTTGTTTGGGACAAAGAGGGAGGGGGGAGGCTGCTGATTTCCAGCTGTGATCTAGAGGGAGGAAAAGAGGGAGACAATGGTGTGTTGTGTGCGTAAAAGTGGTGAAAGAATATGACTAAGTGTTGTGGTGTGGGGAGACAAGGAATGGATGGAAGTATGGGTTCAAGTTGACCAAGAGGAGGGGGGGAGTAAGGTGGCTGATTTTTGGGGAGAGGGGGGGAGGCATGGCCTCATTGACTTTTGTTAATTCTTGTCTAGGTAGTTATTTAGCTAGATATTTAGGTCATTAAGCACTAATCTTGATTTATTAACTGCTAATTATGTGATTAGATTTAATTAGAGGTAATTAGAGGTAATCAAGAGTAATTCATTGTGACTTAAATAATTATAAGTCATTTTAATTTCATACGTATGTTTTCGAAAATTCGTTTACTATAATTCGCGAAATCTCTACGTTTTCGCATTAATTAAATTCGTGTATTCGTTGATTCAATTATTCGAAACGTCATGCCATAACCTAGCATAATAATAGTAATTAACTACTAGTTAATTATAATAATATTCAAGTATTTACCGATACCTCGTTTGATTAATTACACACTTCAATTTGTCGTTGCACGAATTTTAGTTCATACGAACGTTTATTGATTATCGAAAGTTGTTATGCTCATACATTAGCATTGTTGGTGTACGTTTGGTGACAACAGCTCTTATTTTGTAATAGTTAGTTTTGTTATTAGTTTTGTAGTTAATAATGTAAATTGTTTATTAACTTAGCCTTTTTAGTTTTTAGTTTGTAAGTTCGTACGAACCTATATGTTCGTACGAACCTAGGAAGTTCATACGAACCTAGGAAGTTCGTACGAACATGTAAGTTCGTACGAACCTAGGACCAGTAAGTTCGTACGAACTTACTGGGTATAAAAACTAAGTTGTAATATTTCATTTAAAAAGCTTTTGAAATCAGTTATATTCGAATATACAGTGCTATCTTCGAATACCTACGAACATATACACTTAACACTTGCATTTACTTGTTTTGTTGTTGGTTATTGTGTATTATACCATTCCGCAATCTAATACACATTGTAATCCCGTTTAGATCCGTGCAAAGGGACTTTCAATTGGTATCAGAGCTGCAACAAGTCATTGTTGGGTTCGGGATTGCTTTAATCACAAAGAAAACAAGATTTTGAGTGTTTAAGTTGATAAAAGTTGTACTTTTGGATTCCTTAAGCTCTTGTGGTTCTTATCTATCAAGTTTCATTCGAATTCATCGGTTGAATCTCTGTAGATCTAAGTTTTTGTTCGATTTTGGGTGTTGAACAACAAGTTCGTACAAGTCAGAAAGTTACGTACGAACTTACCCAAAATATCATACGAACCTATAAGTTCGTACGAACCTATAAGTTCGAACGTTTGAATTTTCTGTCAAGTTTGACCAGAAGGTTGACCATACGAACCTAGATAGTTTTCGAACCTATAAGTTCGAAGTAATCTAAGTTCGTACGAACCTAGGGCTGTTGACTTCTGTTGACTTTTCTGTTTTACACTTTTGACTTGGTTTGACTGTTTCTAGTGATGACAAATCTCAATAAACTGTTAGAAATGGATCACGAAGTTGGTAAGTCAGCCTCACCACCTAAGCTCCTCAAAGGAGAGGACTACTTTTGGTGGAGAGATCGATTTGAATCGTTTGCGAGATTTCACGATATCCGTATGTGGATATGCATTAAAGATGGGTATGACTTACCCACTTACGAATTTGAGGGAAAGACTAAGTTCTGTACATATTCTGTCATGAAAGATGAAGACAAAAAGATGTACGAGGCTGAGAATAAAGCTTTGTCAGCAATTACTATGTGTCTCCCTCAGGAGATCAAGCATACTTTTAAACGCTACCAATTCTCAAAAGAGCTTTGGGAAGCGTTAGAAAAGCAGTTTGATGGAAACGATAAGATCAAAGAGAGTAGAGCTGATTTACTGACCAAACAGTTCTATGTCTTCAAACATATGAAGGGAGAGTCATTAGAGGAAATTATCACCAGATACTACCATCTTATGACTGAACTAGACAACAATGGTCTATCCTTCACCGACACTGTCGAGAGCAATAAGCTCCTTGAATCACTCCCACCAAAATGGGACATTTATACTCTGATGATCAAGGAGAGTACAGGGTATGACGCTCTGACTCTCGATGATGTGATTGGAAAGCTGCGTGTGTATGACTTAAACATGCGAAGGAAAGAGACGGGATCTGATCAGGTTCAGGATCCCAGCGTTTACCATGGTAAACGAACTGATTCCACTGCATCTACAAGTAGTGGTGTTGCAGCTTTTTATACTGTCGAGGATGAAACAGACTCGGTTATCAGAAGTTCTGATAGCAATGTCTGTCATATTACTTCGTCAGATGATCAAGGGGTCGATAGAAAACCGAAATCTGGAACCTCAAGCGGTTTTAAATCAATGCCCATGAGCATGAAGTCTGCAGAAGAGGAAATAGCCATGCTTGCCTCTTTCATTGCATCCCGTGAGAACTTCATTAAGGGAAAAATCACTGATCCTGAACTAATCAACGAAGATTACGACCAATTGGATCAAGATGACCTAGAAGAAATGGACTTGCAGTGGCAAATGGCCATGATTGCAAGAAGAGCCCAACGATTTATGAACAGAACCGGGAGAAAATTCATGAGTAGCAAAGTGGGATTCGACAAGTCTAAAGTGAAGTGCTATAACTGTGATGGTTTTGGGCACTTTGCTAGAGAATGTCAGAGACCGAAGAGAGATCAAAATTTAGGTCAGAACGGATCAAGATACCACAGTCAAGGTTCCTTTGAGAACAATCAGACCTCAGGAAGTATTCATACTTCAAGAGCTCTGGTGGTTCAAACTCAAGATGGAGCATATGATTGGAGTTCAAAGTCTGAGGAATCACAAGCATTCATGGCCTCCATTACTGAAGAAAAGGAGGAAATCAATGCTGAATCTGATACAGAAAAGGAAGTAGCTACAGAGATGGAGATAGATGCACCTGCTCAAGAGACCAGAGAGATAAAATTGAAGTCCACTGAAAACATGAGCTCAGAAGACTTTATCGCCTACATGGCCAATCTGGATGCTGAAAAGCAAAAGGTATTTCTTAATTTAGACTTAGTTGTTAAAGCCTGTGTATTATGTACTAATTTTCAGGTACAAGCTGAGGAATTAATCGAGTCATCCAACTCGATATCAGCTCAGCTAAACTCTGTAAAAGAGGAAAATGCTATTCTAAAACAAAGAAATGCTGAGCTTTTGAATAAGGTCAAGGCTGACAAAGAGGACTTAAGGGTGTTGAAAGAAAGGGTTAATGAGCAAAGTCAGATTATTGACTTGGCTCATGAACATGTTCTTGATATAACAAAACAGTCCTCTGAAAAGGAAAAGGAGCTTGCTGATGCAAAAGTTAGGATTGCAGAATTAAATAAAAAACTTGAATTAAGAAAATTCTCAATCGAAACTTTGGATAATATGTTAAGCTCACAAAAACAGCCAAGAGACCTTCGAGGAATGGGGTATACTGAGTCCCCTCCGCCTTTTAATCATAACTATACTTCTTCACCTGATGAATCTGAGCAGTTAGCTGCTAGTGATTCTGTAGTTTACTCAACCATTCCTGGTTTCATTCAATTTGTGAGATCTGAGGAAGCTGAGGTTACTACCGTGACTGAATCAACATCTTCTGACACTTTAATGTCATCCATCTCTGAACTAAAATTAAATACTATACCAGTGGATGAATGTGAAAAGGAAAGTGTAACAGAGAAGGTACATACCACAACTGAATCTGTTTTACCCAGATCTGAAAAAGAAAAGGGTAAACAGGTGGAAACTATCATACTTCCAAGTTTGCCAAAGTTGGATAAATCAACAGTTCAGAAGGCCCCGAAAAAGGCCTTAGTGAAGCGTTCTTGCTTCGTGTGCCATGAAAAGGGACACGTTGCAAGTATTTGTCCAACAAAGGGCAAAAGTAGAAAGACTCAGGTGAAAAAGGACCAATCACCTGTAAAATCTGTTTCGTCTCCGGAGAAGAAAACTCTTGTTCCTGATACGACTTGTGTAAGTGATAGAGTGACTAGCTGGTTCTCTAAAACAATGAATACACATGAAGCTAGCTCCTCTGGAAGAATTGGTTTGGGTTATAAGAGAACATTAAGTACTCAGAAAACTCGACCTGTTTAGAAATCTGTTAAGTTCACGACAAATGATGTGTCTAGGAACAATACTCCTTCAAGAGAAGGGTTCCATGGACAGTCATCCAGGTCTAGAACTCCACAGAGATTTAATACTCCAAATAATCGTTTTTCTAACACAAATAGTAATAATAGGAATTATCACAATTCGAATTATAACTACCCCAACGTGTTTAGATCTACGTCCAACCCAAGACCAGTAAATCCGAGAATTTTTCAGAAGTCTCCGGAAAGAAAGTCTAGTAGTAGTTCCTCCCATACTCAAACGAATGCGACTCTCAAAGCATCCACCTCTAAGCCAAAGAGTAATGGATACTTAAAGGAATTTACATTCGTGGATGAGAATGGCAGACCCAAGACCGTCACGGCTTGGGTCCCCCTTGATGACTAATCTTTTCTATTATGTGTGCAGGAGTTAATCAGACGTGCTGCCAACTGGTGGTATGTGGATAGCGGTTGCTCAAGGCACATGACGGGGGAAAGGCAGCTTCTTGTGGATTTCATACACAAGAAGGGAGGATATGTGAACTTCGCTGGTGAAAAGGGTGGACAAATTACGGGATTTGGTACAATAACAGATGGAAAATTTAAGCTAGAGCAAGTCAAATATGTTGAAGAGCTGAAGCACAACCTGATGAGTGTATCTCAGATCTGTGACAAAGGACATCCTGTCCATTTTACGGATAGAGAAGCACTCATTTTAAAACCTGGTTTTGTCATTCCAGATGAATGGATAATCATGAGGGCTCCCAGAAGGAATGATACTTATGTGTTGGACATGAGTGTTACTGAATCCTTCCCGGAGACGACATGCCTTATATCCACAGCATCGGAGTTCGATTCACAATTGTGGCACCGGAAAATGGCACACTTACACTTTAGAAAGATGAACTATATAGTCAAGAATGGACTAGTGCTAGGTGTTCCAATACAGATTTTTGGTCTAGAGGATAAATGTGTGCCTTGTCAAAAAGGCAAACAACACAAGAAGCCTCATCAGTCAAAGTCTCAAAATTCCATTGCCTCAACCTTTGATCTTCTTCATATGGATCTATTTGGTCCTGTGAACGCAAGGAGTATAGGTGGTAAACATTACTGTCTAGTTATCACTGATGACTTTTCACGTTTTGCATGGGTATTCTTTCTGGCATCAAAGGATGAGACAGCAGAAATGCTGATGACATTCTTTACCCAGATTGGACATCAATTTGGTCGAGGAGTCAAGAAGATACGAAGCGACAATGGCTTAGAGTTCAAGAACTCGGTATTGAATGTCTTTTGCTTAAGTAAAGGAATTCAACACCAGTTCAGTGCACCTTATGAGCCACAACAAAATGGTGTCGCTGAAAGGAAAAACCGTACCTTGATTGAAGCAGCAAGAACAATGCTGGCTGATTCAAAGCTTCCTGTCATTTTCTGGGGAGAAGCAGTGAATACAACTTGTCATGTACTCAACAGAGTTTTAACCGTTAAGAAGCATAACAAAACGTGTTATGAGCTCCTAAATGGTCGAAAACCAAACCTGACTGGTCTTGAACCCTTCGGTGTTCAATGTACCTTATTAAAGACCAAACATCAATCAAAATTTGGTGAGAAAGCTGACGAAGGATTATTCCTAGGTTATGAAGCTAGATCTCCAAACAAAAGGGTCTATAATAAGACAACTGGCAGAGTTGAGATTGTATATAATATACAAGTCACATCCTATGCTCCAGCTGTACAAACTGGACCAGAATGGTTATTTGACTATAATGTTGTCTTCAAATCATTCAATCTTCCGTTCTTAAGTGAAGCTGACACCTTGGGGCTAGAACATGTTGTGCTAGATGATGGTGAAATCAATGCGTTTGCACCAATATCTAGCATTCCAAGTTCGGAAGATGCAAATGATAAAGGGAAAGAAACTACTGTCGATCCTATTGCGGATAGTGATTCAAATCTGAATGACATTCCATCTTCCTCAAAGGTTACAGATCCTATGCATGAAATTGCAGAGGATGAAGTATCACCTCAAAGGGAGATTGGATCAAATCTAGGATCTGACTTACCGGTTGACTCTGTAGTCTCAACTCGTGTGAACAAGTATCATCCGATTGATAATATCATTGGTGATCCGAGTTCTAGAGTAAAGACTCGCAGAGAAATATCAGAAAGCAACAGTCTATATGCATCGATTCAAGATACTGGAATCATGCATAAGTGCCTGTTTAGTTGTTTCATTTCTCAAATTGAGCCCAAAAATGTACAAATGGCTCTTAAGGATAATTCTTGGGTAGAGGCTATGCAAGAGGAGCTTGATCAATTCAAGAAGCTCAAAGTATGGGAGCTAGTTGATCTACCAAAAGGGGAATATGCAATAGGCACCAAATGGGTGTTTAAGTGCAAACGTGATGACAAGGGTGTTGTAACTCGCAACAAAGCCAGATTGGTAGTTCAAGGATTTAATCAGCAGGAAGGGATAGACTATACAGAGGTGTTTGCACCTGTCGCAAGGCTGGAAGCAATTCGATTGTTTCTGGCATATGCTGCACATAAAAGAATCAGAGTCTATCAACTTGATGTAAAGAGTGCCTTCCTCCATGGTAAAGTTCAGGAACTTGTGTTTGTTCAACAAGCTCCGGGGTTCAGTGATCCAGACCATCCAGACCGAGTCTATAAATTAGACAAGGCTCTGTTTGGACTACATCAAGCACCTAGAGCTTGGTATGAGACTCTATCTACTTATCTCTTGGAAAATGGGTTCAAAAGAGGGCAGATAGATTGTACATTGTTCATCAAATGGCAAAAGGAAGATTTCCTACTTGTTCAAGTGTATGTCGATGATATCATTTTTGGATCATCCGATGAGCAAATGTGCAGAGACTTTGAACAAGTTATGAAGCGAAGATTTGAAATGAGTGCGATGGGGGAATTGAATTTCTTCTTAGGATTACAAGTTGATCAAAAGAAAGATGGATTCTTCATCCATCAGACGAAGTATGTTCATGAAATGCTCACGCGTTTCAAGATGACTGAAAGCTCGTCATATGGTACTCCAATTCAATTGAATCACAATCTTGGACCAGATTCTGAAAGTACTGAAGATGTGGATCCGACTCTATATCGGGCCATTATTGGTTCTCTCATGTATCTAACAGCTTCTAGACCAGATATAACATTTGCAGTCTGTTTGTGTGCGCGCTTTCAATCTACGCCTAAGGAATCACACATGAAAGCATCAAAGAGAATTTTGCGTTACCTTAAGGGAAAACCTAAGTTAGGTCTTTGGTATCCCTCGGGAGGCAATTTTGACTTTGTTGCTTATACTGACTCAGATTATGGAGGTTGTAACCTGAATAGGAAATCTACCACGGGAGGTTGTTAGTTATTAGGGGGTCGCATTGTTTTATGGCAATGTAAGAAATAAACCTCGGTCGTAATCTCAACCTGTGAGGCTGAGTATGTGGCAGCGGGTAGTTGTTGTTCACAAGTATTGTGGATACAACAACAGCTGCGCGACTATGGTTTGAATTTCACTAACACTCCTATTATGATTGACAATCAGTCAACCATGTCTATAACTAATAATCCTGTGAAGCATAGTAAGACTAAACACATTGAAATAAGACATCATTTCATTCGTGACTGTGCTGAAAAGCATTTGATTAAATTGGTTAAGGTCATAACTGATGACAATCTGGCTGACCTTTATACAAAGGCATTTGATCGGTCTCGGTTTGAGCTCTTACTCCAACTTAATGGGATGAGAAATCCTGAGTAAATATTTCCACAAAGAACTTAGTATGTTTTTATTTCTATTTCTTAGTTTATTTTACCTTTTATCTTTGCAAAACCAATAAAATTTTTGAGGGTCAATGTACTAATTACAAAGAAATGATGAATCTTTTACCCATGCCTAGAACATTTTATATGTGTGGCTCAAAGATGCAGAACATTCACAGTAAAATGTACCTAAAAATGCAAACGAATTTGATAGCTTCACTTTACGATGTATTGGTAGGCATACGACATAACGGTTTTCAAGCACTTAATCTATAATAAATAATACGATTTTTGTGCTATCTTTATGTTGATGTACGGCTTAAGTCTTAATTCTTAGGAGATGGACCGTTCCTGAATGCTTGTTACTGGATATAAAATAACATTAAATCATCTGGGGGGTTCACTGACTGGTTCTTCTGCTTCATCTAGAAATATGTTGACCTAGATTCAGCCAGTGTATCCTAAAAACTAGAACAAACTCGACCGCGAAACAAGAATACCGTTTTCAAGGTCTCTAGTCAAACTATGTCGCTCTGTTGTACGAAAGTACAGACCTGTCACCTCTGGTTTGATTTTAGATTTGTTTGTTTCTAACCTTAGTCTTGTCATAAAATTGAAACATGTACCTATGTACATTGCTGATAAAGCAAATAGACTTTACTTTAAAGATGAAATAAAAAAAAAAAAAAAAAAAAAAAAAAAAAAAAAAAACGAAAATGAAAAATATCCGTTACATGCTGTTCATGACTGTCTAGATCTTAAGGGTATATCAAACGTAAGATTCACAAAAGATCGTGTACAATAATCTTATATGTACTTGAAAATTCTGAATGTCGAATACTTAAGTGGACGACTATACCAATAATCGTTGTGTTCTATCAATTACAACAATAATAACCAAAGGAATAAATGAAAGTTCCTAACTGTGTGTTGCTCTCATCATGGCTAATTCGATCTTTGTATCAGTAACTCTCTCAAAAATATTGTAATTTTCAAAATATGAACAATTTCATATTTGCAATTTTCAGTTTATGTTATTTTTAAGTGTTTTAAATAAATAAATGAATAAAAGTTCTTTGTCTTTGGGAAATGTTTACATTTTGTTTGTTTAATGGTTCAAACCTTGCTCAATTTAGTGTCTAAGTATTTAGGTAATTGCCTTTCGTTTTAAAATAGAAAAAGTTTAACTTTTTAATTTTAAAATTCAAAGTTCGTACGAACTTAGAAGGTATGTTCGAACGCTATGTTCGTACGAACATATAGGTTCGTACGAACCTACTGGTGATATAAAAGGGGGTCAAAGTCAGTCAAACCCATATTTTCAAAAACCCTAAGTTCGTACGAATCTACCCAGTCCATACGAACATACATTCGAACCTACACGCTGCCCAAAATTTTTCAAATTTAAATCATTTTTTGGACGTTGTTTTGCAATTCCAAACCAGAAATCATCACCTATAGCATAAACCGCATCTTTGTAAGTCAATTACTCTTGATTTGAAGCATTAAACATCATCACATTCGGATTTAAGTTAGGTTTTGTGAAAAACAAACTTAAAATCAAAATTGTGTAACTTTAAACTGTTAAAATTGATGTGTTATGGTTGCAATATGCTATACGCATATAGGCGCACCCTTCCTATGTTCTTGATTGCTTTTTAATTGATAAAAATTTTGAACTTGCTTTTTCAGTTCATTCGTTCGAACCTACATGTTCGTACGAACCTAGCCAATGTAAGTTCGTACAAACTTAAGTTTGACTTAGTCAAACAGTAAGTTCGTACGAACCTACAAGGGCAGTAAGTTCGTACGAACCTACTATGGTTTGAACTTTGAAATTTTTTTTAAGACTTGTTTTAATCGTAGAATCTTGTTTGCAGGGTTCTAAATTAATTATGTCTTATGACTAACATTATTATTCTTTATTTTTGGTGTGTTTGTGTTTGTTTTGCAGAAATGGCTGATCTTGTGCGTGAGTTTCACAACAAGCACAATGTGGCAGTTTCTTTTGATCTTGCCAACCCGGCGACTGCACCGTTTCGAGGCATGCTGGAGTTTCTCATGCGGTCACGGGTGTTCTTTGCGCTCAACCATTCGCCAGTGTTGAGTTTTCCATATCTCAGCCAATTCTGGGCCACGGCGGTTCACGACTGTGAGCCTCAGCCACCGGTTATTAGGGCAACTGTGAATGGGGTCGATATCGAATTCACTGCTGAGTTTCTGCGACAGGTGTTGCAGCCTGGGACTGAAGAGCAGGAAAATGGTCCCACAACTTTTCCTCTTGAGATGCGTGCTGGCGCGTTTCAACGTATGGGCTATGTGGGCGATGTTACCCACACCCAATACACCAAAAGTCTGGTGTATGGCCAGTGGCGCTGTCTGATGCATATTCTGATGGTTTCTTTTGGACCAAAGAAGGCAGGGTTCGATACAATGAACCATAAGCTACAGTCTGGGATGATTTCACTTGTTTACAACAAGCCCTACTGTTTCAGTCAGTACTTCTTTGATGAGATGGTTCAGCAAATAAAGGGGAGTGTGAAGGAGCACTTTATTCTCTATCCCCGGTTTGTCATGATGGTGATAAACGCCTTACTTCCGAATCTTCCAGCTATCGACCCGGTGGTTCATTTGATGCCGGTCGACAAGAAGATCTTTGGGCACTGTCTCAGCCACAACAAGAGACGTGCAGTTGCTGATAGGCCACAAGATGTGCCTTTGTTTGGGGCAATTATTGATGCAAACTATCAGGCTCCACCCAGATAATGGCTGGTTGGATGTGCCTGTGGCCCAAGCAGCTGCTGAGGTTCAAGCTCAAGAACCAGAGCCGGCACCGGCCCATGCTGAGGTAGCTGCTGATGAGCCACATCAGGAGGTAGTTGAAGAACTCCCGCACCAGATAGAGCACCCTGCTGAGGGAGAGCGTGTTGATGCTGATGTTGCTGCTGAGTTGGTTAGGGAAGTTCTTCAGGGCGAAGCAGGGCCCAGTTCTGAGCCCACTTTTGATGATATCTTCAAGGATATTGATGACTATTCTGTAGCCCGAGACACATGGTCTCGACCTGCTGTTGAAGCTGATAAGGACGCAGCTCTTGATTCTGAGGCTACAGAATCTGATGCAGATGATGATGATGATGGTGATGATGATGAGGATGGTAATGATGATGATGATGACGAGGACCGCCCTATGATTGGGTTTCTTGGGTCCAAGGGGGTGTTGATTGACCCTAAGGCTGCTCGGGAAAAGGAAAAGGGCAAGAGAAAGGTCCAGGAGGACGATGAATATGTACCTGGGAACTCTGATGATGACTCTGAACCGGAACAATTTAGAGTGCAGGCTCGCAAACGCCAGCGGCCAACTGGTGTGGTTATTGGAGCGGGTGGTTCAGCTCCTATGTTTGTCACACCTACTCCACCACCTGTTACTCCATCAACAACACAACGACCACCAGTTCCCTCCACAACGACGCCACCTGCTACTGTCTTATCTACACCAACCACCGCTCCACCTCTAGCTCGACCCACCCAATCGGTTCCAAATCCAGCTGCTTTTCTCTCCGATCCAGACAAGTTTACCTTTCTTGAGGGCCGGATCACTAGCTTGATGGATATGGTGACTGCTTTAACTGCTGTTGTTACAAGCCAGGAGGTTCGAGTCACAAATCTGACAGCTATTAATGAGCGCTTAGAGAAGAACCTTGAAAAGTTAGAAGATCAAGTGCGGCTACATGAGGTCACTATCTTCCAAATGAAGCGCCAATCGCTCAGGGGGGATAAGACAACAGGATGCAAGGAAGATGAGCTGAGACTCAAAGCTGATAATGATCGTGACGATGATCCAAGTGCACCCAAAGAAGGTGAGCTGCCTGGCTCTTCATCTAGAGTGCAAGGTGCAGTTATAGCTCAGGGGGAGTCTGGTCAAGGTTCTGGTGTGAGCGGATCTGGACAAGGTGCTTTAAAGCCTCAAGAAGAGACTGAACCATCTGGAGGGTGGAACAAAGAGTCCACTGAGGAACAAGCAGAAGGGACAGACTGGAGCAAGAAAATCGAAGAAAAAAACGGATCAGAAAGGTGGTTGGGGAACAGAATCAGGGTCTGGTGTTGGTGCAGCGGCAGATGGTGATGGTAGCCAGAAATCAGGGTGGGGTGCAAAGAAGAATGAAAACGAAGCAGATAAGGAGGGCACCCCTATAGATCTTATAGAGTCTGATACCATCGAAGCACTGCTTGGCTTAGATGAATTTGATAGTGATGGGTCAGAACTAGAAGAAGGAGAAATCCTCAGTACAGGTGTTGCAGACTGGAAATCAGATGAGGAGACTGTTCAAGATACAGATGTTGATATAGATGAACATGTCGTGCCCAAGCAACCTGTCACTGAAGTGATTATCGAGTCTAATGATGGTAAGAAAGTGTTAGATCGCAAGGACATAGAGTTTGATGGTGATGAGGTCCTTGGCGATGAGACATCTGAAGAACCAGAACTGTCCAGAGCCGAGCTGAAAGCCTTATGGTTTAAGAAGGCAGAAAAGGAACTTAAGATAAAGTATAAAGGTGATATAAGGGTTAGAGGGGCAGGAAAGTTGAGCAAAGGCATCATAAGTTGGTTCTATGATAGTGAACTAAAACTGTTCATAATTAAAAGATATGATGGAATTTAGTACTTAAGAAGAAAACTGAAAACTTTCAGCTCGCTACCAAAGATCGAACTGAAGGAACTGGCCTGGATTGACTTGGTAAATGTCAATAATGATCCTTACGCCGGAACTCTAGAGAGAATAATTAAGCGTGAAGGAAGAACGAATAATTTCGTTGATTTAAAACCAAGATCAGGTAAAAGAGTTCCTGATTTAACCCGGATTGATCCTATTACAAATAAGCCGTGGATGAAAATGGTTTATAAACCGTTCAAGTGCTTGAAGAGGGTTCCTTTGAAGAAAATGCCACAGGATATTCTGAGAAATCTCAAGTGGTGGTATGTGGACAGTAAGACAGCTGAAGCAGTCATGGAGGATGCTGATGAGAAGGAGCTGTTGAGAGTATATGACAGTTTACATCTGGTAAACTTGTCAAAAGATGACCTGTTGAAGCTTCATGAGAACAAGATCTTATACAGAGATAGTTGGAGGCATGAAGGGCGAAAGTATCAGAGGGTCGTCAAAGTATGTGTTGAAAAAGGCTTATGGGCTGAGAGTCGACAGAGTTGATCAAGAATCAAGATTCGACAGAGCCAGAAGACTGAAGACTGACCGAGCTATTATCAAGGGGGAGTCTGTTGGTGCACGTTTGGTGACAACAGCTCTTATTTTGTAATAGTTAGTTTTGTTATTAGTTTTGTAGTTAATAATGTAAATTGTTTATTAACTTAGCCTTTTTAGTTTTTAGTTTGTAAGTTCGTACGAACCTAGGAAGTTCGTACGAACATGTAAGTTCGTACGAACCTAGGACCAGTAAGTTCGTACGAACTTACTGGGTATAAAAACTAAGTTGTAATATTTCATTTAAAAAGCTTTTGAAATCAGTTATATTCGAATATACAGTGCTATCTTCGAATACCTACGAACTTATACACTTAACACTTGCATTTACTTGTTTTGTTGTTGGTTATTGTGTATTATACCATTCCGCAATCTAATACACATTGTAATCCCGTTTGGATCCGTGCAAAGGGACTTTCAAGCATAATTATTATAATGTAAATAACTACTATTTATATTCGAATAGATTTACGTTATTTATGAAAATTGATCACCAACGTTCATGAATGTCGGTCTCTACCGATTGTTTGTGTAATTCTCAATGATTACGAATGCATCCTGCATTAAAATAGTGTGCATCTAAATATGCAACTGTGGGCTTTGTGCTAGACTTATTTTGATGAAAACGAATTCACGTTAATTAAATAGGGAATTAACCTAATATGCACGTAAAATGATGTACGGAATTTACCGTAATTTGAGGGTTGTCACACTTGGCATGTTGGCTCTCAGCTCTGTTGGATATGCGATTTCCAAAGTTCAGATACTCTTCAATCGAGGCAGACACAAAATGTTTTTTATATTTGTCCAACCAGTTATCATGTAGGTATCTTAAAACACCTGAAAGGAAAGAAAAATAAGTATTGGATATGAAGTGTGGATAAAAATCTCAGAATATAAAAAATTATTAATGTAAAAGATTTACGGGGGTATTTTGACAATAATGTTTGAAGTTTCTCGTAGTTTTCCGAGTATGATATCCAGGTTGGAGAATCTTCTAGTAATTTCCACGTCGATTGAAAAAGGTCCCAATCACGTTGTGACCTTAGTTGGCCTGCAATTCTTCCAAATATTTTGACCAATGTGCCATCTACATAGTAAATGATTAGCATGCGGAAAAACTATTTCACACGCTTTCATGAGAGCCAACTCTCTATCTGTGACTGTAACACGTGGGTGCATGCACTCATTAGCGTCCGCTTTAGCTGTTCGAGGGACCATTTATAGTTTTCCATCTTCTCTTCACTTATAAAGACAAAAGCTATGCAAAATGTCTTGTTTGTTGAAGTTACACCAACAATTTCAAAAAAAGGCATATTGTATATGTTTGTCTTGTATGTGGTATCTATAATTAACACGTGCGGGAATGCACGCCATATCTCATAAGATGTTGGATGGACAAAAAATAAAGCTTGCAACTCGTTTGTTTTTGGGTTTATAAAATGCTCATAAACATAACGATTTATATGCAAAAGTAACATAAGAACCTGCATTGGAGTTTTCCCAGCATTCTCGATCTTACAAATTTTATGTTGTGCGTCCTATATGGTCGAAAGTGTTGACAAGTTATTCTCATTTTGTTCCTTTAGCGTTGACAAAATTTCATGTGGCGGCACATTCTTCCACGTCAAATCTTCCACCAAACGATATTCATCATCAGACAACCGCCTTGCATATGCATGGCCCTCCAAATTCCGTGTAGGTAGATGATTATGTTGATCACATACCACCCTTATGGTCCAATAGTGATGCGATGTTGAATAGTGTCCTATCAACTGAAACGGACAATCTATCTTTTTGGTACTAGTACATATACTTTATTCCGGTCCGCTATATTTACCACTACGATCACACATAAGATGTGCTTTCCACACGAAACCATTTTTGTTTTTCTTTGATCTTTGAGTGAATAGGACATAACCAAGAGAATATGCCGTAGTTTTTGCCCAATCCATCATTTCTTCGCGGGAACCAAAAACCTAAAGTTGAATTAATTTCTTTTTGTTAGTGGTGATTTGGATGAGAAAAATGTTAGTTATATTAGAAAAACTAAAAGTGTTATAACTTTATGATTGATGTACCTGATTAGTGAAAAATGGTGATGTCCATGAAAAAAATTAATCGTCTCCAGTTCCGTTAGAAAATGAATCTTTGTGTAAACACTACAAATAATAAAATGAAACATAAGATATCTTTAAATAATAAATCAAATATAAAAAAATATACAAGCATAATATTATAACACCCAAAATAGACATTAAAGCATATGCAAGGCGGAAGAATGTGTATGTTTCTCTGCACCGACGCCAATAACACTATTTACCATTTACCTTGTAACTATCTTGTACAATAATGTTGAATGAGTTACTGAAGATTTGTTGTTACCGAAGAAATTTAAGGAATGTAAAACTGATAGTTTATAAGTTGGTGTATTTAAAAATCAAAATTAGTTAATTTATATACATGATTCTATGTGGTTTTAGCTGTAATTAAATGTTTGTTAGGTAGTTGTTAGTTAGAATTTGTAATTCTCAAAAAACTATAATTAATTATATTAGCTTAAAAGTTGTTAATTAAATTTAAATAGTGACAATTTTTATAAAAATTCATAGGTCAATACTCATTAGTTATATTTTCCATATATTAACTAGTAGACATTTAATGTTTGACCTATCAATTTTTTAGCTAATATTTAATGTTTGACCTATTAGTTTTAAGATGATATAGGTATTAAAGTGGTCAAAGGGTATATTAATTTTAATAGTATTATTATTATAACATTATTATTATTATATATATATATAAGTATATAGAAAAATAGAAAAAGATAAACATATGAGAAAAGACAAAAGTTATAAATGATAATTTTCATTAGCAATTAAGTCTCTAATTCTACAAAGTCTTTTTGAGAATTACAAGGCTTGAGTTGAGTATATAATTGTAGACGCGGCATATACATGGTTTCCCATAGAGTTGCATTTGGGGATCTATAAAAAATTCAAAATCGAGTAATGTGAGGCATTGGGTACTCTCCTTGTAACTATACCATTACATAATGATTATCATCTATATGTGCAACTGTAAGAGTTTGGTGGTGTTGAAACTCTTCCGAGTCTCTCCAAAGAGGAAAACAAGTCATAGAGCCTTGAATGCTTAAACAATGGACAATCACACCAAACATGTTGGCAATAAGAATAGCTGTTACAGGCATAATCATCCAGTGTGTTGACGGTGTAGGCGATTCTGAGAAACATAACGACTGATACAGTTCATCAAAACCTGCATTAAAAACCTGATAGTAATAATATCCGTTTCTTAACTCGTCTAGCAACTGATGTCGAATGTCGAGCCATCTATCTTCACTATATCCAAGACAAACGGCAATTGATCGAAATTCACAATTACCATCGCCCGTTACATTTTGTATATGTGTGACATAAGGATGAAATATATCTGGAATTTTGGCCATTAGCAGGTGTGAATAGCATGCATCGTATGGATCATCCCACGTCGGTACCTTGTTCAAGTCAAAACCGTGTGAACTTTCTCGCATTGGTTCCTTGTTCAAGTCCATCATGTATGAACTATGTCTTACTGGCTCATTGATCGAATCTAACCCATAAACATTTGGCGTTGTGGAATAACTATTTCTATGAGGATCTCGACTAATGGGATCGACATGCCTTTTTTGTTGTTGTTTCTTCAAGCTTGGTCGCCCACGAGTGTTTTTTTGAACTCGAGGTTCTCGAATGAACGTTGTACTTCGACCAATTATATCTCTCAACTTTCATAACAAACTTTTTTTCACAACTGTAGACTCCTTGTTAAAGTTTTCTTTAAAAGCTTCTACTTCATCGTCACAAATAATATAGTCATTTCGCGCAGACGTTGATGGTGAAATATCTATCTTCCTCCAAAAGATATCTATCGAATCTAAGGGAATACATTGACCTGCATTTAGATATAAATAAATATTTATTTTTGAAAATTTTTAAAAAGTAGATTAATAAATCCAATATACTTTAGATGTAATAATTATTTATTAACCTGAATTTAAAATGATTGCAAGTTCACAAGCACATGGTAACCCACAACTATTGCTTAGTTGACAACCACAAGTTGAGGAGTCTATCCGGGAACCCTTCAATCGTTGAAGTTCTTTAAATATTAGATTGAGAGCCACATTTGAAACAATACCGCGTAATGGCAAGAAACAATGTAGGTTGTGTTGATGAATGCGTACAATTTTGCTTTTCTCTAAGCTTTCTTTAATGATGTATGTTGTGCCTTCATGACTTCATCAATACATTTAACAAATTTATCGAGACTAGATTTTGAAGATTTCAAGTATTTTTTTAGCTTTGCATGTTGACTCTCAACTCGATTGGTTGTACGGTTTCCAAAGTTGAGATGTTGATCAATCCAGGCAAACACAAACATTTCCTTATATTTGTTCAACCAGTTGTTATCTATATACTTGAAAACACCTGAAAAAGTAAGTCAAATGTTAAAAATAGAAAACTACTACAAAAACATAAAAATAAATAGTTTATGTGAAATACAAAAACATACGTGGATATTTTATCAACATTGATTTAAGATGATCGTATTTATTCATGTACGATATCCACGTTGGAGAATCTTCTAACAATTTTCACAGCGAAAGAAATGAGTCCTAGTCATGTTGTGATCTGATAGTTTGCCTACAGTTATTCATAATGTTTTGGCTGATGTGCCATCTACAAAGCAATCGAGTAGCATCAGGAAATACTTGATGGCATGCATTAATCAGAGCCAACTCTCTATCAGTGATTACAACACGTGGGTGCATGCACCACATCTAGTGTCAAGTTTAGACAATTTAACACCCATGTATAGTTGACTTCCCTTTCTTTTTCCATAAAGGCAAAGGCAATGGAAAATGTCAGGTTGGTCGAAGTTACGCCGACAATCTCAACAAATGGCATATTATAGATGTCCGTCTTGTATGTGGCATCTATAATCACCACGTGTGGGAATGCACGCCAAATATTGAATGATATTGGATGAATAAAATATAGATTTTCTAACTCGTTTGAATCGTTCGTAGTAAACTCGTAGACATAACCATTCAAATGCAAAATTGACTTAAGAACTTGCATCAGAGATCAACCTACTTGCTCGGCCAAGCGAATTTTTTGTCGTATATTGTAAATGGTTTTGAGTGTGCACACATTATTCGGATTTCGGTCCTTCAGTATTGATAAAATATCTCGTGGCATCACATTTTTCCTTGATAAATCTGCCACCAAACTGATTTCATCCTAAGATAATCGCTTTGCATATGGATGCCCCTTCATATACTGTATAAGATGATGTTTATGTTCATCGCATATCGCCGTTAACGTCTAGTAATCATATTTTTTTGAATATCTTCCTTCTAATTCTAATAAACAATTACTTTTTTTTTGTGCCTGACATTTACTTGGATCCTGCACTTTATATTTACCGCCACGATCACACATGAGTACAACTTTATACATGAAACCACTTGGGTGTTTATTTGATCTTTTTGCGACAGGGACAACACTAGAAGAGCGTCCCGTATTTTGTACCCAATCCATCAATTCTTCACGACAGGTGACCACCTAAAAAGTAATATAATTTGGTCAACATTTATTGGAGGATTATGAAAGATAAAAAATATAAATATAATGATAGATTTTATACCTGATTAGTGGCAAAATTTAGTGTCCTAATGGAAATTCCAGCTCCTTAAATTGAGTTGTTTTCGTAATAATCCAACATCTCTTTCGTATGAAAATGACAATTTTAAATAGTTTAAAAAGATTGTTAGTATTAAACTAGATATATTTCTTTAATTTTACTATATATACATATAAAAATAATAAATTTTATTAATATGATAATCAATAATTTATAATTAAAGCATATTTCAACATTTTCTTAATTAAACCGATCACCAATAATAAAAATTATTACTTTTCTTGAAAAAACAAATTTACTAGTTCCACTTTAAATTAAATCGTCTTTGCTTCAGTCTTATAAATTGGTTTGAAAAAAAATAAAAAAATAAATATTACATAGGATGAATCGAACCTAGGTTTCCTGCTAGTTGAGATGGTGCACAGACATTCAGATATGAAGCTAAATTCTATTTGTTTTGTTATGTAATATATATATATATATATTTAAAAGGACGCCTAATGAGACAATAACTACTGTTCAGAGCTGTTTGAGAATATGGAGGCATAACATCAGGCCACAAATATAGTCTAGAATCTATGACATATGACACTAAATACATTCAATAAGTTCATTGTGTGGAGCTAACATATTTACTAATATTCTAATGAATAATTTCAGTGTTTTTTACATGGATAAACAAATAGTCGAACACTCCAATAAATATGTAGCATAATATAATAATAATAATACCTCGAGTTCATAAAATGTGATGATAGTAGAGAATGAGAGATCGCAATTCTTCAATTTTGTATATGATTATAAAAATATTTGTTATTATATTAGTATGAGTGGTATAAGAACAAAAGAGATATATAGTGTAGGATTATAGTTTATCTATAAGACTTAAATATTTTAGGTGTTGACCATTTTTAAGAAATTGCCTCCGAAAAAGAAGTTTCAGTAAGTTAGGAAAAAACAAAGTCAAATATTGGAAAATGTATTGTTAGAATCGGTGACTTGGTACATAATAATTATGGTTTATTAGCCGGTAATATCAACGCACATTTTTCAATATATATTAAAGATGGTCACTTGGTCAGTAAGAAAAAATTGGTTTATAAAGCACCTCCCTTTAAAAATAGGGGTTGTGAGTTTATGCACCCTCAACCTAAGATTTATACCCGCAATGATTGCATTCGCATACACATGGGTCACATCCCTATCACACTCAATCATTACATCTACACACACAAATGTCCCATCAAGGGTGTATAAACCCCATAACCCTAAAAATACTTCATTTTTTTATTGTTTAAGAGAGTACTTCTTCCGACCTACTTAACGTGTTAGTTTTAGTAATGTATACGGTTTTAAAAATATTATTAATTATAGTCTTAATCTATTAAATAACATCTTTACACACTTTTTTGATTGGTTATTACATGAAAGTTGATACTTATTTTGAACAATTAAAAATAGCAATATGAACACTTATAACAAAAATTTACTCTTAATACACAAAATGCCTTTAAAGGTGAATGAAAATTGAATAAGGTTTTTTCTACACCGAGATGTGTGATCGATGAAGTTCAAATATAAGATCTCTTTTGAGGATATTATACTGCATTACCACTAGACCACTTTGGTTACCCAAAAAATACTTTTACCAAATTGACATAATAGTTCATTTGATCATGTAAACATTGTACTTTGTGTTAGGAGTTTAGGATCCAAACAACACATGCAATAATCACAACTGCAACCACTCAATCAATAAACGAAAAAAGTAAATGTGTAAATATAAATTGACACGAGGAATTTATTTGATTATATCCGATCGGAGTGATTAGTTTAGTCCACGACCAAATAAAGAATTTTTGATATTATTTTCGTAGCCTTAGGGTTTACACATGTTAGATTACATTAAATAGTATGAAGCATAAAAGTAAACTAGCAAAAAAACTAATCCAACCGACATCAATTTCGTCTGGCGACACCTTCTATCATCAGTTCATCAGAAGGCCAGTTGAAGCTATGCAAAACTTCAACTTTTTTGTTCTGACCACCTTAGTAAACATATAAGTAGGATTCTTTGTTGATACATCTTAGTGTGTCAGTCAGTTGGTCGAGTCTGGTTATAATGTAATTGAGTTTAATTTGAATTACATTTTTTGTGTTATGCGACACAAGGCTTGTGTCGCATTAGTAATTGTAGCGACATAGTGCTTATGTAGCATTAGTCGGCCGGATTAGTATAAATACCCTAATTACTGTGTAATCAGGGTTAGACTTTTTGATTAATATTTTCTTTGGGTTTTATCTGCTGTAATCTGATATGAGAAATTGTTAAATAAATATAAAGTAAATATTGCTTTGTTCTTAATTGATTCAAGCTTTATATTATTTGATTGTTACAATCCAACGGATTCCGCACGTAGATTGTTTGTAACGGTTTGATTCAAGATCGTCTAGGGATCTACAATTGGTATCAGAGCTAGCCGGATATCCTCCGGCTGATTGTTTGAAGAGAATTCCTCTGGAAGCTGTTCCCCTTGACTTTTTACGAAGATTTCATTTCTAGGAACTTGATGCTCACACTGGTGAGGCAGTTTTGGTATTTGTGCTTGAGACGGAGCAACCAGAGAAGAGCTCGTTATATAGTTTGAAGAAAGCTCAATTTCGAGTATTTGATCCTATGAGCTTGCTAAATTTTTCTGAGAAAGATTTGAGAAAATTGTTTGAGAATCCGATTCGCTTTAACGAAAGAAATACTGTGAATAAGAAGCTTGCGTTTCAATTTCAGTGGATTGTCAATGTTTGTGTAACACATGGAATACACGCTGGCGGTGTGTTTCCTGCAGGTTGGGTTTGAATGAAGATTTTAAAGACCAAGATGAAGACACGGGGGAGTTTGTTGATACATCTTAGTGTGTCTGTCAGTTGGTCGAGTCCGGTTATCATGTAATTGAGTTTAATTTGAATTACATTTTCTGTGTTATGCGACACAAGGCTTGTGTCGCATTAGTGATTGTAGCGACATAGTGCTTATGTCGCATTAGTCGGCCGGATTAGTATAAATACCCTAATTACTGTGTAATTACGGTTAGACTTTTTGATTAATATTTTCTCTGTGTTTTATCTGCTGTAATCTGATATGAGAAATTGTTAAATAAATATAAAGTAAATATTGCATTGTTCTTAATTGATTCAAGCTTTATATTATTTGATTGTTACAATCCAACGGATTCCGCACGTGGATTGTTTGTAACGGTTTGATTCAAGATCGTCTAGGGATCTACATTCTTCGATCAAGGATTTTACTCAACAACAGATTACCATCATTCACAAGTTCACGAATGAAAGGATACCTCAGATTAATATATTTGGTACGACATTGTAACACATGATTCTTACCGAGATGTATAACACTTCAATTATCACAATAGAGAACACAGTAATCATGTATCTTGCCCAACTCTTGTAGAAAGTTCTTCAACCAAATAAGTTATCTACTCACTTCTGCTATAGCCATATACTCAGCTTTTCTGAATGATAAAACTACAAGTTTCCGAAGTCTAGACATCCAAGTTGCTCTTCCACATGTGAAGGCATACCCCATAGTGCTTTTACCCGAATTATCACAACCAATTGCATCCACATAACCTCTCGGAATGACAATATTTTATTGAAACATAACCTCATTTTAGAAGTAGCTCTCAAGTAACACATGAGCCACTTGACCACCTCCCAATGCTCTTTACGTGGATTATACATGAACTTGCTAAAAACTCCCACTACTTGAGCAATATCTGGTCTCGTACAGACCATCGTATACATCAAACTACCAACCGCTGATGCATATGGACCTTTATCCATCTATGGCTTGTCTTCATCCATCTTTGGTGATTGATCTTTGAATAATTTTGAGGAGGCTAGTCAAAGGCGTATTATGTGCCTTGGCATGTCTCATGCTGAATTTATTTAACACTTTTACAATATAATTTTCTTGAGACAATTTTAGAGAACCTCCAACTCTATCTCTCACGATACTCATGATAAGAATTTGACTTGCAGCTCCCAAGGCTTTCATCTCGAATTCCTTAGACAGTTGTCTTTTCAACCTATTGATCTCCATCATGTTAGAACCTTCAAGCAACATGTCATCGTTTTGAATTTCTTCAAGTAGTAGCATGATCCATGTCATATCTCATATATTTACTCCTATTCATAAAGTCATCAAACTTCAAGTACCATTGTTGAGGCGCTTGTTTCAACCCATACAGACTTTTCTTCAATTTGCAAACCATCTTCTCTTTACCCACTACCTCAAAGCCCTCAGGTTAAGTGATATAAATGTGTTCATCAAGATCCCTTTGTACGAACGCAGTCTTCACATCCAACTACTCTAGATGTAATTCTTACGCAGTCGCAATACTAAGCACCAATCTAATATTAGTCATCTTCACAACCGGCGAGAAGATGTCATTATAGTCAACTCCCTCTTTCTGTATCTCTTTCTGCCATCAAGTTCTTCTTTGATCTTGTATACCCATTTACTATGTAAAACCCTTTTATCACGAGGTAGATTTACTAAAGACCAAGTCTTGTTCTTCTTAAGTGAGCTCATCTCTTTTTTCATAGCAAGCTCCCACTATATAGATTCTTTCATTCGACATTGCTTATGAATAATTTTCCGGTTTACAAATTTTAGTTAAAAGTAGACAGTTTATTGATGGAGAGAACCTTTTAGTAGGTTTGGGCATTCTAGCGGAACGTCTCAATGGAGGAACAGTAGGTGTGGCTAACTCATCCATGCCTCCATCATTATCTCCATCATCTGAGCTCCCACTACTTTCAGATATTTCTTTAGACTCTGAACTTTCTCCATCACCTGACACCTCACTGCTTTTCAGCAATTCATGGTCTCCTGAACTCCCATAGAACCTGCAAGATCATCAATAGAAATATCATTATACACAACATAATTATGTTTTAGATATACTGTAACCTTGCTACTATAAATTGAGTTCTCACTAAACAATGACATCTCTGCTATAGATAACCTTCTATAATAATCATCCCAACATCTATAACCCACATTATCTGAACCATACCTACTAAATGAGTATTTCCTTCATTTTGCATTAAGCTTATACCTGTTCACGTTCTTAGTTTTTTCATAAATATTACATCCAAAAACTCTAAAGTGTGTAAAAATTACCTTCCTACCAAGCCATACCTCTACTTGAATTTTGAAACCCAACGGTGTTGAGGGTCTCATGTTAATCAAATAAGCTGTTGAATTAACCACGTTGGCCTAGAACATCTTAGGCAAACTTGCATGCAACCTCATACTTTTACCCTCTCATTCAAAGTCATGTTCATGCGTTTAGCAACACCATTCTCTTGAGGTATCATGAACTATTTTTAACATGCTAATACCATTCTTAGTACAATTGTCAATAAATTCATTACTGCTATATTCACGTCCATTGTCAGATTTTAAACTTAACTTTCAAGTTAGTATCATTCTCAATAACATCTTTCCATTTCTTAATGGTAACAAACACATGATATTTTTTTAAGAAAATAAACCTATACCTTTCTAATGGGATAATCGAAGATGACATACTACCTAGAACCACCAATAGACGCCGATGTAGGTCCATAAACATATGTATGAACTAGCTTAAGCTTCTCCTTGTTGGTTTTTTAGCAAGGACAAAATTGAAATCACTCTATAAAAAGCTTTGACATGTCAACTATTTATTAATTTATTTTTGTGCACAGATAAAAACCTCCCATACACAATCATCTTTATTCTTTCTATATAATTAAATCTGAATATTTTTGGAAGAATCTGAATCATTAATTGAGTTCCTTCTATAGTGATTTAAAGGTCAACATTTAATTATAATTAAAATTTTTGGTTTTATAGGTGTACCCATGACTATTACTATTTGACAAAAATAGTCATACTCCCTTACATGATACTCCTTTATATTTGTTAAATATGTTTAGCACATGCATTTTTATAATCAACCCTTTTAGTTTATGTGATCATTTAAATAACTCTTTTTCATATACGAAAAATATGAAATTATATATCTAAAATTAATAAAACTTTGATATGTTTAGTTAGATGAATTATAAATAACTTCGGTATAAAAGAATTTCATACTTAATCCTGCATAATCGCGGGACAATAAACTAATATATTATCATAAATAAATAAAGAGAACATACCAGGGATGTGGGTGCACCATTTCCAGGACAAACTAAACAAGTAACTATACCATCTAGTATAACATCCAAGCATTGAAATGCATGAGTAGTTTCGGCATTCGTGGGGTGGAATTGCATCACTTACCCCCTAGTGCTCCCTCTTCATTACTAGAAAAACGGGCATCAACATTAAATTTGAACCTTTACACAACAACAACTTCAAATGAGGCAAGTAAGTTGATGGAAGTAATTAACAAAACTAGCATCATAGTAGACCGCGTGCAAACAAAATGGACCCACATATTATGACGTCAAACTGAAAATGTGATCCACTGTTAGAGTTTCAAAATCAACGAAATTCGAGGTGCATAACGCTTCAAAACAAGTAACTCGAAGAGTTAGGTTCCGTTGACTTGTCAACAGCTTTCGTATGGTTTATAAATAATTTTTGTATTATGTATAAACTAGATTTATAGTAATTTAATCCTAACTTTTTTTACTGTATACATTTAAAATTACTTTTGGTAACCCGTTTGACGTCGAACTAACTCGTACCCATTTGACCCATTTCAGATAAGGTACAATCCAAAACAAATTATTTGTAAAAATCACCACCTAAAATGTGAAAACATTAATGAAGTCCAAGAAGTCCGTACGGATTATCAATAGAAAGCAAAAATACACAAAGAAAACATATACAGTACCAGTTTAGTAATTGTAGCTTCCCACGGCCGAACGTCAGAATTGACGGCAATATCACTAGGTGCCCACTTTACACTCTAACTGGACCGCTATCATCATTAGTGGATAGAACTTCACAAAAAAATTCATATTAATAATCGTAGAACAACAGAAAAAGCCCAAATGGGATGAATGAACTACAATAATTCTGAAAAAAGTCTTCCATCATATACGAAGGACCCTTCAGGAAACTTCTCGGTTGCTTCCCTCCTCTCCAATTCCATTTTATGTTGCAATTCCATTACATCATGTATAATTCCCTCATCTGCTTGATTATTCTTTCAAATTGCAACAACCATGTTTATCTTTCATGGTTAACCGCTAATAATGTCAATGGTCAAGCAATCCATGTCTCTATTTGTAAGAATCCGTAAAACTGGTGTTGAGTATTGGGAATGAATTAGCAATGCTCAACAAAATTGAAAAATGTAACATGATTGGATTTTAGAAATCATGGATGAACCATTTAGACAGAATCGATTGAGTTGTATGATACTCTTAAAATAGAATATATTGTCCCGTATACTTACGAATGAGTCGATTCAGCTTATGGTTTATTTTCGACCGATAAAATCCAAACAATTAGCTAACGCTTAGACTTGTTAACCAACCTGATCGACCTACCATTTTGCCAACTCTAGATTCTACTGGATTGTAAAAAAAGCTGGTAAATAACCAAATACTAGATTACCTTTGCCTAATCACACTCAGACAACTCTACATCAATTTCTCATATGTCAAAATTTGCAGAATCAAGTAAAGAAAATTGGTCCTTCTTGGAAGTTTAGACCCAAACAGAATTATGGCATTTCGTTGAAGTTTCGAGACCCGAATGTTATGGAGATATGTAAACAAACTGCAACTTTCAAAATAAAACTAATTATTCGGGTTGAGGCACTTAATGACTTAGTTTCAACCATCTTTCTGATTTACATAAATCTTAAAGTTCTACTGGCCATTGAGATAAACATTCTAGAATTCAACATTCAGACAATCTGATTAGATTATAGGATCCATGTACTTAATTATACAATCAACTAGACAAGGCTAAAGTACATTTGATATGCCACACCAATAGTTGACAAGAAGTTAGGAGGAACTAGGATTAGGGGCAAACCTGACTCATTACCTATAAATGAGTCATTTGGGTTATGCTTATCTGTAAAACGGCAAACACATTAATATTAGGTCTGCCGTTGGTTGTTTACAAAGACAACAATGATTATGCCATGATGTATAAAACTATCTAATAAATTTATCATTTTATATAAATGAGTAAAAGAGAATGATTTGGAGGTGGTAAGACCAATTGACAAAATCATGGTGTATTTGTGTCAGAGATCAGAGCAATTGACACAATAAATAACAAAACAAAATACATATACCCGTTTAGTCCTAGAAGCGGTAGCTGAATCTTAGGAACGAAAAAGTGTATGGCAATGTGTCTACCATCAGGAGCCCACTTGACACTTCTATTTGGGCCGCTATCATCATCAGTTGATACATTAATCGTGGAATAAACCGCTAAACCCCAAATGGAATGGACAACATATGATAATTTCTTGGTTGCTTCCTTCCTCTCCAATTACATTGTTTGTTGCAATTCCAATACATCATTTATAAGTCCCTCCAACCAGAGACCCAACCAAAAGAGGTAACTTTAGGATGTGGCTAAGAAAGTGAACATTCTTGAATTGTAAAAATATGACCACCTGAAATGTACAAACGTTAATCAAGTCCACAAATCATCAGGGATTATCAACAGCAAACAAAAATATACAAAGAAAACATAGACCAGTTTAGTGGTAGAAGCTTCTCACAACTGAACCTCAGAATTGTTAAAGCCTAGGGAAATGTGTCTTCCACCAGGTACCCACTTGACACCGGTAATTGGAGCGCTATCATCATTAGTAGATAGAACTTCAGAAAAAATTGCATAAAAGTCATCGTAGAACAGAAGTTAAAACCCAAATGGAATGAATAAAGTACAATGAGTCAATTCATTTCCAAAAAACGTCTCCCTATATCTGAAGGATCATTAAGGTAAATTGTTGGTTGCCTCGTTCCTCTCCAAGTTCATTATGTGTTGGAATTCCATTCTATGATTCAATTCCATTACATCATCTATAAGTCCGTCCTATTGTCCACCCACAACAAGAAGTATCTTTTGGTCATCTCCTAAGAAGTGAACACTCTCTTTTTAATACCCGACCGAAATCCATTATCTCTGATTCCGTCGTCTTCTTGATCATGCTTTCACATTGCAACAACCATATGCCTTTCAACTGCTAGAAATGTCAATGGTCAAGCAGTCCAAGTATCTATGTGTAAGAATCCGTAAAACTGGTGTTGATTACTGGGAACGAATTAGCAATGTTCGACAAAATTGAAACAGAATATCATGATTGATATTTAGAGATCATGGATGAACAATTTTGATAGCATCTAATGAGTTGTATGATACTCTTAGAAGTGAAAATATCAACCCATACATACAAACAGGTCGGTTCAACTTGTGGTTTATTTTTATAGCAAGAAAAGAAAGTCAAGTGGATTGAGCAGGGGCACAGTCTTTGAACAGGGGCAAAATTTTTGGAACAGGGGTAGAGTCACCATTTCAATTACATAAAACCTCCTAAATCTATTTAACTCAAAAATACATTATAAAAATTGTTTCTTGTCAACCCAGCTCATACAAAAACCGAACGCTTAGACTAGTTACCCAACCTGATCGATCCACAATTTGCCACCTCGAGATACTATTGGATAATAAACAAAGCTGGCATATAACCAAATACTAGATTACCTTTGCCTGAAATCAACTGATCTGTGGAAATAACCACCTCAACTGTAAAAAAATATTTATTAAGTCCAAGAAGTCATCATGAATTATCAACATAAAGCAAATATATACAAAGATAACATACACCAGTTTAGTGGTAGAAGCTTCTCATAGCTGAACCTCATAAGTGGTTAAGCCTACGGGAATGTGTCTTCCACCGGGTGCCTACTTGACAACGTTAATTGGACCTCTATCATCATCACTAGATAGAACTTCAGAAAGAAGTTCATACAAATAATCGTAGAATAAAATCTAAAACCCAAATGGAATGAATAAAGTACAATGAGTCGAATAATTTCCAAAACTCGTCCCCCTTTATATACGACGGACCCTTCAGGTAGATTATTGGTTGTTTCCTTACTCTCCAATTCCATTCTGTGTTGCACCTCCGTTCTATGTCTCGATTCCATATAGCATCTACAAGTCCTTCCTACCAAACACCCACAAAAAGATTTATCTTTCGGCCATCTCCTAAGAAAGTGAACACTCTCTTTTTAACACCCGAGCTAAATCCATACTCTAAGGTTCCCTCATCTTCTTAATCATGCTTTCAGATTGCAAATACCATTTTCCTTTCATGATCAATTGCTAGCAATGTCAACGATCAAGTAGCCCATGTCTCCATTGGTTAGAATCCGTAAAAATGGTGTTGAGTACTGGGAGTGAATTAGCAAGGTTCTTCAAAAATGAAAACAAAATATCATGATTGAATTTTAGAGATCATGGATGAACAATTTTGAGAGCATCTAATGATTTGTATGATACTCTTAGAAGTAAATATATCAACCTATATACTTACGACCGACTGGGCCGATTCAACTTATGATTTATTTATAACGGGTAAAATCTAAATAATTAGCTTAAAAGACAAGTCAAATGGATTGAGTAGAGGTAGAGTCTTGGAACAGGGGCAGAGTTCCATTTTAAATTGCATAAAACCTCCTAAATTTAAGTAATATAAAATAACATTATAAAAATTAGTTTCTTGTTAACCCAACTCATACAAAGAACCAAACGCTTTGACTTGTTACCAAACTTGATCGACCCACCATTTTGCCACCTCTAGATACTATAGCATTGTAAATGTTGGCAAATAACCAGATACTAGATTACCTTTGCCTGAACTCATTCGTCAGTAGGCTGATCACACTCAGATGATTCTACATCAATTTCTGATATGCCAAAATTTTCAGAATCAAGGAAAGAAAATTGTTCCTTCCAGGAAGGTTAGATCTAAACAAAATTTCAAAGTCAGCAGAATGGCATTCTGTTGAAGTTTCAAGACCTGAATGTTATGAAGATATGTAAACAAACTACAACTTTCAAAAGAAACATTCCTTCCAGTTGAAGCACTTGTGATCAATGACTTAGTATCAACCATCTTTCTGATCTACATAATTTTAAGGGCTAAGTATATGAAAATGTATCAAACTTTGTCAAAATATCTATAGTATGTATCCAACTTTCAAAATCTCTATTGTATGTATCCAACTTTTAAAAATCTCTATTGTATGTATTTTGGCTGATGTGTCATCCATCAAAAGCATCCACGTGTCATTCATACAATGTGCCACGTCAAAATATTACATATAATAGAGATTTTTAAAAGTTGGATACATACAATAGAGATTTTGAAAGTTGGATACATACTATAGATATTTTGACAAAGTTTGATACATTTTCTAACACTAACCCCTAATTTTAAAGTTGTACTGACCTACTGAATAAGAAATCTAGAGTTCGGTATTGAGCAATCCTATTAAATTATAAGGATTCATTTTCTTAATTATACAATAAACTAGACAAGGCTAAAGAAATATTTGATATGCCACACAAATATTTGTTAAGATGTCCGGAGGAACTGGGATTGGAGGTGGCCATTTCGCCCATTCCCTATGAATGAGGCGTTTTGGTTTATCATTAACTGAACCAATATATCGATGAATAACTAGCACTTTGTATTAAACCATTCCAATTCGAACACAAAACTTTGACATCCCTATCACATAATAGATACACCCAATCACTATTTTCACTACATACACAATTGATATTTTCAACACAATAGAGATCCACATAATAATCACTATATGCACGTTTAATATTTTCCCAAGCCTTATATTGCTTAACATAATCACATTATCAAATCTCAACTATTAAAAATGCAGTTCCGTAGCCAAAAATATAACCTACAGTTCTATCCCATCATATCACAATCGTAAGAAATATCCGTCACGTAAAACCATACTAAAACTAAAATACTTCTTTTCATGATTTAACATACTATTTATTAATTACTGAAGTAGCTTTAAGTTTACATGAATGATTCACCTCCATCAAATTCTGATAACATCAAGTTAACAACCAGAAACAAGAAGACTATAAACAACAAATACACATAAACCCTAACTCTTACAAACACCAAGACAAACAAGACCAATAAACCATGCACAACACAAAATCTAATTAATACACATAAATCCTAATTTTCACGCACACAAAGACAATCAAAACCATGAACAACACTGTATCTAACAAATACACATATAACCTAATTTCCACAAACACTAAGACAACTAATAAATACATATGAACCCTAACATTCACAAACACTGAGACAATCAATACCAAGAAACAAATAACACCGTATATAATAATTACACATAAACCTTAACTATCACAAACAATAAGACAATCAGATTCCAGAAACCATAAACATCAAACTAATAAAAACATATAAACCTTAACTTTCACAAACACTCAGACAGTCAAAACCACAAGAAAGCAATGAAAAGATAGCTGTAAACAACTAATAAGCATACAATAAATCAATAATGCACAAAGAGTCTGATAAAAGCTTTATAAGCCATAATTTTTACAAACACTAACAATCATAACCACAAGAAAGCAACCAGAAGATAGCTATAAACAATTCACAATCCGTATAACAAATACAAAATTCACACAGAATAAGAGCTATATAAAACCTATGTATCACAAACCCTAATCCCAAAAAAATTCAAGAAATCACGAATAAACACACAAACATGCGCTTACATCCATAATCAATTTCAAGATCAAAATAATTGATAAAAACGAACAGAAAAAAGAAACAAAGCAATTAGAGATGAAAGTTAATGAATCCACTTCTGATAAGAGAGATGATGATGGCGGAAATTTGAAATTGAGATCGGATTGTGTTGAAGTATTTCAGGATATCGAGTTCAACGGCTACGAAGGAAATTATATATAGGTTAGTGTTAGTATAGAGACTGGATACAGGTCGGGTTCGGGTCATAACACCATGGGCCAGATATAACTTGAAAATATTGCCCCGCAACGTTAATTTTATTGTAATTTGTGAACTTTTGTTTTTTACGTTATAGCAAAATCCCCCTTTACGTTTATACGTTATTACAAAACTAGTGTTTACTAAGAAGAGCTACAGTTCTTAACATTTTCTTTTAACCTCTGATTCGACTTTTCCAGTTAAATAATGTTTATATCATTTATGTTTATGTTTATTCCGTTGATCCAATCGGGTAATATGTCATTAAAAACAAGTAAAATAATATTAGAAGTCTAGTTGGATTTTAACAAGGAGAACTCTTAATAGTTAATAGCGAATGCTAAAATGTCATCATCTCTTTTCATTTATATTTCTATTTCTATAACTAATAAAATAAGAACATAAGTTTAGGAAAATATGATTCAATGTTATATAAAGCATTTATCTAGGTGTTAAAAGAGATGGGATGTAATACACTTACAATTTTATAAAAGTTTTATAAAAATCGTATCCTTTTACATTTTCTTTATTAAAACTATTGATACAAATTTATATACTGATAGAAAAAATGAACACATCAGCCGTGAATAACTATCGATATAACTAAATTGAAGACAAAGTGATGAAATAATCATAATTAGTAGAAAATTGTGAAAAGGGTTGAAGAGAAGAAAAAGTTTACACAACATATATCTTGTAAATTTTTTATATTTAAAGATGGAAGTTGAAGTTTATGTTTTTTTAAAAGTGTTCGATCAAAATTAACTGAAGAGCTTCAAAATGTGAGTTAACATAAAAGGACAAACAGACACATGATAACTAATAAATAATTATATAATTGGTATTTATATAACTTCTCATTTCATAAGCTTGTAGCTTATTTTTAAAAAGCTACTTCAAATAGGTTTTTTGTCTGGAGCTAATTTTCTCGTATTTTTTTCTACCGAACAATGCGAGAGCTGGAGCTTATAAAAAGAAGATAAACTTTGCTACCATAGGCTCGTTTGCTAAACATACCCAATGACAAGGGACAACCATAAATACGGCAGCGGCACAAATCCGTCCTCCATACGTTCGTCCCTAGTGAAATGGATAGAATGGGAACAAACGTGGGGCCGGTTAAATTTTTATTTCCTTTTTTTTTTGGTATAAAACAAATATATTATTAATCTTTGGTAATTCTTAATCAAGTTCGTCAAATCTTGATAGCGAGTGCTCATAAAAGAAATATAAAATTTTCATCGTCGAAAATTGACTTTGACTTGGAATATGTGCCGACTTTTAAAATTCTAAATTATCATAAAATCGTTAATTGCATCTACTTGATTCCCGGCTAAGGTAGCAGAAGTAGATCTGGGTGATAAGTTGCAACATTAGCCTTTTCCACATTGTAGGTGTGAACAGAGTTTTAATAAGCACAACAAGGTAGCACATACCGTGGAATTAAAGCCTCAACATGATCATACTTGGCTGCCTTTTCAATGAAAATTTCATCGAAGTAATCAACTAAATCTTTTACGAGTACAGTGACAGTCGCAAACAAAGAGACAGATGCAGAAGTGTTATACTTCAGAATAATACGAACAACTTGTCTTTGCATGGCGGTTAATCTTTGGAATATCAGATACTAATCCACAATGCACATTAGATATCCATGTTTTAGAAAGATTGAAAGAGACAAATGGAAATATTCATAAAAAAGAAAAGAAATAGATTTTTGATTATATAAATAAAGAACAAAGATAAAGAAGAAATAATAAAATAGAAAGGATTATACAAATCTATTTCAATTTCGACCAATTTCTAATAATTTTTAATAACTAATAAATATAATTCTCTTTTCTTTAAAGAGAATCTTCGGTAAGATTGAGTTGAAAACAAGAGAATTTGGACAAGAGCAATAGTGGGTTTTAACTATAACTAAAAGAATGAAATAAAAAAGCCATGTAATAAGAATAGGATTCTAATCGATGAATCTTTAAAAGAAACCCCAAAAAGAAACCAGCTGATTCGAGTAAAATTAATTCTTACTTTAACTAAATAGTTAAGAAAGAAAATACAATGCCTACAAGTTAGGTGATGGACATTTTTGGAATGTTCCTATTTTGTGTAGTTTGATTCATGGTGTCCTCAATGTCCGCTAATGAACAGAATGTCGAAATGAGAGATCACTAGGTGTTGGACAGAGTCTTGGATATACCAGTCGTGCCAATTCTTATACTCAGTCCGTAAAATAAAATATCAACGTTAGTATTTATATATGTCTCAAAATAATTATCCATTTGCAAAAAATAACTATCAAAAATCACTACACTCATAAATTTACCCTCATTTATTACTCTTAATAACTTAACTCTTTAATATTTTAAGTTAAACTTACTTTGAATATAAGGATAAAAGTCACATTTAATCACTCAATCTTAAATTGAACTATTTTTTGTTGGTGGACATTATTTTTGAAACGGACAGAGTAGAAGATTGTAGTAACAAAATTATTTTGGCGTGATAATGATGATAACCTAAGGTATTCAAAGTCAACTTAGGTATGGATTCACTCGGCCACGAGGTAGCTGAAGCTTGGTATCATATTCCGCAGTTCTCACAATCTATCCCAGAACATCCATTTCTATTATGGTTAGTAACGGGTAAGAAATTGAAGACTTGAGACACGATAAAGCAATGCGATGTTGTCGCATCTTCTTTAAGTGTTCTTTTTTCTTCGCAAGTTTGGCCAAATATAAAGGTGTAAGCGGATATGAAAAGTGTGTCGAGCACTGTTTTGAAACCCGGGTCGAACCGGAACTGGGATCCTAGCCGGGCCAACTACACCCGGGTCAACGTGCAAGTCAAACGCGGTCAAACCCGGCCGGGTTTCTGGTCGGACCGGGTTGACCCGGTGACCCGGACCGACTTTGACCCGCTTTTCCCTTTTTTGACATTGTTCTTTTAGCATATGCCATTCATTTTTGCAAGAGATGAAAAGATTAAACATCGATCCGACCCAATCCACTAATCACCGTTAACAATCAATTCTTACATCAAGATCTAAAGCAAATAACACTAACATCAAAATTCAAAATCTAAATAAAACATAGATGACGATGGTCGATTCAAACCGCATGAGTTTCGTTTAGATCTAGTGGTGATTCAAACAGAGACGACGGTGGTGGAGCGCGAGATAGCTTCTTAGATCCGGCCAGAGTTTGAGTTTGAGTTCGAGATCTGATTAGCTTGTGGTGGTGGTAGTTCAATAACAAGAATAAAATCAATTCCGAATTATAACCACACAATTCCGGTTGAAATGTATGTGTTTGGTGATTGGAAAATCTCAAAATTTGTTGCAATCAAATTGGAACATCAAGCAGCCAAGCAGTCAAGCAGCCAAGCAGTCAAGCAGAAGATAACACACAGTTACTAACATGTTAACCTACTTTAGGTATGTATTAATGGGCCAAAAATGTTAATGGGCCGAAAGTATTAATGGGCCAAAATTTACAAGTAAAACATGTTAACATGGTAGCTGGTTTCCTGGCGCGCGTGTAATTTTGACAGCCTGCCCGGTTCAACTGGTCCGACCGGAACCGGGAATCCTACCGGGTCACCTAAAAAACCGGATTTTAAAACATTGGTGTCAAGCTATTGAGAGGATGTCATTGACTGGTTAAAGCCCTTCGCAATTCAACACGAAAGAGATCTCCACATAAACACCATATGCACGCTTGATAGTTTCCCAAGCATGATACTGCTTCACATAATCACGTTATAAAATCTCAAACTGTTAAAAATGGAGTTCTGTAGCCAAAATAGAACCTACAGTTTTATCCCATCACGTCATGATCCTTAAGCATTATCATCGTCACGTAAGACCCTTTAAAAAAAAAAAAAAAAAAAAAAAAAACATCATCCAAATCCAAATTACCCTGAATGAGTACTTCTTTTTCACAATTAAACATACTATCCGTTATTAATTGCTGAAGTTGCTTAATTTTGGATGGATGATTCAACTCCATCAAATTCTAATAACAAATTCATAACTAGAAACAAGAAAACCAAAAACAACACAGGATTATTAAATATATATAAACTTGGATGTTTACAAACACTAAGACTATCAAAATTAAGAAAACATGCACAACACAAAATCTAATAAATACATAAGGGGTATGATTGGCAAGCAGCTTTTTGCAGCTATAAGCTTTATGTTTCGAAAAATAAGCACCATGTTAGAAAAAGCATTGTTTGATGACACAAGCTTAAAGTTTTTTTTATCATAAACCTATATTCCTAAATCAAACGCTTCTAAATCTAGCGTTTAGAAGCTTTTGCCACCTAAATTTACAATACTACCCATTGAACAAATCTTATTCCCTGTGACTTCGTATCCATCCTATTTTTGGCTGCATGTGGTTTATTTTACATTTAGTTATTTTTGAATTCATATAATATAAAGACAATCAAATTTTATGCATATTTCTATTTCATTTTCTGAGAAACACTAAAAAAGATTTTGAAAAAACATCCGAACACAATATGTTATCCAGAAAGTAAACTAACTTATTTATATATGAAACTGTAATAGGTTAGATATGTTTATCATTTAGTTTTTTTCATTCTTGTCCATTTTTGTCATTTTATGATTTCTAGTAATAGTTATAGCTACTTTATCAAACACATTCATACAAATAAAGCAATAGCTTGCGACTTTAATTAAAATCTAGAGCTTAGCACTAACACAATCAAAACCAAGAAACCATACACAAAATCTAATAAATACATAAACTCAAACATTCACAAACACCGAGACAAATAAAAACTAGAGCTTAGAACTAAAGCTTACATTTTAGAGCTATTTTTATAAACATACCAATAAACCCTAACATTCACAAACACTAAGACAAATAACTAATTAACGTACAAATAACTAAAATAAATATAAATAAATATATATATATATATACACACACACATTTAATATTTTCCCTCGTAAGAAACACATTCTCCTTAGTTGGGCCTAAGTTTTATTTGCTTCTCAATTGGGTCTGGGGGCAAGACGGTTGAACTAACTAATTAACGTAATTGAGTTTTTTTTTCCTGAAATCTGGTGTGGGCGGTGGCCCACAGTGCCCCCACTGTGGTACCGCCACTATCACGATCATATACTATCATGAATACATAAAGAGAACGTACCAGGGTTTATCGGTGCAACATTTCCATGACAAACTTAGCACCCAAGCATTGAAATACATGAGAAGCTTCTGCATTCGTGGTTGGAACTGCAACACTTTCCCCCTAGTGCTCCCTCTTCTTTAAAAGACAAATGAGACATTGGCTTTAATTTGGAACTTTACATAATAATCACTTCAAAAGCTGGTAAGTTAATGAAACTAGGCATTATGATAGACCGCATGCAAACACACGAATCTACATTTTATGACATCTGATATTAAACTAGATCTCCAAATGAGAAGTACAATATGATGTCAAAGATATATTAGTATGAGTCATTTTCATGTCGAGTATTGTGTTTAGTGAACCCATCAGAAAACCATTTATTATTTTATTATATAATTAAAGAAAAGGAAGATCTATGAAGGGTTACCAACCATTTTCAAGCGTAAACCCATGTAATTCCAAAATTTTGCCACCATGGACCACCAGAAGCCAGTAAATGACTCTGAAACGGGCACCAGGCTGGCCCATTTACAGCAAAAGTATGGTTAGAGAAACGGCGGAGTTTATAATTTGAGGAATGGTCCCACAAACAGGACATTTTAGTTGCCACCTCTAACATACTTGACGTTGACCATTTCAATCCATAGACCTCCAGATGATTGTCTCCATACGTCCCGATGATATGTAATCTTATTCGAACGTCATTGTTAACTATTACCTCTCATGCTTCCTGTTGTTAAGATGTGGTTGTTCCAGATGAGAAAGCTAACTCTACTACCATTACACTTTCATAGAGCTCTCAACCGAGAAATGTAATCCACTGTTAGAGTTTCAAGCAAAAAAAGTAGAGGTGCAAAATGGGTCAAAACCAGTAATTGGATGAGTTGGGATCGGTTAACTTGTCAACACTTTTTCGTACGGTCTATAAATGATTTATGTATTAGAATATAAAGTAGATTAATAATAATTTAATCCTAACTTTTTTCCTGTATGCATTCGAAATACTTTAGGTAACCTGTTTGATGCCTACCCAATTGACTTGTATCCATCTTAGCTAAGTATTTAATGTACCCCTTTGACCCATTTCAGATAACATACAACCCATATCAACTGATATGTAAAAATCACTACCGAAATGTAAAAACCTTAGTGAAGTCCATAAAGTCAGTATGGATTATCAATCGAAAACAAATATATACAAAGAAAAGACATACCAGTTTAGTGGTAGTAGCTTCCCACAGGCGCATGTCAAAATTGGTAAAGCCTATGGCAATGTATCTTCAACCAGGTGCCCTCATGACACTTGTAAGTGGACCACTATCATCATCAGTAGATAAAACTTCACAAAAAAACCGGTATAAATAATCGTAGAAGAAAATTTAAAGACCAAATGGAATGAATAAAGTACAATCACTCAAATAATTGCCAAAAACTCATCATCCTATATGAAGGACCCTCAATGTAACTTCTTGGTTGCTTCGTTCCTCTCCAATTCCATTCTACGTTGCAGTTCCATCACATCAATTATAACTCCCATCTACCAAACACCTATTTTAAGATTGAACACTCTCTTTAATATCCGAGCTAAATCCATAATCTCTTCTTCCCTCATCTGCTTGATAGTGCTTTCAAATTGCAACAACCATTTTCCTCTCATGATCAACAGCTAGCAATGTCAATGGTCTAGCAGTCTATTTGTAAGAATCCATAAAACTGGTGTTGGATATTAGGAACAAATTAGCAATGTTCTGAATAAAAGAAAACAAATTATCATGATTGAATTTTTGAGATCATGGATGAATAATTTTTATAGCATCTAACGAGTTGTATGATACTCTTAGAATCGAAAATATCAACCCATATACTTAGGATTGGGTCGATTCAACTTATGATTTAATTGTAACGAGTAAATATAAACAATTAGCTAACAAGTCAAATGGATTGAACAGTATAGGAACAAAAACATAGTCGCCTTTACAATTGCATAAAACCTCCTAAATATATTAGTTAAAGAAAACTTATTATAAAAGTTGTTTCATGTCATCCCAACTCATACAAAAACCTAACGCCCTCTTGATCGATCCACCATTTTGCAACCTGTAGATACTATTGGATAATAAACAAAGCTGGACAAAACCAAATACTAGTTTACCTTTGCCTAAAATTGTTAGAGGCTGATCACACTCGGATGATTCTACGTCAATTCCCGTTACCAAAATCTGCAGAATCTAGTAAAGAAAATTTGTCCTTCATGGAAGGTTAGATCCCACCAAAATTTTCAGAGCCAGCAGAATTATGGCATTCCACTTATACAGATATGTAAGCAAACTGAACTTTCAAAATAAACATACCTTCCGGTTGAAGCACTTGCAATAAGTGAGTTAGTATCCACCATCTTTCTGATGCTCTTGCTATTAAGATAAGAATTCAATAGTTCGGTATTGAGATAATCTTAATGAATATAGGATACATTTGCTTAATTATACAATTAACTAGACAAGCCCAAAAAATATTTGATATGCCACACAAATACTTGATAAGAAGTCTGGAAGAATTGAGACTAGAGGTGGCAAGTTTGACCTATATATCCGTGAACAGCTAGCACTTTTAAACAATTACAATACGAACACAATCTTAAAATGGAGTTTTTTAACCAAATAGAGCCTATGGTTTTATCTCATCATATCACAGTGTTACAGATTATCATAGTTACCTAAAACCATTCTAAAACTGAAAAAGCATCATCAAAATCCATTTTACCTGAAACAAAATACTCCTTTTCACAATTAAGCATACCATTTGTTATCAATTACAGAAGTTGCTTAAGTTTGGAGGAACAATTCACCTCCATTAAACTCTAATAACAAGAAGTTCACAACCAGAAACAACACATAAGTTAATATCACATATAAACCTTAATATCCACAATCAAAACAAAAAGTAACATAATAAATAATCTAACAAGCCGTTCTAAGAAAATAAAAATAAACACATGTAAAACCTAATTTCCACAAACACTAAGACAATCAACACAAAGAAGCCACAAACAACACAAAATCTAACAAATACAAATAAAACCTAATTTCCACAAACACTAAGACAATCTAAAAAAGAAACCGTATATAACTCAGAATAAAATAGATACATATATATAAACCCTAACATTCATAAACACTGAGACAATTAAAACCAAGAAAAAATAAATTACACATAATCTAATAAATACATATAAACCCTAACTATCACAAACAGTAAGACAATCAGAACAAAAAAACCATACACAACACATAATCTGATAAATTACCTATGAACCCTAAGTTTCACAAACACTCGAACAATCAGAACTAGAAGTAAACAACAAAACGATAGAAACAAACTATTTAAAACTCGTACAGTTAACAAAGAAATCACAAAGAAACTGATAAAAGCTATACAAACCTTAACTTTACAAACACTCAGATAATCAGAACTGGAAGAAAACAATGAAACGACAGCTATAAACAATTTCAAATCCATATAATAAATTAGAAAATTCACAAAGAATCTTATGAATTCTACATAAACCCTAGTTTTCACAAACCCTAACTGTTCGAAATTCGTCAAGAAATCACGAATAAACACACACTTACATCCATAATCAATTTTACGATCAAAAGAACAATAAATATGAATAAAAACGAACAAGAAATAGAAATAAAGCAATTGGCGATGAAAGTTAATGAATCGACGTGAAGATGTTGACAAGAGTATGATTTCCTTTGATGGCAGAAATTTGAAATTGAGAGCGGATTGTGATGAAGTATTTCTGGATTTTGGGTTCAACGACTATGAAGAAGGAAATGTATATATATGTGGTGTTTGTATAGACGGGATACGAATTGGGTTCAGATTATAATGCCATGGCTCGAATATGATTTGAAACTATTGTTCCACGGCATAAATTTCTTTGAACCGTATACAATTTAAAATTTAAAATTTTAAAGTAAATTTTGTTTTTAATGGTTAATAGATAGATTATAACTCGCAAATTTGCATTACTGATACATATTTTTTAAGTTAATATTGGTATTCTATATAGTCTATTTTTCAATTATAAAAAATTAATTGTTTGATGTTACGTATATAAAAATATTATTACCCTATACATTAACATATTGATTCACTAAGTGAATGATAAAATTGATGTTCATTGTTAATTAACAATTGATAAAAAAATTGTATGTCTATCATATAATTAAACGCTATTCAAATATTAATTAAAAGTATCTACCTTTAGATTATCTAATAGACTAAATAATCCCAACCATTTGCTATTCAAATATATAAAATATACAACTTTACATGAGAAAATCATAATCCCTTTCCAGCTTTATCTACTTGTAAACTATCCCAAGACTCCATAACTACATTTGTTGTGTGAGTGAGACTACGGACCCTTGAAATGTATCTACCGAAGATATTATGGATTGTACGTGGTTTATTTTTATTAATAGGTAAAGTATATATAAAAAGTCGCTATGATATATTATAATGAAGCCTTATAATTCATTTTTTTGGAAGATCTTTTATCAAATCTAAAAATGTTTGAGGACAACTCAACCTGTACCAAATATTACATGTTTTGAAATGTTATCTGACCTGACCGACCTGCGTAGGTACCAACTTTTTAAATCTTATAGTTTAATTTGTTTATGTACTTCACTTGTTATTCCTGTTTTAGTACATTCCAACATTGCTCGTAAATGAATTTATGTTTATTGTTTTGTTGCTTGAAGTGCTTTCGGGTGCAATTTTGTTCCATTTGCCCGTAAGTTGATTAAGATTACGTTTTTCGGCAACTAAGGAATTAAAGTCTTTTTGTATTTTTTTTCCAAAAACTTGCGGTTTTGTTTCGTGTCAAGTTCTACTTTGCCTTGACTTTCTTCAACTTCGGTGTTGGGAACTTTGAAATTTGTTTGTTGGCGTTGGTTTACAAAGTATGGATTTAGTAGGTTTGAGGTTTATGAATATTCTTATGTTTGGTACCACCCTTGTTGAGTGTAAGGGTTTGTAATGGGTGAATATTGTGCAAACCCGAATTGTCGAGACGGTGTCGGAAAGTTTGATTGAGCGGACGAAGAACCGAATGGTGAACTTGCGTTTGGAATTTGAGTGTTTATCAAATTGTTCCACATGTCTTGGGATATATTTGATGAAGATGTTCTTTTATTTTGGTTGTTAGACATTTTGTTTATGAAATGGGTGTAGTAGTATGTAGTTTTTGTGTATGAAATTGTGACAACCATCAAAATCTCATGTCATTACCGCTCTTAAATTCCTACTATCTCAAGTTACATTTACAGCACTCTTAAAAACCTAGTGAAAATTCTAGGTTACGATTCTTAAGTTACAGAAATCGCGTAACGACTTAGGGAATTGCTTAGCAAACCTTAAGGCTATGACAAACACTTAATTAGGTTACGAAGTACCAAAGAAAACAAAGGAAATTTAATTTCATATATCATCACAATATTGTGTCTTATCACAAAAATCGGAATTAACCGAAATTTTGTAACTCGGTAAACGCAACCCGAATCGAATAAATAACTAGCGAACATCAATCGTAAACGAATCAAATGTATATTGATGTAAATTAGAAACTTAGAAAATATAATTTTATAACTCAAATATTAACCATTAAAACGTCATAAATAAACCTTACATTATGTATAAACTTATACTAAATTAAATATCACCAAACGACTCTTGACCCATTTTGACACGTATACAAAAATCTGGGTTCAAGCCAACAAGTTTAGCAACACAGGCATGATTCAAAATATTAACACTTGCTAACCTACAACAAGTGCTTGGCAATCCTTCCCTACGCCTTTCCCTTTCCGCGAACTTCCTCGTTACCTAGCCCACTCGCACCTACAAAATAAATGCAACTAAGGGATAAGCAAAACGCTTAGTGAGTTTATAGGCAATCAAATAGGTAAGCAACTGAAAATCAACTAACAACTAAAGTCAACTCATAACCTGAGTTTGACTATCAACTTGCATATGTAATATGCACAACTCAATGGATCCATAATCAACTAACAAATTTCATAAACAATCCAACTAGCATAAGGCTAGGGGATCTTTACAACTCAATACAACTAGTACATGGCCATCACAACATGTAACCATGTGCACCACTTAATTAAACGAATCCTCTTACACGGATGTAATCCGGATTCTTGAACCCACCTAACCCACTTGACCCCCATAACACTCACCTTGATCGTTTAGGAATTGATAACTCGCCAATTGAGAATCACCACCTCTTTTAGCACCTATCAAGCATCATACAACAATATAACATAAATAAGAATGCAACAACGCCTCATATGACTCTTCTCATTACTAACTCACCACTTTGATCTAAGTATGCAGTTTGACTTTTTAAAGTCAAACTAGCCATGGTTTCACCAAATTAACTCTTAATTCATTCTAGTGTTCAATTACTTTTAACACCACCTTAACTACAACTACATACATCTAAACAACACTATTAAACTATCAATTTAGTAGGTTATGATCACCAATCACGAATTCATCTTTTTCCACTTTGGGTATTATAAGTGTTCATCAATTTTCCATCACTAAATGATTTGAAATCGCTAAATAATGGTTATATGCTCCTATTATCATCAATTAAACACAACTCATGGTTCATTTCATCTATTACTACCATTCTAATTCAAAATCACTACATCCCTTCATTTCTAGGTTAAAGGAACATGGAAACTTACTTGTCTTGGATATAAGATGATGATTGAGACTCCAATTCACCTTTCCTAAGCTCAATTTGAATATTCTTAATTGGTTTTCTCCTTCTTCTTCTTGTTCCAGAAATTACGAGTATGTGTGGGTGTGTGTGTGAGTATGTACGTATGTATGTATGTAGGTGTGTGTAGTAAATTCTAGTGGTTTTATAAATAAAGATTTTAAATACGTATTTACACTTATAACCCTCTAGTTTCAATTACTTAATATCACACCCCACAACTAAACATTCAGCTAATTCAAACATTTGGGTACTAAGACCAATAGTCAAAGTCTCTAAAATGACCTTCAAATATTTGAGTACCTAAGACCAGTGTTCAAAGCCTCTAAAATGACCTTCAGAAAGCCTCTAAATGACCTTCAGATATTTAAGTACCTAAGACCAGTGGTCAAAGCCTCTAAAATGACCTTCATGTATTTAAGTACATAAGACCAGTGGTCAAAGTCTCGAAATGACCTTCACTTCCTTAACCCACCTATTTACAAGGATGTCTATGATACACAAAATTTATACAATTAATAAAATAAAATGCATAAATACGTATTATTAAATTACCAAGATTTTCGGGGTGTTACATCCCCCCACTTTACTTCTCATTACTTCCATTATCATTCCTTTCACTTCCCAAAACACACACTCATTCATTTTCTCTCATTTCTCTCTCAAAACAAACACTAATTCTCTTAAACACACACAAAAGCTCAGCCATATTTGGATTAAAAACTAAGCATTTGAAGGTGTTCATACACCTAAACAAAGCTTCAAAGGTAAAACAATCACCTCTTACTTTCATTCTTTCATGTAAATTCGGATTTTATGCCTTTACCATGGCTAAAGTCCTCATATGAACCTTGATGTTTGTAGGTTATCCTTTACACATGTTCATGTGTTAAAAGAAAGGATAACTCATGATCAAACTGAAAATCAAGTCAAAAATCATCTTTTTGCTTGTTAAAATCATCAAAACTACATGTTCTTTGTTATTTAAATTGTTTGAAATGTTAGAAACCATTTCTAATACACCATGGATTTATTTCAACACCATACATGTGTTAGAACATGGATTTTAAGGATCAACGGTCAAAAGCTTTTGGTGGCAAGTGGTGTTCTTCATGTATGAACAATTACCCGATTTTGGGATTTGCATGAGCCAAAATTATAGCTAGATCTTGTATCCATAAAATTTATGTTTAAGTCTCTGTAAATATTAAGGCCTAGGAATTGATTTGGTAGTCTAAACACTCCAAAAAGCTAACATTTAGCTTGCATGTAATCTGTCTAGATTTTAACCCTACTTTAACTAACCATAAATCACTGAATAATGGTCCAAAACTTAGGATTTTTCTTCTGTGATTTAGCCTTATGTCCTAACTTTCAAACCCAACTAGTCTCACTAAAAAACATTGAGTATTCGACCTCCAAACATGTCACACAAATTTGGTGCGCAAACTGAAAGTTTTCTATGGATACTAGATTGTGATGCATGTTAAAGGGTTCTAAAGTGTTCCATAAATAAATAAATAAATAAATTTCACATCATTTGGATGTGTTATGATATGTCTTTATGTTTACATTTAGTTAATCATAATTTATTGGGAGCCAATGTTCCAGTGCTCAAAATTTTACACAAGCTTAATAACTAGTAGAAACTGACCTAGTAAAAATTTCAGAATTTTTCATGGATATTTACTATATTTCCCAAATTTCCATCACATATTAGACATAAATTGATTATAAATAATCTATAAATCTAAAAATTCTCAAATTTTCACAGAAAATTTGTGAACTATATTTTATGATGTATGAAAAGTTTGGATGTTGTATTCTTATGTTTCCCTTGTTTTGTTCACAACTCGAATAGTAAAGTTAACAAATTTAAAGGAAATTCAACTAGTTATGACACTTTGTAATTAACCAGCTAAGCAATTCTAACAAATCAAATTAGACAAGAAACTAATTAGAACCCTCGTGTTCATAGGACTTGGATATGAGTCATACCCGAAAGGCACACTCATTACATCCAACATTTACGCTCACTCCCGATTGTGAGTATTCACAACCCCTCTTCTTAATGTTTTTACTTAAATATTTTTGGGGTGAAAAGCATGTGTACTTGATTGCAAATGTTGTCTTGAATGTTTACTATTTATAAGCACATGATTATATGCTTGTTTTAGCTATCTCATCTTAAGTCCTCGTTGTGAATCTTTTACACGACCATTAACTCATTATGAGCCAATGGTGTTTATGGATAGTACTATTTGGGAGCGAGACCACCTCCCCACTCACACGGCCACGTGAGTGCATACCACCATCCTACATGCCGACGATAGGGCATTGCTTTAGGGCGTTATAATCGGTCAAGGGTTGGCTGTGGACTCAAGCATAATAACATGAAAAACATGATGATTTGTGAACATGATATTTTAATCATACTATTTTGAAGCATTGTCGATCTTAAATGAGCATTGTTCTTAAATGAACCACTTTTGCGTATAAAACATCGATTCTTTAACGAATCCAATTTTCGTATGAGTATTGCTCTTAAATGAGCCGCTTCTTAAATGAACCACTTGTTGCAAACTACCCACATAGCAACGTGGATCTTTCTAAACTTGATTTCGAGAACTTTTGAAAAGGTTTTTCATACACGAAATATGTGAACTCACCAACTATGTTTCATAGTTAACCCGTTTATTTTACATGTTTTTTCAGGATTTGGCCATCAATTGGCTATTGAATCTAAATCTGACTTTTAGCATTTGGTGTTGTTACGTTACGGACTTTTGTTATCTTGGATATAATCACATGTTTAAATTCTGTACTTTTACGCTGTAAACGTATGTAAGACTTGATGTAATGCTTTAGTAATAGTATGTTGAACGCTGAACTTTTGTATCTTTCATTTATGAATCCATTGTACCTTTACATCTCGTGTTTCTGTTTTAGTGGGGTATGCATAAATGGTATCAGAGCCAAAGGTTATAGAAACACCGGTTCTCCTTACGGAAGTCTAAAAACTATAACCATTAAGTTAGTATCCGTTTAAGTATGACTAGTTCGGGTGTTGCATCCTTCGAATTTAATTTAACATGGCTTGATTAACTATGTACAATTAAAGGAGAAGCGATGCAAGATTGGAAGTGATTATAGGAATAGCGTGCAATGTATAACTCAAGTAAGTTAGAAAAATTCCTTTACGCGTGCTTAGTACTTCTTCATGCTATGAATTTTTGTACCTATAGAAAGTAAGTCCTATTTTCGCAGTTTCCATATGTCGTCTTCATCGTCACATATCGCATACTCGGCTGACGCGTCCGGATATGTCACCAGTCGTCCTAGAACCAACCCACCTAACGTCGACCCTTAGGAAGAGGAACCCTCAATGGAAATTGAACCTATACGCGAAGTGAGTAACGACACACCTAGGGTAACCCCGACACTGGTTGGGTCCTGACCAGTCCACCCAGCACCGATTATGCGACATATGACTAGGAAAAGAGTGGCAATACCAAGGAGAGTGTCGATAGCAACACCGCCTCAGGAAGCTAATGAGATGCCACGGGAGGTCGTAGGAACGTCAGTAGGGCACACGTCCGACTTGTGTTGGGAAGAATCGCGAAGAATCCGGTTCATGACCTCAGAGTTACATAAATGTCGAATGGGGATGGATCACCAGCACTACGTGATAGGTAGTCTAACCGAGAGGATAGAGCAGCTGTTGCAATATGCGGCAAGGGCTTGGGAAGCAGCGAGTGAAGCTAAGAATACAGCTAGGAGGATGATGCAGCTATCCCTGTTGGTGGGAGGATTGTCGCTTTTATTGATGGTGTTGCTCATCTCAGTTATTGTGCTCAGGGGATGATAGCTATACGACTGTCTAGTGACAAGATGTTTTATCGTTAAACTTTGTGCAAGGAAAACAATTTCCATTATGTATTATGTATCTCAATATTTCCTTGCAATTTTGGCAAAATTTGAAGTTAAAACTTTTGTAATGCGAACATGCTTTAATGAAATGTTATGTTATTTATCATATTCGAAAATCGAATTTGAAATGTTAGTTTAATGTAATTTTTATGACGTCTTGTTTACTTGTATGATTATTACTAATGTTGTTACAAAATCTAAGTTTTGTAGTATTGTGTGTTTAAAATTTTATGATCAAACGGTATAAATATCTTGTCACTAATATTAGGACACACTGTCATAGGAAATGACAGGCCTCATTATGGACGGTTACTTGTCGTACGACGACTCAATCCATGAGGAACAAATTCAACGAATACCTTGACGAGGAGGTAGTTCCAATGGAAGAGATAGTCGAAAAAGTCGACGAGAATCCGAACGTTGGGATAATACATATAGACGAATATGAAAGACTGAGAGGTCAGACGGAAGAATTGGATGCCCGAGTTTGTGAACTCAAGATGAGGTGCAAGACCTACAAATTAGACCAGAGAATTGCAAAAAATGCATATTCTCATGCAAATCAAGGATAAGATTTGCTTTTGGAAGAAGCGGGCGAATTATCTGAATTATCTGAAAGAAAGAACTAAGTCTTGGATTATGAGTAAGTGTCAGCAAGCCACATAAGACATGGTGATCTACGCTGCATCACCCTGTTACAGGGACATGCTTGTGGCACGTTATTACCCACATGATCTAAACTTAGACTAGGCTAGAAGTAGAAAGTATCTCGGATATATATATATACGTAAGAAAAAGTATTGAGACGTAGATAAGGAGGATGACCTTGATCAGTTTTGTGACATGCGTCTCAAAATTTTGTATTCTGCGCAATGCATCCTTATATATATATATATATATATATATATATAAGCTTATTATCCTTCTACTTATGGGACATTAATCTAAACTAATGAGTGCCATTTCAAATGGACAATTATTAAGGCGTAAAAAGGAAACCCTGGAAATAAACGAAAGGCTTAGAGCCAAACTGGAAGGAAGATCTTTAATAAGACGAATAGAAGCCAGAAACCGATTAGGAACTTCGCGATCACCACTACTGAACCGAGGCGATACACTGGCCCCCACCCGAGGTGCAACAAGTGTAAATTCCATCATAAGGGAGCTTGTCTAAGATGTACCACCTTCAACAGGATCAGCCACGTTGCCAATGACTGTAAGGTTGGAAAGGATCGCAAGGAAGGTAGTGTTAGCGGGAGGACTTGTTATGAAGTTGGGAGCCCGGACCACTTTAGGAACAACTGCCCAAAAATGAGAAGGGGTCCGAGCAAAATTAGCACCAAGAATCCGGCAGGGCCATCCAACCAAGGGAGCCGGGATGGGCAGACCCGAGGATGGGCGTTTGTGATGGGTGTTGAAAAAGCACGTCAGGACCCTAAAGTGGTTATAGGTACTATTTGACTCTGGGGCAGATATGAGTTTTGTTTCATATGAATTTAGACCCCTCCTCGGTATAGAGTCTAAAACGTTAGAACTTGGTTACACTATTGAACTAGTTAGTGGTCCGAACTTGAGGCTAAGGAGATAGTGCCTGACTGCATCCTAAACTTAGATAACGAACTATTCAACATCGACTTAATCCCGATTAAGCTGGGTAGTTTCGATGTGGTAATCCATGTATGGACTGGTTAGCTAAAAATCATACAGACATAGGATGCCAAAAAAAGGTGATAAGAATACCCATACGAGAAAAGGAAACACTTGTCATATACGGAGATAAGCCGATAGGAGCCTGAAGATGGTGTCATCCATGAAGATTCGAAAATACCTGAAAAAAGAGTGTCTCGCTATTCTGGCTCACGTAATTAAGAAGGAGTTGGAGGAAAAGCGTATGCAAGATATTCTCATAGTGCCGATTACCCCGAACTTTTTGCGAACGACTTCCCCTGACTTCCTCCGCCTAGACAAGTCGAGTTCAGAATAGAACTAGTTCCAGGAGCCGCACCGATAGCTAAGGCACCGTACCGCCTAGCGCTTGCGGAGATGTAGGAACTATGTAGTCAACTCCAAAACTTCTGGAGAAATGATTCATTCGACCTAGTTCGTCACCATGGGGAGCCCCAGTTCTATTCGTTAAGAAGAAAGACGGATCGTTACGAATGTGCATCGACTATAGAGAGTTGAACAAATTGACGATCAAAAATCGATACCCACTCCCTTGAACCGACGATATATTCGATCAATTGCAAGGTGCCTCATACTTTTCAAAGATCGAAATACCGTCAGGATATCATCAATTACGAGTCCATGAAGAGGACATATCTAAAACCGCATTCAGAACCCGATATGGACATTATGAGTTCACTGTTATGCCATTCGGTCTGACAAACGCGCTTGCCGTATTCATGGATTTGATGAACATAGTGTGTAGACCATACTTGGATAAATTGTGATAGTATTGATAGATGACATATTAACTTACTCGCAAAGCAAGGAAGATCACGAAAAACACTTAAGGCAGATATTGGAACTGCTTAGAGATGAGAAACTGTACGTCAAACTCTCCATGTGCGAGTTTTGGATCAGAGAGGTACGTTTCATCAATCCAAACCGACGGCGACTCCGATGATCCATTGGGACTGCCCTAACTTCCCTTTTCCAAATAAATTACACCCTTTCCATTTAAAATCTTTTTTTATAGCGTATTTTGTAAAACCGGGTTGAACTCCCAGGTTAACCAATTCAACCGGACCCAGTGCTCTACTCGGGTTATCTCGAGACCCAGTTTATAAAACCATGGGTGTCACCCAAACCACCCTAACCAAAAATATTTAAGGTGGTTTTCGTTAAACCGCTGCATATTAACTTATTTATTGCATTGATGGTATGAAGGAAAACTAAAGAAACGTTATTGGGTCATCGAATTGTAAATTATGTTTGATTGTTGGACCGGCCAATTGTATATCAAAAACTTGTGTTTCTTCCGTCTATATTAGGATTTCACTATCACACACATGAATCCTTCCTATAACTCTTTTTTGTGTTCAAAATTCTATTTTCCAAACAAAATGACAACTAAGAAAGAAATGCCCGTTTTCTGCAAGAGAATTAATTGTTATTATTATAGAAATATCAATAATTTTACAACCACACTTCGAAGATTCAAGAAATGTATTACCACCGCGGAGATTGAATATTTTAAACAACTCGAAGCTGTTCAGTTTTAGATTGACTGAAAGAAAGGTGTGAAAAAAAATTAAGGCAAGTTTCCAAAATAATATTCAAGATGAATTTTATTAGTCTTTTTTTGTAGCTTTTAATATTTTATTTTATTTTAATGAATGAAGTGATGTTTGTCTATTAATATTTATTATGGGTTTTACTTTATAACCTTGCAAGTTTTTAATTTTCATTTGATACTTTTGTTGCAAAGATATTAGTTTATTTAATTGATTTAGGATGAAAAGAGAATGAGGTTTAAGAAGAGAAGTGTGAGAAAATTAATGTGAGTTGTTAGATCATGGATTAAACTTTTAATCAATGATAAATAATGTGTGACATTTTTGTAATTATATTGAAATAGGAGGATAAATGTTAAGAAAAAATATATATAACATAAAATTTTCACCTATACCCCTTTCAATTTTAAATAAATTTTATTCTTTCTCCATCTCTTTTCAAATATACCCCTTCCTCCATTCATCTTTCCTTCCTCCACACCTCGCACCCCTCCCTCCACCTACTGCCAGCCGCCGCCGCCATATTTTTTTATTTTTTATTTTATTATCTTTTTTTTTCCACAAAACTTTTTTCCTTTTTATATACTTTCTTTTTATCTAATTTATTTTTTACCTTTTAAATTTATTTTTTTCTATTTTTCTTGTTTTTTATTTTATAAACCCTAAATGTAGACTTCTTTTTTTAGATTATTTTTTTACCTACTTTTTTTTTTGTTCTTTTTCAAACTTTCTTTTGTATCTTTCTTTTTATTATATATTTTACAATTTTAAATTTCTTTTTATTCTTTTATTTTTGGTGGTATAAATCTTAAATGTAGACTTTTTTTAAAGATTTTTAAAATGCAGTTTAAAAACAAATAAACAAAACATTTGCAATATATATATATATATATATAATGCAACAATAAAAACATCAAAATTACATGCATCATATATAACATGTAGCAACAAACAAAAAAATGACTTGCAATATATATAAAATGCTGCAACAAACATCATAATGACATGCGGTATATAAAAAGTGTTGAACTTCTGTATTGTTGATGGTCATCGGGGGGTTGATATAGGAATGGGGCTTGAAAGTTGTTTAAATGAGTGGGGGTTTAATAATATTTTGTCTACTTCGGTTGATAACGCAAGTGCAAATGATGGAGCTATTGAATTTATGAAATTGGTACTTGAAAAGAACCATGATGGTTTGTTAGGAGGAAAATGGACATATATTAGATGTGTGGCTCATATTGTGAATCTGATAGTGCAAGATGGTTTAAAAAAAATTAATGCGTCGATCAAAAGTATTAGTTGTGGGATTAGTTGGATTAAAAAATCGGGTTCTAGAATTGAAAACTTTGAAAAATGTGCATGAAGTGCGAGATGTAAAAGTACTAGTAGTTTGGTACTTGATGTTCCAACTAGGTGGAACTCCACCTAACACATGTTGGACGTTCCCCATCCATATAAAGATGCTTTTGCTAGGTATGATTTAGAAGATGTGAAATTTGAGATTCATATTAGGGGCAATGGTCTTTCGGTTCTAACATCAAACGATTGGGTTACAGCCGTTAAGTTGTGTCATTTTCTCAAAAAATTTAATCATATTACTTTGAGACTTTCCCGGACCAAGTATGTGACATCACATACACTTGTTGACGAATTAGCCAAAATCCGTGCTTTACTAAGAAAACAAGTTGTATTTGATATTCTTGATGAACCACCTAAGGATAAACATCTTTATGACATTGCTAAGGTGATGAAACTGAAGTTTGACAAATATTATGGTGAGGTTGAGAACATGAATATGTTGGTATACTTTGCTTTCATTCTTGATCCAAGGAACGAGTATGAATTTTTGGATGTTGTTGTGGATGACCATTATGGGAGTGAAGGTATATCGGTTGTGGAAAATAAGAAAGACTATATTAAATGTGAATTTAAACTATTTTATGAGGATTACGTTCGAATTCATGTTGCACCTTCTACTACTTCTTCAACCTTAACGAAAAGGCCAAGAACAACTAACAGAAGCGACGAACTCGATCATGGAGATATGTTGAGAAGTCAATTGAAAAGGGGTCCTTCATCTAGTTCATCAACTATTGAATTAGATAAGTATGATGGTGACTCTCGTGAACCATTTGATAAAAATTTGAATTTTGATATTTTGCTATGATGGAAAGTAAATAGCCCAACATTTCCTTTTCTTTCTGTAATGGCTAGGGAGTTGTTAGCCATTCCAATCTCAACGGTAGCTTTAGAGTCAGTATTTAGCACTAGTGGTCGAGTGTTGGATGCGTATAGAAGTTCTTTGGGTGCCAAGACTGCTGAATGCTTAGTTTGTACTCAAGATTGGTTACGTATATCTTTGAATCTGGAAAAAGATGAAGATATGGATACAATAGAAAAAATAGAAAAAGGTAAACTCTTTTATCTTTTACACTCAAACCTTAAACATGATATACCTCTAACTATTATATATTTTATTTAAGTAGAGTTGATGGAGTTAGAAGGTACACAGATGAATACAAATTGAAGCTTGAAAATTGATGAATAAAGGGATAATTTGTTTAAACATTCTATTGTAAACATGACACACTTTTTCTTTTTGTTGCTATTTACTACTTTAACGCTCCATTGTGAATGTGTGTTTTTTTTCTTCATTTGAGCAGAATCTTAATTTATGTTTATGGAAAAGTACGTATTTCATTTAGATATTATGTTTACTCTATTCATTTTTGCCTAATGTTAATTTTGCTAATGGCATTGTTTCTCCTCCAGCTTATTTAGTGGTAAATGACTATAATCTTGTTAATAATAGGAAGCTTTAGATAATATGTAAACTATTGCTAAAATTATGAAAATGGTGGCCGATAAGTGCTAACCCGATAAGTACATAAACCCGACCCTATACAACCCAAACTGGATGGACACAAAGCCAACAACCCGATTCATTATAGGGTCGGGTTACAGTTACTTCTCACAAACCTTCAAACCCATTCAACCCGAACCTATAACACCCCTAATTTGAACATCAATTTTTATCAATTTAAAATGAATGTAGCACATGAATGAAACATCACAATCAAAATTCTACAAAACTCAAAGAATTTTCCACTTAATTTATCCCCAGCTAGTCCAAGCTCGAATTTTTCAAAGCCAAAAACACATTCTCGCACTTACTCGAATAGTTTTTGAATCACTTTATCACGCATAGATTGGTGATCACTGGTTTATAGTATTCTCTGAGAGAACATTGTTGCTGAAATAATGAGAAGTGGAAATAATGTTATGAATAGTGTTCTAGACTTTATTTTTGATTTACTTTTTTTTTTTTTTGAAAATTCAAATAATTTAATAAATTCATAAAAATAAAAAATAAAAAGATCTTCTCCCGAATCTGATCCAAATCTCATCTTCTCATGAAACTTCTCATTTTCCTTTTCTATTATGACTTTGTCTCGTCCGCACAAGTAGTCCATCTGCAAAAACAAAATTTGGAGTTGTGTTTCAAGATCCTTTGACAGATAGTAGCTTTTCTTGTCGGAACGGATGCCTTCAAAGGCATCAGTGATCGAGTCGTCAAACAAAGCATGAGACGAAGCGGCGAAATAGGAGGTAGTCTTTTGAGATTTTGGTTTCCTTCTTTTTCTCCATGGGCGTTGGAATTGATTATCACCGAATAGCGCGACATTTGGGTTTTCTTTATTAGCCTCCGATTCCTTGTCCAAATCTAGTTCATCCAAGTGCATCGTCTCCCAGCATTTTGGAACGCTCCGCCTTTAGACGACAACAGGACCGGGAGTTAACCACTTTTGGCGGTTCTTCAAAAAGTTCCACGCTTGAAGATATTGAAAGTTTTAGTGTTTCCAACTTTATTGAGCCTCCACCTAATCCGAAAGTCGGTTTCTTCATCCCGCTTCTTTTTTGTCATTCAAGCCACTTTCAAATGTCTCCTCACTTTTGGCATGTAGGTTTGAGTTTCTTACATTTTGAGGTCAAAATGTCTATGGTCCTAATAAATGGAGCGTTAAGGGCATGATATTCTTCCATGAAAAGCTACAAAAAAGAGTCGTTGTTTTGTGCATTTCCTTGGTTGGAATCTTTTGAAATAGAAACCAACATTGGGCCATCGTAGTTCGTCCGCTGGTTCCCAAAAGTTGCGGTTGTTATAAACCTTTTTTGGTTTCGATTGTAATAGTCCAACCTCATGTTGTTTGCCTTTCTATTTTTCCTTATTTCTAGGAAAGCGTTATATTGATCGTGTGAGAAATTGAGTATTTGATAGAATGACGTTTTCAGCATTTGGTATGGAGTAACAAAACCGGGCATGTTCAGGTTTGAAGATGATGATTGTGGTTGAAACATGTGTCATTAGGAGTGTAGGCTGTATGGGTTTGTTCGACATTGTGAATTATAGAGTTTTTGAGTTTTTATGTGTCTTTGTAGATGAGAATGATTGTTCTAATGTATTTAAAATGGTGTTTGAAGTATGATATTATAGATTGAAAATAATGTTTAAAAGGAAAAAAAGGGTCAAAAATAGCCGTTGGATTTTATTTTATTTTATAGTAATATAACCTTTGAAAAAAACTAAAAAATTAGAAAAGCCAACGGCGAGACGCCATTCCGGAATACTATCGAAAACGCTGGTCCAGAGTGACAGACGGCATTCCCCACGAAGAACGCAGAAGGAATGCAGCCTAGTCCCTGTACTCTTAGCATTAACCTATTGAGATAAACTGACTTTAGTATTTGTTTCCTGAATATAAAACATCAAAATGTGAAAATCACAAAACTTGAAATTAGAGATAAAGAAAAATGGACATGAAGAAATTGAGAATACAATTCTTTAATTGAATCCAAGGCTATGTTTCCTATAATAAAAATGATTAGTTTAAGGATTTTATTGAGGGCAATAATTGAAATCAAACGTAACTTCAACAACAAATTAGGATTTTATTAGAGAATTTAATTGAAATCGAAGATAATGACGTTCCCATTGCATTCTAATAGAGGACATCAACTTCACTTGCTCTATGCATATTTGACTATAGTCCTCTTGTATAATACCTGACACAGGATTTGCATTTAGACAAAATATCTCAAGAAATGTGTGTGAATTCACTTGAGTTTTATGGATTTGGGGTTTTCCTATTGAAGTGGTTTGATAATAGTCTTACCCTTGTAACCGACATGAAGCTTGACGTTGAAAATCTTGTATCCATTGAAATTCAAATTTGTAGAGAGGTAGTTCATTAACATAAGAAAGTCAAAGAGCAGATATATAATCCAATATGAAGCCATATATAATGCAAGGTTGTTTGGCAAAGAATGAGGACTGCATACATGAAATAAATACCATTGTTTCAGTTTCATGTCATATGTGCATATTCTGATATTTGTAAGTAAACTGATAGATTTCTAAAAGTGCATATCAATATATCATGTCATCTTGAAAATATCCACATGAAGTTTGTGTCATGTGATAGCACCACAACAGACCAAAACTGAATGGCTGCATTTAAATTATAATAGAATATGTCATGCGATAATGTATCAAGGGAGTTGCAGCCATAGGTGTAGTTAAAGCCAAGCCTGAGCTTGCTTGGTTGATAGCTCCACTCTTTAAAAATCTGTAAGCTCGGTATCTGCTACTCTATAGCAAAGGGACTGGGTCGGCTAATGTAAGCACACTTCCTAATGGTTCATTTTAGGTGAGACATTAATCTTCTTATATAGGTTTGATTTATACACGATCATATACACTTGAAAACCAAGTCATAGTGGCTCATAAAATTGAAAACAAACCCTTCAAATAGCTTGGCTATGAATGTTACAAGCGCAAAATACTAAGAAAGTAAGAAATTAAAATAATCACACTAATCAACAGATATAAATCATATAATCAACAATAAATAATTTAACAACAATTAACAATTAACAACTAATTAATATCCCAACAACAAGAAAACCCAGTTTTTGACCCGCCCGTTTAGAAACTGTTTTCCATCAGTTTTGGAACGTTTAGAAAAAAGGTTTTGGTCAGTTATTTCATCACACAAATTCTGGTACAGGTTTCATAACATCAAAACATATTCTGTTCTTGATAACTTTGAGTTTTATCCGATTGAATTTTCGATTGTACTATCGAAATACTTCAATTTGAAAGTGTTTCGTGACTCTCGTTGCATCCAAGTAATTGAAATCCTCAAAATTCTAACAGAAGCATGCCGCATGGGATTAATTATATCATCTTTTCTTATATAGAGGGAAGGGAAGGGAAGAGATATTTCATGGGATCTGGTATCTTATAATATTTCAAGAATTGTTCTTTCTTCTGAATCTTTATGGGTTCGTAGTGAATGCTAGTTCAAAGAAGGTAAGATGATCATGGTTTAAGCAGATTTAGAATTACCGTTAGACCGTATGCTATCAACTTTGTGCTATGCTCGTGTGTAGGTTTGATTATGATTCTTTTATATGTATCATTCGAACAGTTTGTCTTTTTGATGTAATTAACTTGTGTTATCAGTAATACGTTCTAGCAGCAAATGATATATTCGATACAATTGCGAACATAACCATTAAATGGAATGTTGTTTCATGGACTCTGGGGTAAGTAATACCCATTTTTAGAGACATTCGAGTAGGGGAAACGTGGGAAGAATCACGAGTAGAATTTGAAGATGATGATGTCATGACTAGTAGGATTGAAATTCGATTGACATCATCATCACAGGTGTTGGATTGACTTTCTCAGAATTGGACGAAATTCACAACAGGCTAATCCAAAATACTTAACTAGAAGGGAAACCGGACAAATAGGTATTCCGGGTTGGGACCACTCAAAGTTTATATTTAATGCTTATGGCCTCCCAGATCGTGTTATAATATATAGATAGTAGAAGTAGATAGAAACAAATTCTATATGACTCTTTTAGGATTGGACTTTCAATTTTTCGGGCCTAGTCAGGCTTCAAGCTACGAACCTAACTGGTCCCCAACTGGACAAGTGATTTCATGGTATTTGGTATCCAGGCTGGGCTCCACCCCAGACCCATTGGTTCACCTCTCAGAAGCACTAGGCAGTGGTTGTGGGTGAAAAGTCAGATCAGTTTAGATAAATGGGAGAAAGTGACTTGCCATCACTCGAACTCAATACAAGTGCAACTTTACTGTCACACATTTGCTTGATATTTCAGCAACCTGAAAACTCATCAGTTAATGAAAGAAAGCATGCAACCACCATTAGGTAAGCTATCTTCATGCCTTCATATTTTGCACCTTATTTTTCCTTTTTTTAACGCAATAACGAGTTTCTTTGTTTGCTACTTTCGAAGAAGAATTGCTTTTAATCATTGGAAATGGCGTTGAAGTACAGCTTATGGGCTGGTCTTCTTTTCGTGTTTTTCCAGAGATCAAGTATGGTAAATTAATTCATATCTATGATGCAATAGTATAGTAGCTAAATACAGTTAATTTTATAATTTCATATTGTTATTTCAGTTGCATTTGATCCGCTGGATCCTTTTGGGAATATAACGATCAAATGGGATGTCATCTCTTGGACGGCAGATGGTTATGTGGTGAGCTTCTTGTACCTATTATGCATCTTGGCTCAAATGTCCAGGTCAGCAGGATTGGGTAACCCATTAAGGTGGGTTTGGGTTTGGGTTTGTGTCAGAACAGGTAACTTTTTGGTGCACGTCGGGCTGACCTGGTTGGGTGGAACCAAAACAATTTTTGTCCCAAATTGACAAATTGTTAATAAATAATTAGTTTTTCAAGTTTAAAAAAGGTAGCAGCATTACCTTTACTTTTTTGGGTACAGGAGGTTTTGTGTATTACAAATACATTTCAGACGACTTTCAACATGTTTGATCCATATATTTGACCTGTTACCTTTTAATTTCTTTTTTTAGTAATCAGTTGCAGATATAACTTTACAATATCAACAAATTTATGATTGATAGGGCCGAAAGTGACGCCTGTAGACAGCATTATAACAAATTAACTATCTTGCAGGCGATGGTTACAATGAACAATTTCCAAATGTACAGGCAGATCATGAATCCTGGATGGACCCTGGGATGGAATTGGGCTAAGAAAGAAGTCATTTGGTCAATGGTGGGAGCCCAAACTACTGAACAAGGAGATTGTTCCAAGTTCAAAGGAGGAAATGTTCCACATTGTTGCAAGCGAAACCCGGTAGTTGTTGATTTGCTTCCTGGTGTCCCTTATAACCAACAGATCTCTAATTGCTGTAAAGGCGGTATCGTGTCTTCGTGGGGCCAAGATCCCTCAACTGCTGTTTCGGCTTTTCAAGTGAGTGTAGGACTTTCTGGGACTACAAACAAAACTGTAAAACTCCCGAAGAACTTCAGTTTGCTTGCCCCTGGCCCGGGCTACACTTGTGGCCCAGCCAAAATTGTGCCAAGTACAGTGTATCTCACTCCTGATCGTAGACGAAAGACTCAAGCTTTAAGTAAATCTCTATCCTCCTCCTAGAAAGTATACGAAAATACCTATATAACGCGAGTTCGTTAACAGGTCAAAACGGGTGGGGTTAAACATGTGAGTTTTATTACCGGGCAAACGGGCCGAATAAAGTCGGATTAATCAACAAACACCTTTTGTGCGTTCCTAAAATTTTTTTAGTACTAAATAATGCACTACTTATGGTTACAAAAAACATTGCTATTAATGACAATTTAAATATTTGTATAAACTGATTTAAGACGTTGTGTGCATTAATGACTTTGGGCGACTAGACATGTTCATTTGACCCATTCCCTTTTAATAAAAACTTTAATTTGGCCCTGCTGAAACATAAAACTACCTGAATTGACCTAAGTATGTTGGTCGAGATTGCTACCTCAACTAGTTTGAGATAGGCCCGTAGAATGAACGGGACCCAAACCTTTTATGAGCACTCTTTTTTGTAGACAAATTCGTTAGGCCTAAGTTGGTTTTTAATTGTGACACAGTGACATGGAATGTGACTTGCACTTACTCGCAGTTTTTGGTATCTAAACATCCAAGCTGCTGTGTATCCTTTTCGTCCTTTTACAATCAAACAATAACTCCTTGCCCATCATGTTCCTGTGGTTGCCACAACAAAGACAAATGTGTCAAGTAAGAGTTTGTGATTCTATTCGCTAAATAGTTTTAAAACTTTTTAATCTTTGAAATGATGATTAATAACAATCTGTAAATTATGGGTTTCAAATGCAGGGCTGATTCAAAAAAGCTGAGCACACATGGAATAAACACTCCAAGAAAAGATAACGAACCGCTGCTACAATGCACTCATCATATGTGCCCCATACGAGTGCACTGGCACGTGAAACAGAATTATAAAGATTATTGGCGTGTAAAAATGGCTGTCACTAACTTCAATTACAGACTCAATTATACACAATGGACTCTTGTGGCACAACACCCAAATCTCAACAATGTTACACAAGTTTTTAGCTTCGATTACAAGCCTCTAATTCCTTATCAATCCATAAGTAAGTCAAAAGTATCATCTACAATGTTTTTCATGTTTAGCTTAAGACCAAATTCTCTAGAGAATGTGGTTTCAGTTGAACTGGGTTGAAAGGGTCTGGGTGGCTTGAAACACACTATCATACAGGCTGGGTTGGCTCTGATTGGCTTGCACACTTATTTCTTTTTTTACCAAATAAAAATATTTAATAATGATTTAGTTATAATTGTCAAAAACCTAGTTTTACAATATAAGGTAAATCTTTAAATAATACGTTTTAGATATCAAATAGATTTCCGATGACTCTCGAGCCTTTTGACTCATCCTCTTTAAGCTAAATTTTGTCATTTGACCAGTTTGGAATAACACACAACCCAAATCGACCAATTCATTACTAAATGGGTTGAAATTGCAACATCTAATACTTACTAGAGTTCTGCTGAAGCTTTGAACTATTTTCCTGCTGTGCAGATGACACTGGGATGTTTTATGGAATGAAATTCTATAATGATTTGTTAATGGAAGCTGGACCATATGGAAATGTGCAATCTGAAGTGCTTATGCAGAAGGATAAAAACACGTTTACATTTAATCAGGGATGGGCTTTCCCTCGAAAAGTCTACTTCAATGGTGAAGAATGTATGCTTCCTCCTCCTGAAGATTACCCTCAATTGCCAAACAAAGCTAACACTAAATCAATCATGATTTCCACCATGACGGCTTCTTTATTTTGGTTTGTACTGTTCATTTGGTGACCAATGTATGAATTCTGTTAACATTTTTTTTCTCTAGTTCAGGAAAGATTTTGATATACATATATGTGTGCATCTATATTGAATGGAATGAGAGTTCACTGTTTCCGAATCTAAATTTTCATGTGTAAACGATGATTCTAGTTTTGTGATACTGATAGAGTGATGGTTGTTACAAGTTATCCTATAATCATTACCCCCTTAAATTTATTAGATATATTGTGTAAAACAAATTCTATAATTGCTGATTTCATCAAAGTTGTTCCGGTAATAACAAAGTTATTCACTTGCACAAGCACTGCAACAATTATATGATTAACAAATTTCACAAATAATGAATACCAGTTACCTTTTAATTAAGACATGTTTTCTTAAAGAACATTGCAGAGGAGCTTATTTTAGACCAAAATCTGCTCCCAGTTTATTTAGTATGAAAGTAAACAAGCACATAGAAGTTACATGAAAGTGTTGGACTTTTTAATTTTATAAAGACTGTGCCTTTAAGCATCTTTTGGCTATGGATTTCTCCACATTATCATCTGTCATTTGGTAAGTCATGACTTACCATTGTATTAGTATAGTTATATTGTGCAATTGAAGTATATGCTTTCACCAAGTCACATCCAAGATACTAACAAGATTACGAAAATAAACAAAATATTTTTTTAATTATATTAGATCAAAGGATGCATATTATAACATATGCAGAACAATCTCAAAGCCAAAATTCTTAGAAATTTCGTAACTCATAGTAATAAAATCGAGAAAAAACGATAGAACTTGTTCAATTAGCATCAAACCCTTGCGATAGCCTTGCACATCAATGGCTTCTTCATCTCCAAAGAAAGCTTCAAACAACTGACAAATCAACTAAACCAGAATCACTTGCAACGCATTTGAACTAGTGCAGCATCTGAGCCAACCAAAGCTCTATGGTAGCTAGACCCATCGCTTTCCCAGGACAAACTCTTCTTCCAGCACCAAAAGGAGCCAACCTTAAATCTGAACCCATAATGGACACATCCTCATCTATAAACCTCTCCAGCTTAAACATTTCAGGTTCAGGCCACGTTTGTTCATCGTTGGTTATGGCCCACATGTTCACCATGGCAAGACGAGCCCATGAAAGAAGAGGACCGGGAGGGTGAACACGCAACGTTTACTTCACAATTTCTTGGACATAGGGCAGATTAGGCAAATCATTATCGGAAACTGATCGATTATGACCAACAACATTGTCGATTTCAACTTGTGCCTTATGTAGATTCCCCTGGTGTTGGATCACGAGGTAATCAGTATACTTGAGTGCGGAATCCTCTAATATACACAACGACAATCAAGAAATAAATACAAATATGTAAAGAACACATGATGGAGTTGAAGACCCAAGTTGAGGGCTTGGAGGGTCTAGACTCCGAATTCACAAGTATGAGGGATGACTTTAGGGTGGCTCTCAATACTCTTAGCGGCGACTTGAGGCGTGAAATCCATGGCTTAAGAAATATGTTCATGGGCGAGATCACAAAGTTGCGAGAAGAGTTTGGAGAAGAGATCTCCACGATTCATCAAAGCATAGAAGACTTGCAAGCGGATGTGGCATTGTGCAAGCGGTTCATGGCTAGCGGAGGTGGCAACACTAGTCACCATGGTCCAGAGTTGGATGTTCCTAAACCATCACCGTTCGTGGGAAAGCGGGAAGCTAGGGCGGTTGATGATTTCTTGTGGGAGATGGAACAATACTTGGAAGGTGTCAACGTGGTGGATGATGCTTCCAAGATCAAGACGGCGACCCGATACTTGAAGGATACTGCGACGTTATGGTAGAGACGTCAGTATGGAGATATCAAACGAGGTACGGCTACTATTGATACTTGGGTCAATTTTGTTACACATTTCAAGAAGCGATTATATTTGGAGAATGCCAAGAACGAAGCGAAGAGTCGGTTTCGTAAACTCAAGCAATCCGGGACGATACAGGAATACGTCAAGGATTTAACAACCCTTGTCTTGGAAATTTCGGATCTTTCCGACCAAGACTCTCTCTTTTACTTTCTCGATGGTTTGCAAGGATGGGCTAAGACGGAATTAGAAAGATGTGGAGTTCAAGACCTTGCTACGGCTATCACTCATGACGAGGCCTTGATTGACTTTAGTACGAGGAGGGAATCGTCTAAGCCAAAAGATCGGAAGGTGAACCAAGAGAAAGGTGGGGGAGAAAAGAAGGCTCGACCCAAGGTCGATCATGCACGTAAACCTCCAACCAGAAATAATAAAGACTTGAAGACGTCTTACAAGAGTAGTGGATGCTTCATATGTGATGGACCTCATAGAGCTCGAGATTGCCCGAAGAAAGCGAGCCTTAACGGTATGTCGGCTCATGAAGATGAATGTCCAAGTGATGGCGGGTGCATGGGTTCGATGAGGATCTTGAATGCAATCAAGGCGAAAACGGAGGTGCCAAAAGTTGTGGGGAAAGGCCTACACTACGTGGAAGCAAGCATCAACAGGACTTAGGTTTGTGCTCTTGTTGACTCCGGTGCCACTCATAACTTTCATAAAGGAAGTAGGACGATCAAGGCGGTAAATTCGGAGGCCAAGCTGATTCATGGAGTGGCTGAGGATGTTTGGGCGAAGACTGGAGAATGGGAAGGGATGATTGATTTGTCGGTAGTCCCGATGGATGATTTCAAGCTGGTTCTTGGGTTGGAATTTCTCGATAAGGTACGAGCTTTCCTTATGCCATTTGCTAATTCCTTGTATATCCTAGATGGTGGAAAGACTTAAATGGTGAGCACGGAGCGGGATGCCAAGAGTGGACCAAAGACCCGTTCGGCCATGCAATTCAAGAAAGGGTACATCAAGAGCGAGCCTTGCTATTTGGCGGTGACAAGGCTAGAGACGGATGGGGATTCTAGGAAAACGGAAGTAACAAAGGTGATCGAGATGGTACTTGAGGAGTTCAAGGATGTAATGCCCAAGGAGTTGCCCAAGAAGCTACCACCTAGGAGGAAGGTGGATCATACCATCGAGTTAGAGACAGGCTCCAAACCTCCTGCCAAAGCCCCTTATTGAATGCCACCACCCGAGTTGGAAGAGTTTCGTAAACAACTCAAGGAGTTATTGGATGTGGGCTATATTCGACCCTCGAAAGCCCCATATGGTGTGCCGGTGCTATTTCAAAGGAAGAAGGATGGATCAAACTTGGTATACATGAGAATTTTTAGACTTATAGATTATTTATAATGAATTTATGCCTAATAAATGAAGGAAATTTGGGGAAAATAGCAAATATTCATGAAAATTTCTAAAATTTTTACCAATTCAGTGTCTACTAATTATTAGGCTTTTGTAAAATTTTCAAGTCAACTTAAGCACTGGTACATTGGTTCCCAATAATTTACGATTTAATGAAACGTAAACCGAAAGACATATCATAACATCTCCAAATGATGTGAAATTTGGAGTGTAGAGTCAATATCTGAGGAAAATGACACAGAAAAATCCCATAATTATGTAGGACTTAAAACTAATTTTCATGATTAAATCACATATTACAGCCACTGTTTGCATTATTTTAGGAAAAATACATATATTTTTCCAAAAATTCCAATTTTAATTCTCAAGACTCTTCTCATATGCATGTTACTGAGAAAAATAATTCTCATATTTTTAACACGATTTTTATGCATTTTTGGATTTTTGTAATATTACAAACAAAAGCTTTCATATTTCAAAGCATTTTCATAGTGTTGTGTTCATGCATTTTCTAAAAATATAAGATCATCACAACAAAATAAAATCTTTTATCCTACTGAGATAAACATGTTAGGTAACTGTAAACATTTTTTTTTTATTATTTATTGAACACTTTAGAACCCAAGAACATGTATCACAATCTAGTATCCACATAAAGTTTCCTGTTTGACCACCAGATTTGGAGGTTAAATACTCAATGGTTTTGAGTGAGACCAGTTGGGTTTGAAAGCTAAGACATTGGGCTAAATCCCAGAAGAAAAGTCATAATTTTTGGACCATTATTCATTGAGTTATGGTCAATCAAAGTCGGGTAAAAAACTGGACATATTACATGCATGCCAAATGCTAACTTTTTGGAGTGTTTAGACTTCTAATTTAATTTCTAGGACTTAACCATTGATTTAGGCAACTTGCAACCAAAATCGAGTTTTTGTTCTTACATGAAGAACACAACTTGCAACCAAAAGATTTTGATCTTTTAATCCTTTAAATCTATGTTAAACACTTGCGTGGTGTTAAAATATATCCATGATGTGTTAGAAATGATTTCCAACATTCCAAACAATTTAAAATAACAAGAGCAAGTATTTTGATCATTTTAACCAACAAAAAGACGACTTCGACTCGATTTTCAGTTTGATCATGGGTTATCCTTTCTTTTAACACATGAACATATGTAAAGGATAACCTACAAACAATCAAGTTCATATGAGGATTTTAGCCATGGTAAGGGCTTAAAATCTTAGTTTTACATGTAATAGAGTAAGGAAATGCAAGAAATGAAAGTAAAGGATGGTGATTTTACCTTAGAAGATTAGTTTAGGTGTAAGAACACCTTCAAAGTGATGATCTTTAATTCAAAAATGTCTGAGATTGAGTGTGTGTTTTGGGAGGTTTGTGTATATTTTTGAGAGAGAAAAGAGAGAAATGAAAGAGTGTAGTGTTGGGGAAATGCATGTAAAGGAAGGAAATGGTTGTGGATTTGAGTAGTCAAGGAGGGAGGAGGGGGGAGGGGGGGGGGTTGTTTTAATTATGTTTTTTGTCAAAATGTTGTGTAATAAAAGGCTTATATGTAACATAATTAATTTGGTATAACTTTATGTATAATGTAAAGTTTAATTGTGATGTTTCAATGGTTAAAGTTTGAGTTATTAAATTTTATTTTCTAAGTTTATAATTTACATCAATATATATTTGATTCATTTACGATTGACGTTCGTGAGTTATTTATTCGATTCGGGTCGCGTTTACCGAGTTACGGAATTTTCGGTTAATTCCGATTTTTGTGAAACGATAAATATTTTGTGATGACCTATGAAATTAAATTTTCTTTTTTTTCTTTGGCACTTTGTAACCTAATTAAGTGTTTCTCATAGCCTTAAGGTCCGCTGAGCAATTCTCTAAGACGTTACGCAATTTCAGTAACTTAAGATTTCGGTACTTAAGGAGTTGTGACCTAGACTTTTCACTAGGATTTAAGAGTGCTGTAATGTAAATAGAGATACTAGGAATATAAGTGCGTTAATGACCTGAGATTTTTGATGGTTGTTAAACTACATCTCAAACCTTCATTTCTTTTCAGTATCTTTTCTTAAGCATCTTTATTCACTTCCTTCAAACATAAACTCAATTCTCCCTCTCATTATGATTATGATGCATCGTGAACATCATGAATATGGTGTAAGACAAGGTGTTTGAAGATTAGTTGAATGAAACAAACCTCAATGAGTGACATTATCCCCAAAATCAGCTAACATCTACTACAAATAAGCAACCAACTTTCAAGAACACTCCATTGAATGTTGAATATTCCAAGTAAAACACCTAATTTTGTAACCATTGGGTAAGACAACAATTCATTTGATTAAATCAAAGAAAAGTTATTTGTATTTTCAGAAACACTTTTCTGAAAACACTATAACTCCTGGATCACATAGATTGCCAGTTTGCACATCAATTAAAGTACTAAATGAATCAATTGAGTGACTTACTTTCAATGTTGGCATTGATATTAGCATTGGTAGGATTTTCATTCAATCATTATGGAATACCATTATTTAGGTATCACTATGAACGTTCCGACAATGTCACAAAGACATGCATAATGTCACAAAGACAATACACTTATGTGCTAAAAATATTTTTATATCATTTGGCTCTAAATTTAATAAGTGCAAGAAATGAAGTCAGAGACTGGAGCTGAATGTCCTCTTGTTTCAATATCAACAATCTCCAAATGAGAAGTCGGTAGATTATGTGCTAACTCTCCGTGAGAATTGAAACAAGGAATTCTTAAGAAGTACTTGAGTGACTAGGAGGGTAATGTGAATTGTATCACTAGGTACATGATGTCTTCTTCAATACTAGATATCAACAAATGAAACCCGATAGTAGATGTGGAAACCCGACGATTTAGTCAGTTTATTAAGAGTTTTCCTTTTCTTTTAACCCTGTCACACACTCCTCACACAACATCTCACATTTTTCAACTCCTCCCTCATATTCAATCGTTAATACAAACGAAGTTGGCATTGTTTGAAAGTATGCTGATCTGCACTCTAATCTCCACCATCCCTCACACTTAGACCTAATATACCCTCGCATCCTCAATTTTGGAAGGTGGCTCCGGAGGTAGATCCAACCGGCTCTAGTGGATCGTATGAGATATTTGGAATCTATAACACTATGTGCAGATGGCAACATTTTGCCAAAAACTTGATCATTAATGGATCATCACATCATGATGTTGTGATTTTGGAATTTGGTGAGATACCTTTGGTAAGATTTTCATCCAAAATTATAAGTACCAAAATCATTTGAAAATATTTCAAAGTGTTTGATAATGACAAAGATTTTAACACCTGAAAGTTTTAATTTTTAAAAAATACTCTCGTTTAACATATGTATAATTGTTTGAAAAACTACATATGAATGTGAGTTGTACTTGTCTTTTGATACTGTACGAGCTCCACCTCAAATATATCATATATTTCTCAAAAGAAATTATGATGGGAGTTCAATCTCAAACAATTAAAGTTTTTCCAAAATCATTGAGACTTTGTCTCAACTAAAGTGAAAGTCACATTTGAGCTCTTTCAAGTAAAACGGGTTTGAACTAAAATGTTCTAAAGCCATAACATTGAAGAACAAGTTATGAAATGATTTGTTCATAAGTCATTAATTAAAAATTAGACAACAACTTCTTGAACACATTTAAGCACAGTTTCAATAGGTTTTGAAAATTTTGAAAATAATTTGTAAGTTGTGTCTATTTGGGGTAAAGACGTTGAACTCCACATTGAGTTAACACTCGGTGTTTCATTTCGAAATAATATTCGCGGAATCAAGGGTGAGGAAAATCTTTTGGGAGCGGGGGGTTATAAAATCTTTCGTTCTTTGCACCGGATACAAAACGTTTGGTGGTGCAAATGAAAACATTTTCGATCTTGAATAGTTGAATGATTTTGTTTGAGAAGGTTGTTCAGAAAAGCTTTGTTTCGGTTTTCAAACTTTGGTTTTCTTTAGAAAACGGGAAACAGACTTATATGAAGTTTCAAAACTATAAGAATCAGAATGATGAAAATTCTTTTGAGTAAATTTCTAGGTGATTATGATTTCCAAGAATATCTTTTATTCTTTTGCAAAGAATAATTGTTAAATTGATAACTCCTTTTCGAAAGTGGTTTGGAAGACTTATCCATATAAATCTTCACTTGAAGTTTTGACGTTTTGAAAACTTGAGACTCAAACTTATTATGAGTGAACATACACTTTTTCTCAGACTCTTTTCTTGAAACACCAGTAAAAGGCATGGATTTTGACAATGGGGTTGATACTAATGGGGACGGAATACTTTTAAGTTGTTCAACAGTTTGCAAGAGTGTAGCTCGTTCTTGATCAAAATGATGTTGTTGAGTGGTTATTTGTTTTTCCAATTCAAAAATTATATTTTCCAAAATTTAATTTGGAATATAAATTTTAGTAGTTACCACTTGAGTAACAACATCGTTTTGATCATTAATTAGTTTTGTGTATCTTGGAAAATAATCCTCGAAAAGTGATACTTTTGGTGACCCATAGCTCTCATTCAATTTTTGATAATCAAATGAAAATTGAGCATTATCTTCTCTTGACCTATTAAACTTCTCAATTTCTTCCACCTTATTAGTTGTTTTTAGAAAATGCATTTTTATAGTGCTACACATGTAATCATCATCATACAAGGATGGTACTTTGGAAATTGTTTTCTTTAAATAACGTGGATTGTCAAAACCTATCACTTCCCCTGGATTATAAAACTTGATGTCCTTTGGTTTTTTTAAGAAAATAGTTTGTTCAGTCTGAGCACGTTTTAACAAAGCATCTTCAAGTTCTTTCAACTTGCTTAAAACTCTCTTATTCTCAACATTTGCATAAGCATGTCGTTTAGTAGCAAGTTTTCCAACTCGTTCGGATTCCTCAAGTTCACAAGATAACTCGGAGATTTCTTTAATAAAAAAGATTTCTTTCCTTTTCAAGTTTCTCATAACTATCTTTGTAATCTTCCATGTGAGTTCTCAAAATTAATTTTTAACGAGTCACAGTTTTTACGACATTAAAGTTATTTGTCAGTTTATTTGCAAGTTCTTTAACCTTTTCTTTTTCTGAGTTTAATTGGTTTTGACACTCACTTAGAACTTTAGAGTGTACCTCACAGTGCGTCTCAGAATAAGAATGTGACTCAAATTTCATCTTCTTGTCCGCTTGATTTACTACATTATTGACCACATCATCTTTCAGTTTATCTTGAAACTTTGCCAGATATTTCTCCATCGAGACTACATGTTTTTGAACCGTTTTTGGTACAACAGTAATTGCCCCCATCGATATATACTCTGTTCTGCTTGCTGCTTGCTACTGTAATGTATCGATCTCGCTCTTCCTGTAATACATTAAAATAATCATCGTATACACTCATCATTCTCTCTCTCGTCATCTTAAGAACGTTGCTTGAATGGATCTTTTACAGATTTCTGATTTGAAGTGTTAAAGAATCATTTTCTTTAAGGAGAACGTTGATTGAAAATTTTAATTTTATCCGTAAGAATTTTCCCTCCAAAATTTTTCAAAAATTTCTAAATTGAAATTTTTCTCAAACCGACTTTTTTTAAAAAAAAATTGTTGCTAGCTCGGTATTCAATCTAACACTACTTGTTGCGAGCTCGCATTATACACCAAGGTATTACCAAATTGATACACCACATAAAAGTTAGAAAATTTTCCTGATTAGTCCTTCCCGAATAGTCCTTGAGTACAAAATAGAATTTATACCACTCACAATATACATGTACAATTCTTATTACGAGTATTACACATAAATGGTAATTACAAAATATACAAATGCTAAATCCTTTTATATATTCAACAAATATTTACTATATGTATCTGTTTGACCATTTGTAAAAGTAATAAAAATAGTAATTAATTCTAGTAGGAGCAAAATAGTAATATGAGTTCTTCAAAAATTTAACGGAGTAAGCATACTACCTAATTGCTTTACAAGGGTTGTAGACTATATTTCTTTTCCTTAAACCTTCAACCTTTTTTAATGGTTAATATAAAGTTGTGTAATTATATTGATATCTCTATCATTATTTACGTAAAAATAAAAGCTATCAAAATAAAATAAATTTATATTTAGTTACCTTTTAATTTATACACCTTTACTATTTATAATTATTTAAAATAAATATTAAATAAAACATAATTATTATGATGACATAAAATATAAATAAAATTATTTTATAAAAGTAAAATTATAAAAAGCCATTACAGTCTAAGCAATACAACCATTATCGCTATCATAACCATAATCGTTGACTATAATCATTTTTTTTTTATTATCGCCGCATAACAAGGATAACCGACTAGTTATAATATAATTATTTTATGTATTTGCAAATAGTTTGTAGTGGTTACAATAGTTTTGTCATTTATTTACACAAACGAGCATTAATATTTAGCCCTAAATAAACAGACCTACAAATTAACTTAATTCATTCATTGGTTTAACTGTTTTATTTCTCATTGTGTTATTCATTCATCATATTATATATAACCAATCATTGGTATAAGTTAAGTAATCGGAATTATATTCAAGTTGTACCTCATTTCATGGTTTTCTGAAATTTACTTTAGAAAATTTTCAATCCTTTTTATATCATTTGGCATCAATTACCTTTATTAAAAAAATATCATGTATCTAACCAGTCACAAGACATGGTTTAGTTTAGCAAGAATTAAATTGAACATAGTTTTTAAACATTTGTATACAGAAAAAATATGTAATGAACTCACAATCTCGACGTGTCTTATAATTCAACTTACTTATTCGAATGGGTGATATTGCTACTGTGGACTAAAGTGATGGTCATGAAAAGGACATTCCGATGCAGCAGGTTATGGTATTAATTCTGGAGGCTATGAAGAGCATTGTGTGTAATATTAGCATGGCATGAGTTTTGTTACTACATAAAGTATATAGTTTGGTTAGTTTGTGTGTTAGTGAGAATGAAAATGTTAATGAGTATGCATGCAGGATGATAGTGTAGATACTCCCAAGCGTGTATATGTTGTAAATGGTTATTTGGGTTATCTTAGTCCAAATGTTTTGATTCATAATTAGAATTCAAAGTAAATAAATAAAAGATTTTAAATAAATGAAAGTTTATTTGAAAATACATTTTGTTCTCACTTAGTGAAATAACGATCAAAATACAAATCCACTCTACAACAATTGAAGACCAGTGACATCCGACAAATATTATAAGTGTTAAATTGTATATATTTATAGGTACTAATTATAGTTGTTTTATTAGAAATAATGTATTATTTTAGTTAGGAATCATACCTAATTCGTTTATATTTATATATTAGGTAAAGTGAAAGATGCTTATTTAAAATTAAGATAATCGAGGGTTGACATGCAAAAGGTAGAAGAATTTGGCATCTTTATCTGAGGATTTGAACATTCAAACTTTGTTTTCAACCAACTTCAAGATAAGATATAAAGTCTATATTGTTTTTGAAGTTAGAAGAAAGATAAAATTTCAATTAAATATCATCAAAATGGATTAAAGATACAAGATAAGAGCAAACTAACACTATGTTCTCGAGTTAAAAACTAAGTGGAGAAAAAGGAAGAAGAGAAGAGAAAAGAAAATAAATAAAAATAAAGAAACTTGTAAAGTTGTGTTCTTAAGATGGAAGGAAAAGAAAGGAAAGTAAGTGATTTCTTCCAATCATCCCAGATATGCGAGGAAAGGATGAAGGAAAAAATACATTATAACATTCTCTCCTCTTTTACCCCCTTCTCTTCCCTTCCTTCCATAAAAAAACTCAAGAACAACATTTTGTCTTTAAATTCTTTCCATTCATTTACTTTCCATCCAATAAATAACTCGAGAACATAGTGTAAGAGTTTACTCGCACATCGGGCGATACTATCGCACCCGCCAAGCTTCAATCGGCCATACTCTTCATCTATAAATAGAGACTTAGTTTTCATTTGTAAATATGTCATATTAGATAATTTAGTATTCAATTTTAGATTAGGTTTTTTTTCCTTAATCCAAACATTGTAGAGTGTATAAGCATATTCAATTCCTTAATCCAAGAAGTAATAGTATGGCTTGCAAGTTACCTTTATTATATTTATTTGATTATTTATTATTTAACCAATTTGTTGATGAATTTGTTAAAATATTTTATATAGATGAAATTACTTCATATGAAGAAACAATGGAGTATATTTGTTAAAACGTGGGTTGAAATTTTAAGCGAAGAGGAAAATATAGCAAAAAGTAATGACAACCAAAAACACGATAAGAATAGTGGGTCTTCCATCAATAACAAAGAATCCCCTTCGTTATCTAAACCGCCTGGATTTAAGGATGTATCTAAACCCATGAACTCAGTGAATCACCCAATGTCAATCAACACAGAGTCTTCTAACTCTAAGCCTGTAAGTTCGAAGGGCAATAAACAATTAAAGAAAAAGAAAAGAAAGTCAAACGGATCGATTATAGAAACGCTTATCACGCAAATTGAGCTCGGGAACGTTCTTGGTTATGAAATGGAAGGCATCAAAAGTGACTTAAAGAAGTACATCGATGGCTTAGGAACTGGTGTTAAACCAGATAATCAATGAATATCTTATCGCATAATTCTTGTGGCCTCGGTGTGTCAAAATGTAAGTCTATCGCTCGCATATGTGTCACAAACAGGATTTCTTTTTGCGGTTTACAGGAGACTCATTTGGAGTTCGTTGATGACTATAAAGCTAAATGTATTTGAGGCAATCAAGCTTTCCAATTTGCCTACACCCCATCGGTAGGTAGGTCGGGAGGCATTCTTTCTATTTGGGACTCGAATCAATTTAATTCATTAGGTTACATTGCCCAACCTAATATGTTGATTGTCAAAGGTCGCTGGATCATTTCTGATTTTCCTTGTTTTATCTTGAATATCTATGCTCCCCAAAATGATATGGAAAAAAGAAGTTTATGGCATTTGATTATAGAGTTTATGGGGTTGAACCCGGGCAACTACATTTTACTTGGAGACTTTAATGTCGTTAGAAACGCTAATGAGAGAATTGGTTCAGTCTTTAACTCAAGTGCAGCTCAAGATTTTAATCAATTTATCTTGAACGGGCGTCTTTCGGATATTCCGATTGGTGGTCATGCGTTTACTAGAGTTAGTAAAAATGGTTTAAAAATGAGTAAACTTGATCGATTTCTTATTTCGGACGAAGTTACTCATTCTTATCCTAATCTCCAAGCTAACTCTCTCGATATATTAATCTCGGACCATAGACTGATCATTTTAAACAACCGGGTGGAAGATTTTGGTCAACGCCTTTCAAGTTTTATAATCGTTGGTTGGATACTCCAAATATGGATCAAATGATCGTTAATGCTTGGAATGGTTATAAAACTTGAAAGGCGTTGGACCAAATGATCATTGGTTTTGAGACCTTTCATCTTATGGATCAAATGATCATTGGTTGGATTCTATGATTCATCAAAACCCTTTCATTTTTTTTAAAGACAAGATGAAAGGTCTCAAAATAAAGATCAAAGATTTCATGCGAAATACCCCCAACGACAAGTATAAAGAGATCAAAGAGTTGCAGAATCTGGTCTCGGATATTGATTTTGGCATCGAAAATAGGACCAATCCTAGTGATGCTGCCCAACAGCGTATACAGGCCATGCAAAAAATATTTGATCTGCGCAAATTGGTTTCTTATGAAGCTATGCAAAGTTAAAAATTAAATGGGCCATAGAAGGGGACGAAAACTCTCGATACTTTCATGGTGTTATAAACCGGCGCCGTCGTCATCTTGCTATTGGTGGAGTTATGAAAGATGGTACATGGGTCACAGATCCATTTTCAATTAAGCATATTTTTGCTCAATTCAATACTAAAAAATTCAGCCATTTTCACGCCTCGTATGTTGTTCGGAGAAGCCAAAATTATAAATCCCGCAGTTCGGAGCAAACGGATTCATTTGAGCATTATTTTACCGAGAATGAGGTTCGTGATGCAATTTGGGCATGTGGGTCCACAAAGTCCCCGGGCCCAGACGGGTTTTCATTCGCTTTCTACAAAAAGTATTGGAATTTGCTCAAGAAAGATTTTATAACCTTCGTTAATCACTTTCATGACTCGGAAAGTATCCCCAAAGGTTGTAACTCCTCTTTTATTACTTTAATTTCAAAGACTGCGAACCCTTTATGTGTTGCAGATTATCGCCCAATTAGTTTGATCGGTGCCCAATACAAGATTATAGCGAAGCTTTTAGCTAATCAGCTCTCTCTTGTCATTGATGACATTATCGATCCGGACAAATCGCCGTTCATTAAAACTCGCCAAATTTTAGACGGGCCTTTATGTGTTCATGAAACATCTCCTGGTTTAAGAAGAAAAAGAAGACTCTCATGCTTTTTAAAGTTGACTTCGCTAAAGCTTTTCGATTATGTGTCATGGTCCTTTCTTGATCTGGTTATGGAGTTTTTGAATTTTGGTACCAAAAGGTGTTCTTCTAATGGGTCAATGGTCCTGTCCCAATGTGCAAAACATTATTCATATTTTAAATTTTTTTCATAAAGTTTCCGGGTTGACGATAAATATAAACAAATCAAATCTCAATGGGGTGGGCATTTCTTATGATGATATAGCGGAAATGGGTATTCCTATTCATATGAACATGTCCCTTAGCGCTAGTTGGAAGCCTATTCAAGAAAAATTCTTAATAGGTTATCGGCTTGGAACCAAAACACACTCTCAATTGGAGGTAGATCTACGTTTGTTTCTTCGGTTCTTAGTGTTATCGGTACGTACTTCTTTGCTTTATTTCCAATGCCGTGTAAAGTTAATACCAATCTTGAATCTATTCGATCCAAATTCTTCTGGGGGCATTCTAAGGACGTGAAGCACAGTCCTTGTATTGTTTGGAAGCATGTTTTAGCTTCTAAACTCAAAGGCGGTATCGGTATCAGTAGTCTTCATGCGTTAAACAGGGCGCTTATTCTTAAATGGAAATGGAGATATGTTAACTCCCCTAATTCTCTTTGGGTTAAGGTTATCAACTTCATTTATGGTATTTCTAGACACTCTTCGGATTTTTTCAGTTAATGTATGTAACATCCCAAAGTTTGAAAAGAATTTTGGAATTTTAAAATAAAGTTTCTGAATCCTGCGAAGTTATTTGTTGGTGTCGCGAGTTAGAATTGTGCGACACTAAGGTTAGAGTCGTAGGTGGGATTTAATATAAGATTGAGGAGCTTAAGTGTAATTAACAATTTATATATATATATATATATGTTTACCTTCTAAACACTTCGAATCACTTCCAGAAATTGAAATCAATTCGCTTAACACGTTCTAGTGAGAGAACTTAGAGAGAGAAAGTGAGAATCAAGGTTTAAAATCGAAGTTTTGAAGGAATTGGACCGTGATTAAGGTAAGATTACTTTACTTAATGGTATATTTGAAGTTTGGAAAGGTTAATTTGATTAAATTGATGGATTTGAACGATTACTGTGAAGTTTCGGTTTTTGGGGTCGGCTGTGTTCGTCTTGCGAGTTGACTTTTGAAAGTTGACTTGCGAGTTGACTTTTGCGAGTTGACTTGCGAGTTGACTTTTGCGAGTGGACTTGCGAGTTGACTTTTGCGAGTTGAGTTCAGTTGAGTTGCGAGTTGACTTGCGAGTTGAGTTGAGTTGAGTTCAGTTGAGTTGCGAGTTGACCTGCGAGTTGACTTGCGAGTTGAGTTCAGTTCACTTGCGAGTTGAGTTCAGTTCAGTTTAGTTGAGTTGCAAGTTGACCTGCGAGTTGACTTGCGAGTTGAGTTAAGTTGAGTTGCGAGTTGACCTGCGAGTTGACTTGCGAGTTGAGTTGAGTTGAGTTGACTTGCGAGTTATGTTGACTTTGCGAGTTGACTTTTCGAGTTGACTTTGCAAACTGAGACAGTTATATATGAAAACTTGGTTTTAAACCTAATAATAAACTTTTGACATTCTAGATTAAAAGCTAAAGACCAGTATTCAGCTGTGAGAGACCAGAGGTTTGCAGGATTACACGTGTTTCGAGGTAAGTAATAGGTAAAATATAAATTGAATGAGATTACTCAAATAAAAGAGTACTTGAGTGTACTGTATCTAAATATTACTTGAGTGTACTGTATCTAAAGAGTACTTGAGTGTACTCTATCTAAAGAGTACTTGAGTGTACTGTATCTAAAATATTGGGGTACTTGAGTGTACTGTAATAATCCATCGATTAGTCCTCTTTATGCTGAGTGATCATAAATGACTAGTAGATAAAACGTGAATCCTTATTGAGTAAAGTAAATATATGTGGTTACAGCACTGTACAAAAGTGTTATTTAAATTGCTGATGAACCCTTTTACTTACTAAGCTTGTGTGCTTATCTATATTGTTGTTGCTGTTTTATTACATGTGGGTCGAGTAGAGGGATAGAGGGTTCAGGGAAGGAATCTCAGCGCGGATAGTGGTGTGCTTGCTACTCCTGGTAGTAAGTGTTTACTCCCGTTGAATCATGCTCGGATACTGAGGGAGTAATTTTGAAAGAGGAAACTTGTGTTTGTTTATAAACAATGTAATGTTTATATATATACGAAAAGTGTTAAAGAAAAAAAAAAAAAAAAAAAAAAAAAAAAAAAAAAAAAAAAAAAAACTGGGTGTTACAATGTAACACTTCCGGAGTTTGGTCTAAGATTGTGGGTTCTATAAACTCTTTACATGATAAAGGTGTTATCCAATCGTCCAAGATAAAGCGTGTTGTTAATGATGGCAGAAACACAAGTTTTTGATTTGATACGTGGTATACTGATTCGCCCTTAAAGACAATGTATCCGAGATTATTTATCCTGGATATAAAGCAGCATGATTCCGTGTTTGATAAATGGTCTAATGGGTGGATTTTCTAATTGTCTAGAAACATTGAAAGGGGTATAACATGTTCGCAGTTAAACTCCCTCATTAATATGCTTCCTGTTTTTCGTTTGTGGATAAGCCCGATCATTGGATATGGGATAATTGAAACGTCCAAAAATTTAAAATAAATAATATACAAACTTGTAAAGCCCAAGCTAAAATTTCCAAAAAAATAAAATTCTTTTTTTTTTTTTCGTCTTATCCTATACGCCGTATAGGGCAAACCTATACGCCGTATAGGCCCTTTCTGCCCCAAAATTGACATTTTTCTTATCCTATACGTCGTATAGGCCATTTCTGTCATTTTTCAGCCATTTTGCTTCAAATTTCAAGTTTAACTTCACTAACCACTTCATTTACATTAAAACATCTAAATTAAATAGTTTGGCATCAATATTAACTACTTTCCATCTCAAAATAACCAAATCAACATCAACTCGATTTCGACCCATTTTGACACTTGATCCATTTGACATATAAACCAAAAATTGGGCATTATATAACAAGTATAGTAATCACAACTATGTTTTAAGTTAATTAGACTCGCATAACTTACGGCGAGTATACCTTCACATTAATACTATATCACCTCCTTCCCACGGTCAAGTTTCTTACCCGACGAATTCGAGCCTACAAAACAACATCAACTAACGGAGTAAGCGAAAACGCTTAGTGAACATATAGTTTGTTAAATAAGTACAAACACATAAATATTAATGCAACTTGGTCAACTATTGATTCAATTAGCTTCAAGAAAACAAATAACAACTTAAACACCAATAACAACTTGATGAAAACTCACATTAGCAACAACCATCCACTATATTGAAAAGGCCACCTTTTGAGCAACTACTAGCAACTTGATAAACATATAATCCAAAATCAACTGTATATCAATTAACAACATATAATCCACTGAGACCCACTGAAAATCAACTTATAATCAATCACTAACTGAAAGTCAACTGCAAGTAACTAACAACTGGAACAAATAACAACTAAACAATTAACAACTGATATTTGGTCGAAGCCCATATACTCCACTTCACGGATTCGTATCATCTCCTCTTAGCACGATGCTAATACTTTCTGTCATCTCCTCTTAGCACAAGGCTAATAATTTCCATCATCTCCTCTTAGCACGAGGCTAATACTTTTCCACTGAATTTCAACTACTTGTGGCCAACCACCACATTCAACAACTTGTGGTCGACCACATCCTTCAACAACATTGCACAACAAGTAAATCATACGACAACTTAATTAATCAAAGACCATCATGTACATATATATCTCTACATTTAGTGGTCAACTACCACATTCAACTACTTTAGACAACAAGTAATTCATACGACACTCAATTAGTCAAAGACCAACATGTACATATACATCTCTACATATAGTGTATTACTCCTAATCAACAACCATATAACAACTTAGTCAACATAATGTGAATCATACCTCCACGATTAGACCAACGAGTTATGATAAATCATTACCTTCTAACACATATCATCATCTAAACACATGAACCCTTTTACATGGGTGCAATTCGGATTCATGTAGCTAATCCATCTCTTTCACCATCAATATATTGACAACATCACAATCGAATAATTAGTCAAACATTACATTCAAACACATCACAAACAACTAGATTAATGTACATCAAACAACTCCACTATTATTAACGAATAGACCCATATCATCACATCATTTCAAACAACTTACCAATTTGAGCACAAGAACCCTCTTACACGGATGTAATCCGGGTTCGTGTATTCCCATTACCCATTTAACCCCCAATATACTCACCTCTTGATTGCAAGGTTGATAATTTGTCAACTAGAGTCGTCACTCCCTTAGCACCTAACAATCATCATATAATAATAACAACATATAAGAATACAACAACTATATATTACACATTCATCATACACTTTCACCACTTAATTACTTAAAATGATCAGTTTGACTTTTAAAAAGTCAAACTCAGCATATACCCTTACCAATTCTACCATCTAATTTATCAATTGATTATTTTTTCCTTTCACTACCTTAATCATCATCAAAATTAGACTAAACAACATCTTCAACTAACAATTTCGTGGGTTATCTTCATTTGAACAAGAATTCAACATTTTAATTTTGGGTAATCAACTTTAACAACATTCTCCATCATCAATATGCTTGCATTAACAACAACTAGTGATTATTTACTCATTTGAACATCAATTGAACATACATTACGTTTATTTCATCTATCATCATTATCTAAGCCCCAATTCACCATCTCCCTCAATTTCTAGGTTAAAAAGACAAGAACACAACTTACCTTTAGATGGATGATGATGAATGATGCTTAATTTCACTTCCTTAACCTTAATTTAATCTTACAAGACTTGGATTCCCCTCCTTTCCCTTCTTCTAGGTTGTAGATGAAATTGTAAGTGGGTGTGTTTGGTACGTGAGTCTTTGTGTGTGTGTGTGTGTGTGCAGAATTTTGACTAAATAAATGGGTCAACATGACATTTACACTCCTAACCCTCAAGTCTCATTTATTTAATAATACTCCCAACATCCTAACATTACCACAACTTACATTCATAATAATAATTATAATAATAATAATAATAATAATAATAATAATAATAATAATAATAATAATAATAATAATGACAATAATACTAACATATAATTTAAATAAATTACTAAGGTAACTCATGGATACGAATTAAAATATTACCGCTATTTTCGGGGTGTTACAATAATGGGAGCTCTAATTCCTTCACAGTCAACGAAGCTCGCCGAATTTTAATTGATGAGAGTTACCTTCCAGTTTGGTCTCCTCCAACGAGATGGTCGAAGTTTTTGCCTAATTTTAATTGATGGGAGTTAACTTGGAGAATCTCTCACGATCGAATTCCTACTAGATGGAATTTGAGTGCTAAAGGTATTGTTATTCCTCGAATCTTATGCCCTGTTTGTTCGTTATGCCCGGAATCCACGCCTCATCTTTTATGGTCATGTTACTTGGCGAGGAGTTTATGGTGGAAAGTATGTATTTGGTTAGACATTGCTTTGCCTAATGTCCTGTGCATTCAAGACATTTGCGGTTGGGCTCTAACATCTTCTCGGGAAATAAGAAACCGATTATGGAGGTTATTACTGGTACCACGCTTTGGATTATTTGGACTCATCGCAATGACTGCATCTTTCGAAACGCTTCAACAAATAGTTTGAACCTATTTGATAAACTTGTTTTTTACTCTTTTTATGGTTTTCATATAGAAATAGGAAAGCATCCAAATGTTGGAATAATTGGATGAACAATCTATTTCTTATTTCGATTATGTAATTGTTTTTTTCTTCTAGCATCTTACTAGCTTTTTAATAAAATTTTAGCTGCTCTAAGAAAAAAAAGGTTTTTGTTATGAAATCTATCAAATTGCTTTTGAATTATTACTGAAATATGATGACTCACGTTTAATGATGCTTTTGACTAGAAAACAGTTCCATGAATCCCGTAACAGTTTTTGAGAGTCACACGCCGAATGTTTGTCATATACTCGTCGAGCTGAGTAATGATTTTATATTGGTTTAAATTATGATTTTTTGTTAATTAATTACTAATATAATTTATTTTATCTCAGTTAATTAAAATGTATTTTAGTCGCGTATAAGTTAAAATATGTCTCACGGTGTGCGATAATTGGTCTCTTGTTCACTCTTATATTTAACGGATCTCGTCTTCATTTGACTTTGATACAATATTTTACAACATATGTAACTCCTATTTCTACCATAAGTTGGTTGAAAACGAGTTTAAATGTAGTGTATCTTTATGTTCAAGTCTTCAGATATATCTTAGACTCTAAAGACGTATTTATCCATTCGCTCGACAAGTTGGTGAGTTGATGCCAACTTTCTTTCTCTTTTGCATTTCACCCCTTGATTATTTTCATTTTCATCAAAGGTCCTCCATTTTACTAAAAAACAAACACAAACGAATTAAGTGCAATTTCTAACTAAAACATACATAATTACTACTAAAACAACTATAATTATACCTAAAAACATATAAATTTAACACTTATCTTATATTCTATCACTTAAACTTTTCCTTACATTCAAGTAAAACCAAAAACATATGTCTAGCAATATTCCGCACTATAATTTTACCAAGTTAAAGATTTGAAATCTACAAAGTTTACAACATAAAACTACATTAGTAATGGTATAACATTATGGTAATAATCATTAATGACATGATATTTCAGTTGGATGTGAATTTATTTAGTAATCACTTTTCTCTCATCTATCTTATCTAATTTTATTATGGGTTCAATAAAAACGCTCAATTACCAAGACATGAAGTAAATAATTAACCATAGATTTGATAATAGATCAAATCTTCACTACTAAATGAGGAAAAAAGTAATTACTATAAAAAGAAATCCCCAAACGGTAAGAGATGAACTTGTGATTTTGAAGATTAACTGTTTTAAGGAAAACTTAATAAAAACGGTTTTAAGAATCTTTGTCATCCGCACGCCAATTGTTATGTTGAATTACTTTTGGTTTTAACGGTGCATTTGTTGCTAATTAATCGTTAGACAAAAGATCATTAAAATATGAGATTTTTTAAAAGTATGGAAGTACCAATAGAATTGTGTCATTTGGCAAAGGCCCCACTTTTTATAAATTTAAATATCTTAAAAATCGTTAGTCAAAAAATTATAAAAATTGCACCATAAAATCAGCGTTTTCTCCTCTTCGATTTAAGATCCCACAAGGTATACTTTCGACGAATTTTTTTTTTTTTTTCATTTTTTGGTGGGTTTTGAAAATTTGTAACACATGTGTTCTAAACAAATAACACATGTGTTACAGGCGACTAACACATGTGTTAGCATCGACTATTGATTGTAACACATGTGATAGTCTTTGATAACACATGTGTTAACTGCGGGTAACACTTTTGTTAATCCATCATAACACATGTGTTTTGAAAATTTGTAACACATGTGTTATAAACAAATAACACATGTGTTACGGGCGACTAACACATGTGTTAGCACCGACTATCGATTGTAACACATGTAATAGTCGTTGATAACACATGTGATAACCGCGGGTAACACTTTTGTTAATCCATCATAACACATGTGTTAACCCCAAAAAATGAAAAAAAAAAAAAAAATTCGTCGAAAGTATGCCTTGTGGGATCTTAAATCGAAGAGAAAAAAATGACGATTATTATGGTGTAATTTTTATTATTTTTTAACTTGTCGTTTATGAGATATTTAATTTTTTAAAAAGTGAGGAAAAGTGGGTTTTTGCCACGTAGCACATTTCTATTAGTACTTTTATACTTTAAAAAAAAACACATACTTCCATAAACTCACCTCTTAATCATTATGTCATAATTATTCCGTTCTTAATAAATGCGTTCATCAATTATTTTTCTTTTGTTAATTGTGCCAATCTATGTTACATGCTTTATTTTAATCATGTTTGTAGTTTAACTCGGATCTAGTTACGGTTCTTTCCATTATTATATTTTAATCATATTTATAAATTTATAGCTTGTAATCCTAGAATTTTGGTAAGAGTAATTTTCTAATTGATTTTTGCGTTAGACCAATGTGCATTACTAATTATTTAGTACAGCTAGAAGCCATATAACTTATTATTATTGTACATTATTTCATTACCGATGACATCATTCATTTTCTTCATTTGTCTTTGGAATTTGATATTTTACATATATTTTTATTATCAACTATCTTTATATGAGTTTTTTATATAGAGAATTTAAAGTTATTTTTCACGCTAAGATATGAACATTGTATCTATAATGTATTTGTTTATATATTTATATCCTACGTGTTTATAATTATTTATGAATTCATATATTTCAAATGTTATTAATAATATTACATCATTTCAATTGCGGGTTGTTTGATCTAGGTCATAACATTCGGATGAAATACTATTTGATCCTCCGCATCGCGCTAAAAACCTTCATGCTTTATGAAATTTGTATCGTTATATTTTCACTTTTAGTATAGACACATTAACTAAAGCAGCCGTACCTAAAAATGAGAACATGGAAGTTGCATAATCAACCACAATCAACCACTACACATGCGATCTATGTATATCGCTAGGCTATACCATCTAATTTTACCTGTCTAAGTCACATTTTAAGGTATAATACACTTTTGAACATTTATTTTGCTAGAAACAAAAATGAATATAGTTAAGACACTTTATATAAGACGTGAGGAGTAATGTATAACTCAACTCAAGTGAATTCAAAAGAAATAAAAAAAGAGTTTCCAATAGTAAAATCGGATGCCGGTCAGTTAATCCAGGCTAAATGCGAATATAGACTTTATTTGTTTGATACCTATAATAGACTTATGTGATACATTTTCAAACTACTACCGAAACATAAAAGAAGCATTGCTTTAAAGTACAGATAAACGCGTCATTAATCTGTGTTGTAATGAGTCGGAACTAAAAGCAAGTGATTTTTCCGGCTAATAGTGGCTCCAAAAGACTCGCTCATATCAAGATCATCAGATGTTGCTCCATCTGGGAGATCCCAATTAAAGTGATAGATGAGCATCGCTATAGGAAGCTCCACGTTAGCCAAGCCCAACGTCATGCCTGGACACATTCTTCTTCCAGCACCAAATGGGAGATATTCAAAATCCCCTCCCATCATGTTAACTGAACTCTCGATGAATCTCTCTGGTATAAAATTTTCAGGATCAATCCAGTAATTCGGATCACGTCCTATCTTCCACACATTGATCATAACTATTGTACCGACTGGGATATGGTATCCACCTATCTCACAGTTCTCGCCACACAGTGCAATAACAAGGGAGCGGGAGGGTGCAACCTTAAGGTTTCTTTGATCACCATTTTTAGGTAGTCGAGTTCTTGAATATCTGATTCACAAATATTTTTCTTTCCCTTGAGTGTCTGCCTAAGTTCAGCTTGCAGTTTCTTCATCACCCTTGGATTCTTCATTAGTTCTGACATTGCCCAGTCGATCGTTGATGAAGAAGTATCACTGCCTGCTACAAACACATCCTATTTTGTAGGCCATGGCAGGAGTGTTGATAATAAGAATGTTAGTCAATTTTTCTATCATGTAAGAGCTTGATACAGTTTGAATTAAGATATGCTCATTAATTATAAGAACGGCCAGGAAGTTTGGGTCGTCCTACATAAACTGAACGGCTGGGATCTCCTTATTGATGATGAAAAAAACATTGAAACATTTATATAAAAATGCTAGTCAGGCACAAAAACTTTTACATTATTGAATTGTGTTGTTGTTGATGGTAAAGAAAAAGCATATTCCCACTAATATATTAACATTTTTTATGGCAGAAAATACTCACCGTCATTACTGCCTTGATGTTCTCAGAAGTTAAAGGAACCTCAAGCCCAGGATCATCTTTGAGCCTTAGTAGTACATCAAGAAGGTATTCATTTTGGCTGCTTTGTGCATCTGCACAGCGTTCTTCATGGTCGGAGATGATGTTATCAAGTATGTCATCAAGTTTTTTGCGTAACTTCATTAACTTTTTCTCCGACCCAGTAAATAGATGCAATGGTTTGATAGATGGAAACATATCCGATGCATTCAAACCAGTAAAAGAAGATGAAATTTCTTTAATTAGAGAAAGAAGATCCGCCTGATCTTTGCATATTGTCCCAACCAGATATCTACAGGTTACTTTGTTCATCATCTTGAAAATTTTCCAAGTAAGATTTATCGTCTTTGATCTCTTCTTATCTACGGATTCAATGAGATTCCACAACTCTTCTTCACGAATAAACCGAAACGATCGTACTTTTTTCACACTTAGAAGCTCTGAGACACATATCTTACGAATCTCTCTCCAGTAGTCCCCATAGGAAGACCAGCCGACGTCTTTGTAGTTATAACTAATGATTTCAGCAGCTATAGATTTGGCTCTACTTGCAAAAGTTAGATCATGAGTATGCATGATTTCTTTTGCTAAAGTCGGAGATGAGATTAAGATGGCAGAGACTTCACCGAGTTTTAGATGAACGATTGGTCCAAGATTTTTTGCAATGTTTCCAAGAGCATGGTGTGGCAGTCCTCTTAAGAGATGATGCAGATGCCCAACTAGAGGGAGCTTCCATGGCTGCGGAGGAAGTTTTTTGTTTTTATCTGGCACATTTGAGCCTTTGAAAACAGTGATGGTGATGATGAAGAACAAAAAGAGGGTAGCAAAGAAAGGGGGAAAGAAATGCTGAATTGGACTTCCATCTTTACTTATTTGTCTTAAACGTACTAATTACCCTTATTTTATACCTTAATAGGTAAACGGAGTAGGTGAGAGTGAGGAGTGTTTTTACTTCAATGTACACGGTTTAATTGATGTATTTCGGTGATCGTTTTCGAATATTTTCTTGATCATTTCAAAATAACAGTTAATAAGTTTTAAACCTGAAACCTCTTATAAAAATATTAAAATGTCAACCATTAAGTTATCTTAATTATACTTAGAATAATATTGTGATACAGGTGTGGGTGTAAATGAAGGGAAAATAGTTTGAGCATATTTGTATATTTTGAAAATCTATACTATCTGTTTTATATTGTGCCAATATATATTAGTACAAGCGAGAGAAAAGACATCACAAATGTTAAAAGCAGTTAAAGATTAATCAAGTATATAAATTAATCAAATATGTAAACCTAACCTATAAGAATGGGCTCACGTTAAAAAAAAATTGTTCATTTTCATTTAAAAATTTACTCCATTTAAACATTTAAAATTAAATATCTTAAAAATAGTATTTTATAAATTATAAAAATTACATATATATTTGAAATCGGCAACTTTTTATTGATAGTTAGAGATCCCACAACCTATACATTCAAATTTTTTTCCATTTTTTCGTAAGGTTTTAAAAAACGCACTGCTTATAATTATATGTGATTTTGTGTATAATCATAATAAATTTAGATGTTAATCCACACATGACTACAATTTAATTTAATTTATATTTAAATGAATAATTACAAATAAGATTTTAAAAGTTTCATTTATTTTCACCGATAATTACATGTGATTAGTGATTTGATGTTTAATCATATGTGATTTAGCATATAATCACATGTGATTTACAATTGAATTTAAATATTATATGTTATGAGCAATTTCTCAACACGATTCAAGTTGATATTCATTTTACATGTATAACTAATTTTTAGTCACTCGTGATTACTACTTTAATATTTAATAACGTGTGATTAGAATTTTAATTTGTCAAATAAAATTATTTTTACGTACTTTTTAAACATATAATTGGTAATGTAATTATTAACATGTGATTATAGTTTGTTATTTTAATTTTAAATTTAATTATTAATCAATATTAAATAATATAAGAACAAATTTAGCATTATGAATTTTAAACCCCTATCAAAATGAGAAAAAAAAAATAGTTCGTAAAAAATGTACATAAATATTGTTGACTCCATTAATGCAATTGTTTAATATAAACTTGTTATCGTTCAGATGTGTTAATTATTTCACCTACCTAAAATCATGTATAAGTTATATTAATAATATTTAGCTAGATAGAGCAGTTATATCATCATAGACACTGTTACGTAAATTCTCAAAACATGAACAGGTTAAACGAAATTATGAATTGATAGCACCCATAGAGAGATCGAGTGTGTGAGTTATGAAAGTCAAAGATGAATTTAATTGATCAAAATAGTTAATCAGTCGTTGTCTTCCTTTCTCTCTCTGTATCTATATGTCTATGTATGTTTGTGTATCTTTGGCTTCCTTATTGAGGTCAACTGAATAAATGAAGATGAAAATCAAAATCGGAAGTCGATCACAAGGTTTATGGCTTTTGCGGTTTAGATTCATGCAACAACGACAAAGTAGGTCCCGGTGACAGCGACGATAAAGGTTGTTGGCTACATGAGTGCTTCTTGATGAAGGTCATAGGGGAATCGATTTGTTGATATAAACGAAAGATCTTGAAGTTGAAGATAAACAGAGCTGTGGAATGGACAAGAATACCCGTTGCCCATTGATTTAATGTATCGGTTATAATAATTAAAATTATTGTTCTACTCTAATTTTACTTATAATTAAAAATGACTCTATTAATATCTAATACTATACTATTTATGAAGTGTCTTTGTATATTTGAGTTTTAAATCTTAAAACATAATTAATATTACCGATCTACACCATTTTATTTTACTTATCATTGAAAATGACTTTAAATAGAAAAATATTTTATTTCAATTTTTAAGCACCAATCAAATATCTAATTATATATAAAATATTTGTTAATCAGTTGAAATATTATCTATATAATGTCAAGTTTTTATCATTGTTTAAAAATAATATGCTATTTGAAGAACATACAAGTGTACGTAATAAAATATAATAAAATAGTTGATGTCGCATTTTACAAACAATATGCTTATATTTTATAATATAACCTTATTTTTACTAACAAGAAGTTAGTCATTAATTTATTTTCTGGATTTTGAATTGTTGAATTACGATCAATCCAACGACTCGTCTTCTAATTATGAACTTTGACACGTGATACAAATTTTTAGCTAGGAGAAGCTACGAACATCTCGTTTATCAACCAATGCGAGATGACTTTTTTTATTAACTTTCTAATTGTTTACATCTTTATCCCACATTAATACTTGGAGCAAAACATTGTAGTTTTTCTTTTATATAAAAGGTTATTAAAATTTAAGACTTAAGACATAAATTATGAACACATTATATATGTAGATAGATTAATTTTTCACATCTTTATCCCACATAGCAAACTATATGTTGGCATCGAACCATTTTTTATTTTTTTATACCCATATTTTTCGCATCGTTTGACTAATTCTTCGTGAAAACTTTAGTTTGTCTATATTGGTAAAACTTTAGTCGGTGGTTTCTTAAAATAGATTTCTGTGTTATTTTTTATTTTTTTGAGAATGCTAACTATAGCCTTTAGGATTATGGTTAAGCTTTCCTAAAATAATATCAACAATTTAGTTTACAATAATTACAAGTAATTATATTCTATATTTATACTTACATTCCATATATACATATGTAAATATTTAATACTTATGAAAATAATTAGTTATAATTTTAGAAGGTTTGTAAATATGGTAAACTTAACCATAGCCCTTAGGGCTATGGTTAGCATTTTCGATAAATTAAATAAGAACACAATTTTAGCGAAAAAAAAAAATTTATAGAAGAATTCTATTTGGTAAAATTTTATATTTTTTACGTATTTTAAAATTAAACATTTTACAAATTGTTAGTCAAAAATTTATAAAAATTCTATCATAAAAATCACTATTTTTTTCTTCGATTAGCCATCTCACAAGATATACTTTCGAAGCACTTTATTTTTTTATTTTTTGGTGAGTTTTAAAAATGACTATCGCATGTGATACCAGCGACTATTATTTTATACCAGTTTTCAAAAAATGGAAAAAAAAATCGTCAAAAATATGTCATGTGTGGTGTCTAATCGACATGAAAATAGGCTGCTTTTTTGGTGCAATTTTTATAATTTTTAACTAGCCGTTTTTCATATATTCAATTTTTAAATTTGTTGTAGTTTTGTTATCTTAATGAAAATGGAGGATTGAGATTGATTCCCCGGTTCTCATAAAAAAACTTAATTCTCATTTGAGTTCAACTCATCAAAACGGTGGTCTAACATAATTCATCATGGTAGTAAATTTGAAATTTCATACCGATTACTTTTAACACATTATAATTTAATTATTGTCAAATACACATTGTTGATAATATTTGTAAACTTTATATATTCATTTTGATGACATTATCATGATGAGTTTTAAAGAATTTTTAATTTAATATTCATCACTTAATGTTTAGCCTAGAAAAAATTCATCAATGATGCTTAAAATTCATAACATCTATTGTGATTAACATTTACTCATAATCCTTTTTTTTCCTTTTTGTACATTTGTATTGATGATTGTTAGCCACCCATGACGAATGTTATTGCTTCACTGTTGATCTCTACCTATTAAACCAGAAACTATTTAATATATGATATTAAATTTTAACTTAAACTTCTCTATATCTATATTATCATATAACGTATTTTGAGATGTTTTTTTAAGTTACAAATAACTATTTTACCCCTACAAATACTAAGAGTTTTATTAGAAATTCATAGAAATTACTAACATACCGCCACATTTATTAGATTCTCATTAATACATGCATTATTAAACCATTAATTAATTAGTATATAACATTTAATTTTAACTTAAACTTCCTTATATCTATATTATTATACAACGCATTTTGAGATTTTTTTAAAGATAGTATTACGCCCAAAATTCAATCTAACATTTTCATTTCTACAAATCAACATAATACGAATAACTAAGAATTCTAACAACATAAGCTATCTAAAATGTACATATCATAGTGTATTAGAAATAATATCTTGCTATCAGATGTAACTACTTTAATATACATCGAACTATAGCGTCCTCTATCCACTCGTCATCATCTAAGTAGCGAAAATGTTTCTAGCTTATCCTCTATATACACCGAGGAGCAGATTGTTGCTCCTCTGTTCAGGTAGGGGCACACCATGTATCCGGACATTGCGGACCCAACTCTTACTTGGAGCCCATTAGCCTCAGGGATGTTCGTCAGCCACATCAAGGCAACATCTTTTGTTCGCCTTGCAAACCAGATCCTACACAAGCTTACAACTTGTTATGTACATAGCAGGAAGACTACTAACAGTGTTGTTTCCTTAAAAGACCTCAAGTTGATGAGGGCAATCCTGAACATGGAAAACGTTCAGGTTGCCTTCATAGTTGCTGAGAGGTTGAGAGAAGAGAAGAAGTTCAAGCTTTCCAAAGCTACTTACCTAGGGGCAGTGGTTACTAAACTCATAAGGAAGATGGGTTTGCTGAGAAAGGAGGATACCCGCAAGTTCACCACCCAGGAGAAAGACAGCTCACAGGTCATCGACTATGCATTCCTAGCCAGGATGCATATCTTGAGATTAGATGGCGGAGCCGGAGTATTGCCCCAGATAATGAGGAGACGATGGTACTTGGCCTCACAATTGACCGCCCTCGAGCCGCCTTGATGAAAAGACCCAGGGCGATACTAGAAGACATGGAGGTCCCTAGGGGGAGGCGGTCCGGAGAGGTTGAACTACCAGAGGGGGATAATGAGGAGGAAGCACTGCTGATACCGGATGATGGGGCAGATAGTACGGTACCACCAGCACCCAGGGTATATCGCCACGGGAACCCTATAGATGTCGACTATTACTATGGGTTGATGCAGATCATGGTAACAGTCTACAACCATTGTTGGGATGTTGCTACAGATAGAGGATACCCTCGACTCCCGCCATCACCATGCGTTTGTGTACCCCCACGTCCATCACCTGCATCACGACCCGTCACCCCACCACCAACCACAGGACCCACATTATCACCCATCATAGAGACCACCATACCTCCTCAGCCAGTCTACTCCATGAGGACACGCACAGCACCTCCAAAGCCATCGTCATCAGCTGTCCACATCACTCATATACCGCGACCCCCAACACCTCAATCACAACATACCCAGGTCACTATAGCACCTACTACAGTTGAGCCATTCGCTGAACCTGGGTACGCGCATGTTGTTGAGGATTCGGTCGATGAGAGTTTGGGGATGTTAGACCTGCTACGGAGCACTGAAACGCCCGGGATGAGTGACCAGTTCGGGCCACTTACAGGTTCTTTCTTTTCTCTTTTGCAAATGGAGCCTGAGCAGATTCAGTAGACTCAAGAGAGTGGTCATGATGCATTACAGACACAAGGATGATTCAGAGGCTAGGACGACAGTTGAACCATAGGGGTTGTGACGATCATCTGGGAGGCCGTATAGGCCCTCTATGGCCGTATGTGAGCTCATGCGTCCTTGTATCTTTGTTTGGTCCTATCTTCTTCGTTTCTCGTATGTTTTGCGCGATTCTTTCACCCACGTTCTCGTAATTATCTGAGGAAAATTATGAGATTAATCAAGAATAATTTCTCATTTTATAGCATAAGGGTAATTTTGAGGGTGGAACCGAGCTTCGAGTATTTTGCCTTGTCTTCCACGTTATTTGGTCATTTTCATTTATTTTTAACGCATCGTGTTTATTTCAACCCTTTTTATGAATTTAGGTAAATAACCATTTAAATCAAGTGTTTTCATAAATGTAGGGTTCAAGGTGTAGTACAAAGATTGAATTTTTATACCACATCCCCATACGGGTGGATTGAAGATTGGGGGTATTTTTTGCATGCCCTGGCCTATAAATACCTCATACCATCACCTCCTCAAATCACACCTTCACGCACTCCATACACCATTACACACATACCTCTCTCTCTCTACTTTCTCACTCTAGGTTAGTTTTAATTAGTTTCTAGTTTAGTATTTAACTAATACTTAACTAGAATATTGGAGGAACATTATTGTAATATTTTGGAAGATCCTCGGAACTTGCTTATATTCTTTCACGATTATTCCAAGCTATGTTATTTATGGTTCTATCATTTCTCTCTCTATCTTAATTAAAATGTTTGCTATTTTGATTATGCTAGATTTAGGATTTACCATGATTAGTGAGTATTTACCATGTGTGTTTGTTGTGATGTAGTTAGCCATAATGTGTTGGGATGTTGATATTATTAATGGTGTCGTCTTGATTTAGCTTTTCATATATGTTTCTAAACCTAATTAAACTATCGCCTTTTCACCAATCGACGTAATTAAAACCTTTTGATAAGATGTCGCGAACCTTAATCAAATGATAATTAATTAATTAGTTGTTTCATTGCTCAATTACTTCACAATGTCGTTCACAGTGTTTTCCATGGTATTTCCTATGTATTTCACGTTATAGTGTTTCCATAGTAATTTACGATGTAATGTACTATGATTGCATAACGTTGTAATCATTTGGTCATTTTCATTGATTTTTAACGCATCGTGTTTACTTAAACCCATTTTATGAATTTAGGTAAATAACCGTTTAAATCAAGTATTTTCATAAAGATTAGGGTTGAAATCGGGGAAATAATGTACGTAAAAACATGACTTTTTACGTTACATTAGGGATCAAACCCCTAAACTTAAATAAATATTGCCCTAATGATAATAAAATTCTAAACGTGGGATACATCGACAAGTGGTACCTCAACGTTTAGTTTTGAACATTAGAGACAATGTTCCTTTAAGTGTGGGATACACGGTATAACATACCATAAACTTCAACCTCTTTTCCGTAAAAAGTAAATGTTTTAAATAAAACCTTATTTACACAAAAGTTAAATTTTTGAAGTAATTTTGAAAAATTTAAATGCTTTTGAAAGATACATCACCAATGGTATTACCAAAAATTCAGAAAACATTTTAATATTGAGTGAAAGTTTCCTAAAAATAAGATACGGACCAAAGAGAGCAACGCATGACTAGTCACATATAAACCCAACTTTCGATTCGTGAGGTATATTGAGCCCAAATAAGAATTCATCATTTAAATGCTTCACTTTTTGATTCATGTGTGTGCCGATGTATGCATTTAAATTAAAACTTGCTCAAGCAATACACTTCAAGACCACATGGATGAGTACCATATGTGGTATATGTACAATTGAAAAATCTCGATATTCCCTAGGAAAGAAACACAAATATACTACTCAAACCAACCACACCAACACTCAAACCTTTACCATCCTACCCCTCATATTCCATTTTCACCAAACCCTTCCTAGCCATTGAAAACGAAAACTTCATTCCAATACGTCGATACATTCCTTCCCTAGTTCACATTCCTTTCGAATTTTTTTTCCCAAACTCCATTTGCGTTTATAAAGGAAGCAATTCAAAATCCTATTAGGCACTCGACATTATGAAAAGATTATGAAGTACAGAGAGACCCAATAGACTAAAATGAAACTCTGGGTGAAAAAAACCGTCTTTGTCAGGTGCCCAGAAAGGATAGACCAATCTTCATCAAAGAATCATGTGATACATATTTGTGTGACAAACAACTTGTTTAAAATTGGCTTTATTGTATAAGTGTATAGCGACACTTGCTACTTTCGATGTTAGTTCTGCTAAGTATAAATAGTTTCAGTCAGTAAGTTTTCATATAACTTGTTTTGAAAAGATTTCAGAGAAAGAGAGAGTTGAGCGAAATTGTATAGTACTTCTATAATTCATATTGTATATCAATACAAGAAGTCATTTGAAGTATCACATTCACATAGAACAAGTTAAATCGGATTCCGCACGTTTACTTGTTTGATTCGAATCAGATCCTAACTACAGGAACCTACAAATTCGATAAGATTCATTCCCTCACATATTCAAAAATCTGCAAGGATTAACTGTGCAACCCTATGCGAAATAAAAAGAAGTGTCCTACTTATTGAAATAAGTTTTCACAATAAAACCTAGGCAGAACCCTGGAAAGTTCTACACCCTATACCCCAAAAACTACAACCTCCTTGTGAGTATCAAGTAACAATTAGCATCGTTTGCATCTAAATGGTGGAGATGTGATTCTCGATTAAGCTTATGACCGAAAATGCTACATGACTAGCTTTCGGAGAGACTTGTTTAGAGAGTAGGAAAACCCGATACACATTGAGTGAATTGAGTGACCACTTGAGAGGACAGCCTAGTCATGTACATTCTACATACCGAGAATTAAAAAGATTGCTTATGGGAACTATCTAAATTTTTATTAAACGGAAACTCCGTTTTAAATTCTTTTTCTGATAGATAGTGCCCTTGAAAAATCGTCATTTTTCATGAGTACTTTGAAATTTACGAAATTCTTTTAAAAAATTGACTGCACGTACGTAAGGACCAAATTGTCGCCTGAGGACAAACAAAAGTCCAAGTGTGGGGTATTTAATAACGCGTAAAAAGTCACGTTTTTACTCATGTTATCTTATTTATATGAATTAAGTAATTAACATTTTAATCAAAATATTACATTTATTTGTTCCACCAAACTCAAAGACACACCATTCTATCTATTTTCCTTCCTTTTTACTTCCAGTTTCTCACTATAGTTTATCTCTCTAGTTTAATTATTGATTAACTTAAATTAATAATTAACTAGAGAGTAATTAGGATTAAATTAGTGATGTTAGAATAGCAAGTTTACATTTGTATTCAAGAATGTTCGTTGTTCATTCAGATTCAAGAATTCAAGCATTAGCTTATAATATTCTACTCTAATTTTTCGGGTGATATCCTCTCCTTATACTTGCATTATGTTTATTATTATTCATGATGGTCTTGTATGTGAATTATTTATTGCCATGATCTGCGAGTAGTTTACTATTATGATTTGTCGGAATGTAATTAATTAGAAGTAGGGATGATGAATAATCAAACTTTGTCTTATCTTAACCTCTATAAGCTAAACATGTTTTACAAATGACCCTTTCCAGTTATCCATGTGACTATAACCTAGATATTAGAAATTGATCAAGTCTAATTAGGGTAAGTAGTTATTTGTGTAAATAATCATGCATGATTAAGAAGCTAAGAGACCACCGTGTAGTACATAGTTAGTTTGTAAATATTAAAAGAACTATTGAATCTCTGTGTATCACTTAATGGATTATCCAACTTAAGTATGATTGATGTAAGGAGTAATGTACATACTACAATTACATTATTACTTACTAAACTACTTTGCTTGCATATGAAGCAATGCAAAACATTGTGAATAATCCAGGGATGTATAATTGATTAAAAAGGAGAGGTGTAGGTTACGACATGCCATAATTTTATGGAGAAGCATCTAGCAAAGTAAAGCAAAGTTTTATGTGGCTTATAATATTTACAACCCTAGTTCTTACTTAATAGTCCAGGCAAGCAAAGTTAATTAGTTGTGATTTCTTAAAAGAAACTTAGATCGGTGTTAAAAAAGACCGAATCAATCACTATAGTTTGCTACTATATTCATGAACCTAAATAGGTCACTAGTTCTACATAAGTACATTGTAGAGAGTTGAGCAGACCTATTCGATCAGTATCATGATAACGTACTTCCTGTTGACATGACATATTAGAATCTAGACGAATCTGGTAGGGCTATAATATTACACTAATTATTAGTTAACATAGTATTTTAAGAATCGTTATAAGATCATCATCATGAAAACCCTAATTGTTATTACTTTAACAAATCACATTATACCTATATCTACTTTACCCTAAGTTATTTTCTCTTGTATTTTGATTTAGTTTATTAGGATTAGAAAAATACCAAAACACCAAATCTACCTACTTTAATACCCTTCCAAAAGAATTATCTCTTGTAAAGCACCATCTTCCTTTCAATTCGTTGCGATTTTAAGAACGGCCTTATGTTATACTTACCACTTACTAACAAATAGGTAGTACATATAATTTAAGCCCCAGCTAATTAGAAATATAATCAACTAATTCTCTCAACCTTTCACCATCCAACAATAACTATAACCCACGACGACACGCCGCAATAAACCGGCTGTTTGGGAGTACATCATGTATCTAAGCATCATCTTCATTATATCCGTTGCCTAAGGACACATCTCACACACACAGCGTCAGCTATAAAGCAATGTGAGTCGCCACGAGGTTGCCCCTAAAACTGAATGCTAGTACGTTAACATTGATAATGAAAACAATAACTAAAACTTAGAATAGACTAAGCAGTTATGTTTGTTGTTCATGTTGAACAACGAATCATTTGATACTTAGAATATATACTGATGTCTATTAGTCACTACATACGTTAGGAGTGACATTATTGTAACTTAGATTATTAGGTAAGTAGCTATCACTAGCTGATCGAGACTTATCATTTGAGAAGTTACAAATAGCCTGCCGTTGATACAAAGATCTGAAGAATTTGTTCAAGTCAAATATTGAAGATAGAGATAGAGATAAAGAGGAGTACACTGAAGTGGAATTCAATACTTCTCTTAACCAACGGTTCAAGCTATTACCCTGCAAAGTACATCGGGTCTGAAAAATATCCAATGTACTAAATCGAAGGTCAACTTATAAAGGATAATATCATTGTATAAAGATATGTAAAACTGGTTATTGTACTTTGTCAAAAAAGTGCATTAGTTTTCTGTTTCCTAGGATTATTCATTCACCACACTTTATCCATATACTTTATCCTAGAATTTAATGTCACTTCTATTACATTGAAAGTTTCATTTAAACCTTATGAATATGGTATTGACACGTACGGTTTGAGAATTTATTGCACGTTTTTATTGCACTATAAATACTCCCCTCAACCACCATATTCAATGTCCAGAATTTAGTATTCACTTTAAGCATTATTTAAGCACACTCCTGTCTATCAACGAGCAATTTCGCCCTTACTTATCTGTTAAGTGTTGATCACTGAGAGTTTTCAGCGTACCCAGCTAATAACATGTTGAAGTAAATTAGTCACAAGTATATTTTACTTATACTAGTTTGTCTTGTCTTATTCCGCAGTAAAGTATTGTGAAGTTATTCTTTAATTGAATCAATAAAAGAAATTTTAAACTTGAATTTGTTGTTATACTTTACAATTGTTGTTAGTAGTTTAATGTTAAACTTGAGAAACCGGGACCAACAAGGAATAAGGATGAAGACAACTGATATATGAAGATATCAAGATGAGCATGTAGGTACACTATCTGTATTACATTTTTGTGTAGTGAAGTTTGTACTATATAATTTTCAAATGAAATGAAAAGTTGAGTTTATATTCAAAATAATTATCCAAGTATAAGTGATATAGATAACTCAAAGAGATCCCATAAAAGAAATCAAAGGGACATGTACTTATTTAGTTTTCATAAGTTTTATCTTATAAGTTTGTCTATGTATATTGCCTTTGTGCTGGGCTAGGCGTTGAAGTTTTGTCATCAGCAAATAGGGGGAGATTGTTGATGCATGACCTTCGACATTGATTTTATGATAACAACAATTTGTATTTAATGCTAAAATAGTTCTATGTACAGCCATCACAAGGATCTTAATAGATAGTTAAGACAACTTACAAGTTTGTTATCTGAGCTGGGTCCAAAGGGTATATATGCATGTGCAACCAGCATTGAGAAATGAACTTTGGACACCTTTCAAGTTTCATCCTATCGAAAGTTGTTTCTTGTGCTATATATGTCTTAACACATTCAAATAAGTTCAAGATGAAGTTAAAGATGGAGAATGAAGACCCAACAATGGGAATGAATTCTACTTGAAGCTAACACACAGAATGAAGATCATCATACTTATTGTAGATTCAAGTTGATGATTCACCAACACTTTGGAACTATGATCATTATCCAAATGACATCTTCAAAGTTATACAAATGTACATACCTACTAAACATGGCCGTTTGTGCATAAGATGTTCCCCTCATCAATGTCAATCAATAAAACAAGAATGTGCCTTGTACTTCTGAAAGATTGTGCAAATAACAGACATTGTCTGGCAGTACATGTCAGAACACATAACTTGCATGTTCAGAACTTTCCAACGCCGCAATAAGCCGGCTGTTTGGGAGTGACACTAAAACTGTTTAAAATTTGTCATGACTAAATACATACCTAATAGTTTGTGTAATACCAAACGGTTGAAAAAAAACGTGAGATAATTTAGAGGATAGTCGATGTTAAAGCAATGTTTTGAAATTCGGGTCAACTATTGACCCAGTCGACTTTCCGGTTCCAGTTCGACCGGTCTTTGACTTTTCTTGATTATTCTCAACTTTTGACTTAAACTTATACGCTCAAACTTTTAAAACTACAATGATAAATTATGATATTTGAAAAGAAATATACAATCACTATTAACTTATTATAGAATTGTCAAAATAATCATTAAAATAGCTATTAGAAAAATTATAATATTCATGTAGAAACTAGCAATAAATATTTATAAATACAACACTATTACAAAGTCATGAATAGATTAATTGGCAATCAAACCATCTAACAAACATGAGGTCTAAGGTTCAAAACATGGGGTAGATATTTTAATTGTATTTTATTTTCCTTTAATGACATCGGTGGTAACACAAACCACAACCTACTATCAAAGTTTTGAAAACATGTTCGACCAATCTAGTCTGACCGGTCGAACCGGGAATCTTCACTTTTTCGACCCGTTTTTGGCAGAAACCGAAACGTTGAAATCATGAGATATTAATTGAAACATATGATATAAGGTGTTATTGAGAAAAAAAATGTAGTACCCTTTGCAGAAACATACGTTGAAAACGGAAACCGAAATTTCATGATAGAAAAAATATGTAGATTTATATATATATATATATAGAGAGAGAGAGAGAGAGAGAGATTGTGATAGAAATGAGGGTACAAACTAGAAAGAGGGATTAAGTGTGACTAGGAAAGTGCAGTCAAATGATTGCTTGCTGGGCCAAACATATTATATTCTGTCATGGTGGGCCAAAAAATCGCATGCTGGTTAAATACATTCCATTTTAGGCTTGAACCTGGGCTGGGCTAGCACATATTACAAATTCGGTTAGACCAGCTGGTCCGATTAGAACCGGAGACTTCACCAGCTCATCTCAAAAATCGATTTTTAAAACATTGTCTACTATGACCTCCTATATATTCCAAGTCAAGCACACATGTAATTTCAACCTAACTATGGTTGACTTACTAATTTGGAACGTTGACATACACGGTTCCGGTTGGAAAACAAAAAAAAAATGGGCTAAACTGATTCAGTTCACCGTGTCAAACAAGTCCGATTGGGGAATCGGCTGGTTCAATCCGAGCCAAAAACCCTTATTAACCCGGCGAGGTTTGGGCCCGACCTTGGTCCAGATACTGGCCTGACTAGCCGGGTCGACCCGTGTTTCAAAACCAAGTGTTGAATCTGTTATATTGTCAAATGGTCTAAGGTTATGTGTATTGTTAGTCAAGTTGGTATTTATACCATTCACAATACACGTGTACAATTCTTATTACAAGTATTACACATAAATGTTAATTACAAAATATACAACTGCTCAATCCTTTTATATATTCAACAATCTACCCCTAGGATTTAACATGTAGTGTTTGAAGTGAATTTATGAATAATCCTGACTCGGCGTTTACCTTTGTTGATAACTCTCAGAGATATTCTTAAAGATTAATCATTTTCTTGTTTTTGAACGGCAAGTCCTAGTCTTGAACATGTTGTTGAAATATTTTTCTTTAAAGTACGCTCTTGGAACACCTTTTAATCTAGGATTCCTGAAATTAGTTTTCAAATCTTTGTTGCCGAAGAATTCTCTTTGAACTATTATTTTGAAATCTTGATCTTTTTTGATAACATTCAATCTTCTTTTATCTCTTGCTCCCCCTTTAATTCGATATTCATCTTTTAAAGCTTTTGCAATTTTTGATTTAAAACCTTTCCATATTCTTTATTCTCTGGATCTTTTGTTGAGCAGCTTTCATCTTTTCTCTTTCAGTTCTTGAGCAACTAATCCATGTTCTTGAGCAACTCCCCCTCTTGATGATTATGATGCATCCTGAACATCATGAACAGTTGAATATAACAAACTTCTTTGAGTGACATTCTCCACCAAATCATCTTACATCCACTAAAAATCTACAATAAGCACCATATGTCATGCATTCCTGGTAAAACATCAATATCGTAACCATTGGGTAAGACAACAATTCTCTTGAGTAAATCAAGGAAAAGTTGGTAGTGTGGCCTGAAAATAAATTTCTAACAACACTCTAACTCTTGGATCACATAGATTACCAATTTTTCCATCATTAGAAACATTAAATGAATCAAATCAGAGGCATACTTTCAGTGTTGGCTTTGATGTTAGCACTAGTAGAATTTCTATTCAATCATCGTGGAATACCATTATTTAGGTATTACTATGACTGTTCCGACATTGTCACTGAGACATGCATAATGTCACAAAAACATGCAGTGTAAAAATACACTTGTGTCCTAAAAAGATTTTTTATATCAAATAGCTCTAGACTCTATATGTGTGTCCCACCCCACTAAAGCGGAAACACGAGATGTAACAGCACAATGGTTTCATGACGTAAGGTACAAAAAGTTCACCGTTCACAACATGCTACTACTAGAGATTACAAAGTGTTTACAGCACAACATACAAGATCACACATTCAAATACATCCAAAAGATAAAGTAAAAGTAGATTTCATGACAACAACATTTATAACGCTAAACGTGGCATCAATCCACAATTACTAACGGTTTCCTGAATATCATGTAAAATAAGGGAGGGTCAACTATAAAAATATAGTTGGTGAGCTCATAGGTTTCAAATGCGAAAAACCATCTTCAACCTCTAATTTCTTGCTACTCATATGCTTCTTGTGTGTGTGCGATTACCATAATTCATCCTGCTGCCGGCTTCAGCTCGTGAAGTCACCGGAGTTAACCGACCACTTTTTTCGTTTCAGTTTTTGTTTTGTTTTTCGTTCTTTTCTCGTTATTAAATAAAATAATGGTGCATCATAGTTTTAAGAAAATCGTACGTCATATTTATAAGATATGGTATATCATGGTTATATGACACTTTAAGTTCTAGATATAAATAAGCATCGTTATTATATAAGTTTGGGTGCATCATAGTTATAAAATATGGTATTGTATATTTTGAAAAATCAGTGCATCATATTTATAAGATATGGAGCATCATGGCTAAAAAATATGACACTTTAACTTCTAGATATAAGATAAACATCATCGTTATCATATAAGTCTTGGGCATCGTAGTTATAGAATATGGTGCAGTAACTTATACGATACATGGTAGTTATAAACTTTGTTATTTCAAAATCTAGTATATCATAACGTTAAATTGGATACATAAATAACGTACATAATCCATAAAAAAATATTTTGTATAAATTGTATTGAAAAACACAAAAAAAAAAAAAAAAACAAACAAAAAAACCAAAACAAAAAAAAAAAGGTACAAAATGGTGATAAAGTGAAAGAGGAAATGAAAGATGAAGGGTAGAGAAATGATATGGAAGGAGAAATGGGGGATAAATGAGGAGGGTACTTGTCCCTAGGGGTGTAAATGAGGCGAGGCTACTCGTGAGCTACTCGAGCTCGACTTATTAAAAGCTCGATTCGAGCCGAGCTTAAACGAGCTCGAGCCTGAGCTTGAACATTGTTTATGGCTCATTTAATAAACGACTTCTAGCTTCTTATATCAAGCTCGCGAGCCTTAACAAGCTTTCATATATATATATATATATACATTAATTACTTTTTATATAATAATATAATATATATTACATAACAATAATTATTATATACATAATGCTTAATATAATAACAGTAAATTGATTTTATATAGTTAAAAATGACACAAAAATAGATAAATATTATTTTGAAATAAACGAGTCGAGTCTGAGCCGAGCTCGAGCTAGTATAATACCAAACAAGCCGAGTTCGAGCTTTATGTACTAGGGTCGAAACCAGTCAGCTCATTGAATTTTCAATGAGCAGAGCTTGAGCCTAGTCACGCTTGAGCTCAGTTCGGCTCGTTTACACCCCTACTTGTCCCTTTCTCATTGATTTTTCTCTATTCTTTACTATATTCTCCTTCTCATTTGAACCAATACGTTTAATTTATATCTATTTTAAAACCCTATATACTCATTTTACATCTTTGTCCATGTCCTTTTTATCTTTACTACGCCATTTCCAACTGATACATTAGCGATATTGATATTTATTTCATCAGTGAGCAGTGAGCAGTGAGCAGTAATTATTTGAAAGGCCCCAAAGTTTTTTTTTTCTTTTTTTACATATAGATGTTTCAACTACAATGTTCATATCATCCAAAAATAGAAGCTTTCTTGGAAATCTTAAAGATTTCTTAAACGCTTCTTACAACAAAATGTGTTTACCCAATGTGACACTTTACCAAAACTTGGGCTACAAGTACAAGGTTGATATGCACAACTGCGTTTACAAAAGTTAATCATATTTGAATACATTACAAGCACCAATCCACTCTATATCTATGCTAATCCCTTCCCACGATCGTCCTTATATCATGACCCGTCAATACCTACAAAATCACATGCAACTACAGAGGTAAGGTTAAAGCTTAGTAAGTACATAGGTAGTGAAGTGGATAATTGCATTTAAATTAAACAATTAGCTTACTACTTACTGCCATAACATTAATATTTACGAGTAACTAGCAAGTCAACACACACTTTAAAATTAACAGCTGACTAGGTCATTCACCTTTAACCACTTATCACAGATCCGTGTTTATCATCTTGCTGAAATGATTATACTTCTGAGATAGCACTAGGCTAATACATGTATATATCCCCACAATTGCGGTCAACAGAAGTGGTCAGCTACCACATAAAGTTACTTATCATAGCAACATGATCAACACTTTACCACTATCGTTCTCATTAAATAAACATCTTAACACATCCCTCATACAAACTCCAATTGAGGTGATTCAAAAACCCAAATTCTTGGAACTCAAAGGGCTACAACTTTCAAAAAGATGTCAAGGGCAAAAAAAAAAAAAAAAAAAAGTACCCGCCGGGTAAGCCTAATACCTGCCGGGTACCGATCAGATACGGGAAACAGGGTTAAAACCTCAAATTAAACCCTAATTTCTTTTATGCTTTGTTCTTGGACGGCTTGGGGCGATTTTTGGCGACTTTTGGAGAAATCCTAGGCCACCAAACATCATTCCAATCATTAGGGAAGCTAAAGATCATCATCAAACATTAATTTCTTGGTTAATTCTTGTTTTTATCAACTATGAATTCTCCATTGATTTTTGTATCTTGTATGGTTGAACCCATGATTATAGGCTAATTACTTTATGTTCATCTAGGCTAATCACTCTAGATGTTGGATAATTGATATTTTGATTGAGGTTATTCGTATAATAATATGATGTTTAATCGTTGAACGATTTGTATTGTGATTTATTTCATTTATTCAATTGATGATATGTTTGTTTCAATGAGTGACAACTGTTACATTTAACATTACATTTACATGATTATAAACCGTTAGTTACTTGGTGAAGTTGAGACTAGTTTAATTAGAAACTCGTGGTGAACACGAAAGGTTAATTCTATTTAATCTGTTGGAAAGAGTGAGCACAAATTCCATGCTTAATTTAGTTTGATAAACAATAGTATATAAATTGGTTTTAACAAACACTCCGAAATCATTAGTGAGCTAGTCCAGATGAATGTTTCTTTTAATATCTAATACTTCAGTATCCAACTTCTTGTCATTTACTTTTATGCTTATTTAGTGATTATTGCAAAGCAACAATTCAGTTGTAACCCCCCCCCCCCTCATTTACTTACGTGTTAGATTAATTTCATTCGCTACATACTCTTCGTTATACATTCATCTTGGTTCGACTCCGAATTACCTTAGCTATACTATTACATTGACAAGGTTCATTGCCCAGTTGTGTGATAGTCTAATACATCTAAGTATTATATATATATATATATATAATTCATTTGTTTATTTCCCTGTATCAATAGAATGAACACTGTGAACTATCTGCTTAAAAAAAAACGTTTGTTATTGCTATAAGGGCTGCTCACCTTTATACGGCTTGGTTTCGCTATTGCTTCTATGTAGTGTAGTGGTCGACCTAAAAAGTCGTATTCCTGCCATGCCTATTATCCAGTGCTAGAAGCTTCGCCAGAATCAAGCAAGACGAGGTCGCTCTGCTTCGTAGACAAGGCTCGTTCCGTACTTTACTTACGAGCTCGTGTAGTACTCGCCCCTATCTCTTCTCTAAAGGGGCGCATACTCGTTGTCCACTAAATGAGCTCCCAAAGCGATATGGGCTTTCGCTCCCTCCGCTTCCTTAGGGCCCTTACTTCCTCACTCAACTCACTCAGACGCTCGCTTCACGTCACTTTGCTCGCCTTGGGAGGAAGGCTACTAAAGGTAGCGAATCTCATAATACGAATAAGATTTGAAAGGCCATCATAATTAGCAAAGAAGGCAATGGCTTCTCTGAGAGCAAAGCCTAAAATAGCATAACCAAACAATTTAGTATCCAATTACGGACTCTGGGTGACGAATTAGAGTGGTAATCTAATTTAAGACTCAGCGCTTGCCTCTCCTTCTTTGTATAGTATGTTCTTGTGTTTGGGCAACTGAACGCCGTGTGGTTAGTTAAACTCAATCTATACAATCAATCAGTATGTAAAATATACCGCTCTTTGCGATATGCTCTTTCAAATATATCACACATCTTCCCACTTAGATGCACTACTCTTTGAGCTCTTTTGTCCGCAATCGCTTCCTCTAGTACTAGCTTTGATCTCTTTTCAGCAGTTGTAGTACGATTCTTCAATTTCGCGTTCTCGAAGGCACCCCTCTCTTTCAAGAGGATTCACGACATGTCAAGCCCTAATAAGGTTCTTCGCTTTGCATTGAATTAAACCACATGCTCCAGCGCTTGTGCGGGCCCCCGTTAATTCCTTTCTCCAGAATATCAAGAGAAAGTCGAAAGATTAGAAAAAAGAAAAAGAAAAAAAGAAGTGATAATCACGTCCAGAAATGCTATGCCAACACCCTTTCTCCTTAGTCAACCAAAGTCTTCTGATGGCAATAACCGCTTTTGCCGTTAAAAGTCAACCGGTGTTCTCCATACGCGGGTAACACCCTACTCGTATTACCATGGTCTTCCGAGTAGGATATGTAATACATAGGGACAACCTCACACCAGGCGTCCTGCTTTTACTTCCCCAGCCCCAACTGATCCACCATCTCCTCTATCTGATACTGAACTAGATGTCGCAAAAGCCCCTTACTCAGGCTCAAGTCGGATATGAGACCTGTAAGAAAGTCTATTACTAGTACCCTGAGTTGGTCTCCCATTAATACTTCACCGTGAATCACCTTCTCTCTATGATCTTAGCTGCTTACTGCTTATGCTTATTTGTTATTCCAATTGATGTACATACCTATGATCCATCATCAGGGGTCAGAAAACGAGTTCGATCCTGGCTCAGATGAACGCTGGCGGCATGCTTAACACATGCAAGTCGGACGAGAAATGGTGTTTCTAGTGGCGGACCGGTGAGTAATGCATAAGAACCTGCCCTTGGGAGGGGAACAACAGTTGGAAACGGCTGCTAATACCCCGTAGGCTGAGGAGCAAAAGGAGTTGCCTTTGGTACTCGGAAGAAGCAAATCTTAATCAAACTTATATTTGCTCAATGGATACAATCTGCTCATAGTAAAACTTCATATGGGTTCGATATACTTTTATCTTCAACGAATGACCCGACATTCAGTACGGGTCGGAGCATATGGTTGCCGAGGTTAACTATGAAATTTTACATACAATAGAGTTTTTGAAAGTTTACTTCATACAATAGAAAATTTCAAAGTTTTCCCCATAAAATATAAAAACGTGAAAGTTAAACGCATCACGAATCAATAAATACAACAGTTACTACTGAAGAATAAATGGAGGTCAATTGAAAGATAACAAGTCAAGTCGCTCTACAAGAGCATATTAGCTCGCAGTGAGTGAGAAAGCTTATTACTCCTCTAACGACTTTGATAATAAAAGAATAGAGCATCGTTTAAGTTACTACTCGCTAGTGTGATGTCCCTTATCAATAAGGTGTCAGCAACCTTCAAAGATAAAGTGATGGAGTATGTGACATCAAGCTTGATTATGATTAGTTGAATACCAATACATGTAATAGTATGATCAGAAGCGGACCATAAAATATTCTTGTTGTCAGTTAGAAGGAAGTCAATCACACAACGACACGTGCCATTCTATTTCTTAGAATTTATGAGATATTTAAGGGAAATATCTTGTCTATAAATAGAGTGACATATTGTACTTAGACGTTTACCGAATTGCATCTATCACTTGTTTGTCAGTTATAAAGTTTATTCTAAGTGCAATTTCGAGTCATTGAATAATAGTTTCAGCTTAGGCTAGATTATACTATTCTCACAGCGACTACTACAATAACTTGTAATTTGTATTGAATTAATCTAAGTTTTGGCTAGATGGTTCCGCATTCAATATTTGGTGTAATTTGTGATTAATAGATTCGTCATTCAAGTTATTGTTCTTTGTACTCCTTGTTACCAGCTTTTATACTTGTAATTAATATTCTGTTAAATCAAACAAGTGTTTTAAAGTTTTGAAGATGATAATGAGTATTTTTTTGTGTAATGAATTGTGTTTGAACTCTATATTTATAAATATAAAAATAAAGGTTCAAAGAAATAAAACGGTTAAAAAATTAATGTTTAAAAAAAATATATCAGTCGGAAAGCGCGACGGACCGCGCAGAAAACATCATTATGAAGTGACGAAACGATAAAAGACAACGTCATTATGAAGTGACGAAACGATAAAGAAACGAAACGATAAAGAAACGGCTATGTACACTTTAAAAAATCGTATAATGTAAAAGTTTGAGTACAATTGAAAAAGAAAAAGACAGGCATTGTTCATTGGTAAATTTAGGGAAACAAGAAGCAAACCCTTAAATGATATCCCAACAAAAAAACAGTTTATCCAGATGCGTATTATGTGTGACCGTTTAAATCCCTCCCTCAATCTCTCTCTGTCCCCGCCGTTAATTCTCTAATCCCCAAACCGAAGCGCCTGCTTTTCTTCAATTCTTTTTGCAGGTAATTTGCTCCTTCTTTCTGTTTTCTTTCACATACAAATCTGAATTAGTTTAAATTCGTTATTGCAATTTACTTCAAATTAAACAGTTGACTTTTATTTGATGTAATTGATGAAACACAATGTGATTTTTTTATTATTGAATTTCATGTTATTAAAGAACTCGAATGTATGAATCATTTAAGTCTTCTGATTCACTGATAATTTTATAGTGTTTTGAACATTTTGTAGTGAAAAAAGTCAATAAGGTAGAAATTGCGTGAGATGCATTTACCTAATCAGATGCACAATCATTGAACTTGTGAATTTGTGGAGTTTGATGCTCTAAAGTTATATCTAGTACTTTAATTGAGATTCAATTTTATGAATTTGTTAACTTATATGATTCAAAATGCGAGTTTTGTGTAGTTGCTTCTTTTCTTACCGATATCTATGTTCTTATTTGATCCTTCCTATATGTATATATATCAAGAGGGAAGCAAAAGAATTAGGGAAGGAGGGAAGCAAATCTTAACCATTGATTTCATCATAAATGAATTTTAAAAATCACAAATAATTTCAAAATTTAACATTCATCACAAATGAATGTTAAAAACATTTATTTATGAAAAAATCATGGGCTAATATTTGCTTCCCTCCTTCCCCAAGATATGGAGCTTCCCTATGGATCATTTCCCTATATATATATAATAGATTTTCCCTATATATATATAATAGATTTATTTTTTATGTTGATTTTGCCTTTGCAAAAAGGAAAAGAAAAGAAAAAGAAATTTCTGTTGATTTTAGATTTATAAGTTGACAACTTGAATATGCGTCGAACCATAATAGTTGTAAGGTATGTGCTTGAATAGAGTAATGATATAAGGACCTAAAAAAATTAAAGCGTTGACCTAATCAATTTATTGTCTAACACATGGCATAGATTTTTTGTCACTACTCATGTATATGATATATTTTGCCATGTTAATTAATCCTATTTATAGGTTGATTTTAGACCTACCAATTTAGTCCTATAAATAATTTCTCACTTGAATAAGAAACAATATCCCACAATGATAATTTAGCGGTCAAATCCGGGCCCCATGTCTTTTGTTTGTAGATAATGCAGTATATCTCCTTTATCTCACCCTTTTTCAAAGATAAAATACTGAATGTGTTTAGAGGTGTATATATGTGATGGTGCAACTCTGGCTATTATGTGTTACTGGATAATGTTCTTGAAGTTGAGCTACGTATGATTGTAACTTAAAACAAGGAAATAGAAAAAAGGTTGTTATGTGAAAACCCATTTTAGTTACATGAATTGTACCCTTATTTAAAGGATTGGTTTGTATTTGTTTATGCACTTGCTATATGTATGATTGTGTAGTATTTGCTGTTAATTTTTAATACTACTATTAGCAGTGGCAAGATGGGCAGGTTGGGTAGTGGGTCAAAACGGGTTACCTTTAGTATCGAAACATGCCAATCAGGCTAGTTTAAACCCCAAAATATATTTTTGTTTATTTTTAATTATATATTAGTGAGTTAGTTTACGAAAATGATATCATTTACAATTACATTCTGAAGTTTTTGATGCATTTAACACGTTCTTCTTATAGCCAATATGTATATTCTACCCGTTTTTGATACAGCACAGTCCAAAGTGACCAATTTATTACTAAATGGGTAAAAATTGCTTACTCTAACTGACATTGATGACCTTCTTGCAGCATTTTCTTATAAATAAAAGGAGCACGAAGACATCGATCAAAAAAAAAACTTACATCTTATATGGGACAGGTAGTTTCTTTTTAGAACACCTCAGATTTGTTGATGTCTTAAATTATCACTCTATTGTTCTGAATTTTGTATATACTACAATGAGCTAACATGATAAACAACTGGATGATGTGATATATTTGCAGGAGGAAAGAAATTCGGAGTGCGACTGTGCTCCTGTGAAAAAAAGAAAGTTACGTGAACATCAAGTAAATCATTCTGAATCCAACAAAAAGCCAATCGTAGTTTCTCAAAATGAGAACGGAAATTCAACGTTTACTCCAGCAGAAACTTCAAATATAGAAGGGGTAGTCAACCAACATGATGCATGTAATGATGTTAAAGAAAGTCAAATGGAGGATTCCCAGGTTGAATGTTTTGACATTGAGCAAGAAAGTAACGAGAGCAAGAATACGATTGGGACGGAAGGATCAGTTCTGACTACTGATGAACTAAGCATTAATACAGAATCACAGATGGATTCGATTAATTTTTTAACAAAACTGGATGCAGATAAAGAAAGTGTGAGTCAAGTTACGAATGAAGATCACGGTCATTCTCATCCTAAGAAAAAGCTTCTTGTCCTAGATGTAAATGGGTTGCTTGTTGATATTGTATTAGACCCAGATCCAGCCTACAAAGTAGACTCCATGATAGGGGCCAAAGCAGGTTATCCTTTGGTTTTAATTTGAAATAGAGGTGCCAAAATTGGTGGGCTGGGCGGGTTGGATAACCAGTCAAAGTGTGTTATTTCTTGGTACAGGTGAAAACGGGTCTATAGACGTGAAACACTTGTTATCCATTTTTTTCTTAATTTATTTATAATAATACTATAAGATCTGGTTTTGATAGTAATCACTTCAAATAGAGGTGGCAAATGGGCATGTTGGGAGGTTTGGTTAACTGGTTAAAACCTTGTTGGAACAAAAATAAAATTTTGTATGGGCTGAAACGGTGAGGACTGAGGGGCGTATCAATTGAGCCGCCAAAAAAATTCTATCCAGATTTTTTAATATTATTTCATCTATTTTTAGTTAGTATTGTGTCAAATAGTATATTAATATTAATCTAGCTGATTCTTTTATTTTTATGCATTAAAAACACACTTTGGCTGACGTCAAATCTGTTTGACACATTTTTCTTTAGAAAAATATTTGTTTATTTACTCATTAGAGACTAAAGATAACCTGAAACAACCTATTCGTAAGTAAAGTGGTCTAGAAATTACCACCTCTAATATGACGGTTACTTACACAGTGCCACTCAACTAATTTCTAACTTCACTGCTGTTTACTATTGCAGTGTTTAAGAGACCATATTGTGATGAATTTTTGAAATTTTGCTTTGAGAGATTCAATGTAGGTGTTTGGACATCAAGAACAAGGTGCTCTAATTTTTCATCTGCTTATTACGCCTTTTCTCTGATTCCTCTCAAAATTAGACATTTTTACTCACTTGTATGGAACTTATAAACGAGATTTAACACTAAACTCATAGGCTCTCCTGTCTTTTAATTAGGAAAGTGGCACATTGCTATAATTATCCGTTGGCCCTTGCTATTTTTTTTCTTTTCTCTTTTCTTATTCTCACACAACTTTGTTGGTGTTGTCCTTTTCGTGTTCGTAAATTTCCTACAGGAGGAATATAGAGCGGGTTCTTGATTTTCTCATGAAAGACACTCAGCGTCAATTGCTTTTCTGTTGGGTAAGGCCATACGCATACTAACTATTTGATGTGTAATATATTACAATGAATATGCAAATTAGGTGCTTTTATGTTTATTATTATGCCAGTTATCTGTTTGTTAATATTGTGAAATTGGTATTTGTGCAGGATCAGTCTCACTGTACTGAGACCGGTTTTAATACTATTGAGAACACTGGAAAGCCCTTGGTTTTAAAGGAACTAAAAAAATTATGGGAAAAGCAAGATCCTAATCTTCAGTGGGATAGAGGAGTGTATAATGAATCAAACACACTTCTTTTAGATGATTCTCCATACAAGGCGTTACGCAACCCCGTATGCGGTCTTGTTTATTTATTATGTTTTTATTTTTTTATCGTAAATTTAAGGTGTTAATTTGCTACACTTGTTTCACTTTAATTTTCAGCCACATACTGCAATATTCCCCTATACGTACAATTACCGTGATACCCAAGATAATGTTTTAGGTAAGTCATTTTGTCCCACATTGTTCCTGTTTATTTTCAGTCTTATCTTTATTACTCATTGCTCATAGAAGGTTATACGGTACCTTATGATTGCTCATACTGCATATGTAGCTTCTAACTTTAGTGTGATCGTTGTAATTTCTTTTGAAATTTGCTTGATACTCGTGTCATAAAAAAAATTTTGCACTTCCACTTGCACAACAGTCTGCTATCTGATTAGTTAGAGGTGTCAAAATTGGCAGGTTGGGCAGGTTGGTAAAACGGGTAATATATTTGTGGCTCTGGTCGACCCAAAACACTTTTTCCTCAATTTCTCATAAGGAATAGTTAGTGTGTCAAGTATGATTACAAAAATCTAAATTTTTTTATTAATTATCAAATTTTTTGATTAAAGCACCTTTGATTTATGTGTTAAATGTACATTTTGGGAGACCTTCGACCTTTTTTACATGCTCTCTCTAAATATTATATGTTATGATTTTTACCAATTTGACCCATTAGATGAAAGGGAAAAAACATAACCTGAATGAATGTGTCTAAACTGCCACCTTTATAAATAATCTGCAACTTGCAGCCTATTTCCACAGAGTACTTCTTATCTTTCTTGGGCTGATGATTCATCCCAATGGAGGAAACCAAGAAATGAGTAAACTAAAATGTATTGTGTGATTGTTTATCATTTGTCGCTTGTTGAAATTTTAACTTGACATGTCATGTGCGCCTGTTTTCTAATCTTTTGATTATGGAGTACGTAATATATCACATGCTCCTTGTGTTATCATGGACTTGCTGACAACTACTGCAGCACAATTTTATTTGCTTTGAATATCGTTTGATGTAACTCCTATACGTTATGTTTATGTATTAGTATATGTCATGTCTATGCATTGTTTGTTGTTTGGCTTACTATGTATTATTATATATGGCCATAAGTTCGCTTGTGTATTCTATTCATACAGTGTTTCCACCTCGTTGATATAAATCTTGTAAACAATAAATAATTACATGGTATTAGGGCCCATGCTTTGCTTATTGTGACCCTAGCCCCTGCAAATTTCTATTCTCATCACAATCTGAATACTGGCTATATCAACATATTTACATATGAATGGTTTGATATGGGTTGTGTCAAATTAATAACTGGTTAAATGAACCAAATAAAAGATTCAGTTAAAAGGGAAAATGGTCAAATTGGCAAAATGGGTGGAAAGAGCCCAAGGTGTATTTTTAAAGCATATTACCTCGTAGGTTAATGTTATAACAAATATAGTTTTTTAAGTTACGTTTAGCACTACTTATATATTAAACCCCCAACCTGACTTGACCCGGTAGAAAATATTACCTGTTTTGATCCGCCTGACGTGCCCTTTTGCCACCTCTATCCAATAGTTTAATTCCTTCTTTTAGTCTACATATTATGTGTATTGCATCTGTTATTTGCTTCATTTGAAGATTTTAGTTGCATAGTTAGATTGTCATATTCGTGATTTGCCTTTGCAGGACCTGATGGCAACCTTCGGAATTATCTGGAAAGGTTGGCAGCTTCTGATAATGTCCAAAATTATATAGAACAAAACCCATTTGGCCAACTACCGATTTCATATAACAATGAATCGTGGAAATTCTATCTTAAGGTTATTGGTGCCACCGAGCCAGAAGTTGGTCCTTCTCGTTCTAGGAAAAAACTTATTGTTCTTGATGTGTCTGGGTTAGTTGTCGATGTGACGGTTCCACATGAAGGATATAAAGCAGACACAATACAAGGGCCAAGAGCAGGTTTGGATTTGTTTCTAGTGGTGATCGGTCAAAGTTATTGAAGATGGTAGTATTGACCCATTTACTTATGAATAGGTTGATTTGGGTTGTATTATCTCTAATATTCCAAAGGGGTCAAATTGGGCAAATAAAAATAAAAAGCTAATAGGGTAAAGTGGTTAAACAGGCTGAAGGTTACCCACAAGTTTAATGCACATAACCACTTAAATAGCTCATTGTGATATTATTCCTTCTGTAATTATAATCAATGCATTAGTTTTCATAAAATGATTAAAAATTGAACAAGAGAGTGTTTTTGGGTCAGCCTAATCCACACCCATTACCCAACTTGTCTATCTTGCTACCTCTATTTATTTGTTATACTACTTAATGTATTGCTGCTTTGATCATTCTTTGCTGTTGCAGTCTATAAAAGACCATACTGTGATGAGTTTTTGCAATTTTGCTTCGAGAGATTCAACGTAGGTGTCTGGTCATCAATGTCCAGGTACTCTAATATATTCAAAAAAAGTTCCCTGTTTTTGATGTTATCCAATCTTGATTGTCCTGCCCATTTTGTGGCCTCTAATCTCCTAGTTTGGCTTCAAATAAATTAACTTTCAAAACTTGTGGAACATTATTTACTCTAATAACCATCTACTTCTGTTTTTTGCCCTTATGTCCTTTAGTATACTTTCTTGTACTCATGCATGTTTACACACTTCGTGTGCAGAAGAAATATAGAATGGATTGTAGACTTTGTCCTGAGGGACTTGCAACACAAATTGCTTTTCTGTTGGGTAAGCCCTTTTAATTTTTTACAATTACTATTTTTTTCTTTGATATCTGAGTGCTAAGTTGTATGCTGAATTTAGCTTGAAAATTTCCTCTAAATTTCTACAAATTGCCCAAAATCGCTTGACTTTGCATTTAGTTGCTTAAAATCTCAAGTTACGGACAAGGGCAAATCCACATTCTTGTTACCTGTGCTCAGGGACACAGGTTACATATTACTTTGGGACCTGGACACATGTTATGTTGACAATTATGAAAAGTAAAGCCCAACTGACCTTCAACTCACATTTACAAATTCTTTTTATTAATTGATCCATTCATGTCTTCCGTAGATAATATGTATAAATTATAATTCTTTTTATTGTACACCCTTTTTTGTTAAATTGATCAATGAATTTTAGTATCTATTTTGTCTTATGTACATATGAATTAAATGTAATTTTTATAATATGTTTGCTATGATCTCTTTCTATGGTTTCCTTTAATAAGAATCAAGATTGCGTTTTTCTGCAGGATCGAGCTGACTGTACTGACACCGGCTTCCCTACTGTTGAGAACATTTCCAAAACCTTATTTTTAAAGGAACTTAGAATGTTATGGGAAAAGCAAGATCCAGATCTACCTTGGAAAATAGGAGAATATGATGAATCGAATACTCTTCTTATAGAACATGCTCCACACAAGGCTCTTCTAAATCCCGTCAGTTGTCTTTCTTTATTATTTTCCGGGTGTGCTTGGATTCGTGCTGTCAGTTTCAATGGTTGCATCGAAAGATTATGCTTGTGATTATCTTATTAAGCTGGGGTCAAATAATCATTTTCATACATACTGCAACAAAACTAATTATCTATAGATACAATAAAACTACCTATTTACCCCTTCTAATAACCTCGTCTGAGAGACTTTTTTACTCCCAGACAAAACATCTCTCCTTTTTCCACAAAAATGATAATTTTTGGTCATTTTGTTTATAATATACCTGATTGATCAGCACTAGAGACACATCTACACACTATTTGCTACCGCCCTTAATTAATGTCAGAAACTCAGAAGGCATATCCAAACACCCCTTCTTCTTTCTAAGTTTGTTTCCATTTTTTTACGGTTAAAGTTATCGTGGTATCGCCTCCATTAACATAATTTTATATTTTTTTTCAGCCACATACAGCAATCTTTCCTTATCCTTACCGTTACTCGACGAAAGAAGATAATTCCTTAGGTGAGTCGTTTTAGCCTTTCTTTTCATGATGTTTATGTTATATGTTATTTGCTTTAATTCTAAAGAAGCCAATTTCAACCGTTTTATTTATAAATGGATCTATTTAGGCAGTGTTTTATCTTTAACAGACCAAATCCATAAATTAGCTTATAGTGCATAAAGCCTCATAGATCATTTTATTCTTAATTAAGCTTATCATTGAAATAATATAATTTTCTAAATCTTTTTTGACACAATCAATCTATATAGATGTTTTAGAGCTTTAGGATAAAAGGCGGTTCGGGTTGAGTCATACCAAAAATCAGCTTTATTGACCCGGCCCATCTATTTTGCCACCTCCACATAATTAAGACATGTTTACTGCACAAGCTAGTTGTCATATTCTTGATGTGTCATCACAGGACCAAAAGGCGACCTTCGTGTTTATCTTGAAAGGTTAGCATCAGCTGAGAATGTCCAAAAATTCGTACAGGAAAATCCATTTGGGCAACGCCCCATTAGGGAAAAGAATCTATCATGGGGATTTTACCAAAAGGTTATCCGTGCTTTCTCATATAAACAAAAATCTAATGCTAATGGGTCGCAGTGTAAGAACTCTTCTGAACCAAAAGCCAATACTACTTCTGCTTTGGCTGCACCAACCTTGATGGAAACAGAAACCGACACTAGTACTGTGTCGGTTGCTCCAACTTTGTTAGAAACAAAAACTGACAGTACTACCAATTTGGTTATTCCATCCTTATTGGAACCAAACATGGATACTCCAACTAATGCAGTTACACCAACCTTACTGAAACCAGAAAATAACGCTAATACAACTTCAACTGCTCAACCCTTATTGGAACCAAAAACAGAAACTATTACTGGTCAAACCATAGTGGAACCAGAAATCGCGGTTACAACTTCAGCTGTTCCAACCTTATTGGAACCAAAAACAGAAACTACTACTGATTTAGTTGGTCAAACCTCAGTGGAACCAGAAACCAATGTCACAACTTCGGTTGTTGCTCCAACCTTATTGGAACCAAAATCTGACAGTGGTACCACTTCGGCTGCTCCAACCTTATTGGAACCAAAAACCGAGACTGGTACTGCTTCGGCTGCTCCAACCTCATTGGACCAAGAAACCGAGACTACTGCTGCTTCGGCTGCTCCAACCTTTTTAGAACAAAAAACCGACACTACTGCTGATGTGGCTGATCAAAAGGTACCCTTTAGCTTACAATAGTCTTATCTTTAGAGCCAGCTATTCATGGATCATTAGGGAAGTGAGTAAATGTATCACAATCGCCTGCTCGTGTTTTTTTTTAACCCATGGCAGTATCGTTACACGTAGGACTTAATTTGTGTTCATATTTATGATAGATAATCTAGTCATAGATAGTATTTATTCTTGTGTCCTTTTATCTTGCTCTATTTTTTACCGGATTTTGTGAGCTGTTACTAATATATGACGAAGAGATAGAAGCTGTTGGTAGCCACCTGTAGCGGCATGGTGGTGTTACCACCAGGTTTTCCTTTATGGGTAGTCTTTTATCAGTTTTATGATCACAGGCTTGTGTTCTTCTACCAGAACATTCGTCGGTATTTTGGATTGACGTTTGACTCTGCACCAAGCATATCGAGTTGGATCGAGTTTTTTACATTTGTTAGGAAGATAAATGATATGCTCTAATTTGTAACATTAGATATAATTTTATTACATTATTTTTTGGATTCTTGAAACATAGAGGTCCTATAAGTTTGTTAGTTGTTGGTTATAATGTTAGGTGACCTTTTTTGTATGTATTTTTTGGCTTTAGCAGGTGCATTACTGCATTGCAATGCTATCCTATTTATTGTGGTAGGTTGTATTTTTAAGTTTTCTAAATGCATGTCATAATGTCATATGCTTTTATGAATCCTTATGTAATGTCAGCACATCTTTAAAATTGATAAGTTTGAAGAAAAATGATAGATACAAATCACTATGTTTAATGAATAACTATAGACTATAGATGTGTGGTAATAATATTAAAATGCTCCAAAGTCCAATCCTTAACAGTTTTCTCACATTGATTGTAATATGATTAGTCTTATGCAATTTATGATGTTATATTTAAAAGTGAAATGATTAGGTTAACATGTAACATCATCATAAAATGTAATATGATGATTTAACATATCATTATATAACAATAAAAATTTTATGCCGCTATGATTGAAGTAGTATGATGTAATATGAGCACCTTACTTTTAAGGAAGGTGATAGATATAACAAATAAATTGATTTATGTTATTGTATATTTGCATTATAAGCTTTAACAGTTATATAGTGAGGTGTTGAATCAATTTGCGTCTTATATTTATCGTTAGGAAAACCAGCGAACACATATAAGTTTTTCTACTAGCATGTTTATGTGACGTTTTTCAGTTGTTTTACATTTTTTATTGATATTTGATTATTTTTTTCCTTTTAGATATGTACATATTTATAGACGTATGCATCAGGGCAACAATTGAATTTTAATGACTATATGTGACATCATAAAATCAGCTCCATGAAACAAGTAGTTCAAACATATATATAGAACCACTGACCTCTCAAAAAATTGTTACAGATATCAAAAGAAATAATAAATAGTGTGATGTTACAAGATGCAATTGTTACAGATATCAAAAGAAATAATAAATAGTGTGATGTTACAAGATGCAACATATATGTGAGGGTCACGTATTCGATATCTATTTTTACATTTTTTTAATTACGAATTACACAATTTACTTCTTTTATATCAGTTGTGAAATTGATCGGTAGAATTCACAAAGAGTCATTTTTATCTTTTTTATTTATAAGGAAAAATGTAATTTTCATTTATATTTCACTAGAAAGTACTCACTTTTAAGAATCATTTAAAGCAAACTTCTTGGTCAAACATTTTAACCATATTCTTGAATAGAACTGTATTTGATTTTTCTTTTGGGTTATAGTGATCAATTTTTTTAATTTAAAAATATAGTAATGAATAGAGTAAGGGCTAAATAAAAATAATTTAAAATTAAAAACGGTAAGTACACTTCAAATTTACAGTTATAGTTGATAGAATTATCAGATTTACATTCGTACATATCATGTATACAAAGAAAAATGACTTTACATTTCTAAAAATATATGAAATTTGAAAAAACAGTTGATATATAATTTTACACCTTTCATCTAAATATGTGCATCCATCATTTTTTTTATGCATTTGTAATAATGTATCTAAATTTCTACACATTTGAGATGTATTAATTTACTAACTTTGTAGGTTACATGTTGAAATTTCAAGATTTTTATCTGTTGTCAAATTAAAGTATTGTTATTGAAGCTCTAAAAAAATGTGTATGTATGTAAAATATGTGTCAGTGTACGTGAGAGAGGGTGAAAAAATTGAAAAGTTGAAGATAATTAATAAAAGCGTAAAGGAAGGAGGAATCATGTGAAAATAAAATCGAATCATCGAATGGAAATAAAGTAAGCAATCAAAGAGGAGCGGGATGGGAGATCAACACAGTTGGAAAATAGCTTGCATTTTTGTTAAAATATTAGTAATATTTAGAAGTAATAATATATAACTTATTTAATTAGATTAGGTTAAAAGTAGTATAGTTTTTAACTTAAGTTTACTTAGAATGAAAGTAAATTTGAGGAGGTAAAAATCGACTAGGAGGAAAATTATATATTTTAGGAAAATTTGATTCGAACTCCCTAATCTCTATAAATAGATGTGAGGATGTGAGACATAAACTTAATTTTTTTTTATGTACTCATAGGGTTAACTTGTTCATTAATAAAGTTAAACGGTTGAGGGAATATCTTGTGTGTTCTTATGTGTCGATTATATACTTTTTCTTATTGTCGATTCGTATTTGCTTTGTGTGTTGAGATTTTATTCAACAATTGGTATCAGAGCCTTGTTCGAGAAGAAGGAATCACACAATGTGGAGGGACTCAATAAAGTGGAAACAAGAAAATTGTTTTTCGTTTGTTAGTTACTACGAGTTCGTAACCTGTGGATTTTTGTGAAATTTAAACCGTAGCTTCTAGCCACATAGATCTAAGATCTGACTGGAGGGATCTGCGATTGGATGTTCGAGTAGGGAGATATAGCTTGTCAAATTTGCTGCTTGAATAGGCAGTTTTCGTGTTGATTTTCATTTCGTGTATTGTTCGGCTATCGTTGTGTGGATTATAAGGCGGTGAAGCAAAGTTTCGACTTTAAGAGATTCTATAAGGGTTTTCTTGGGTAAATCAATTCAAGGGTTTTCTCGAGTAAATCGATTCAAGATTATTGGTTTATATTGATTTCAAGGTTTTCTAGATAGGTTTGGTTTCTTGGGCTTCAAGGTAAAAGCAAATTACTTGAGGTGCAAGAAAAGTCAACATCAAGGGTTTTGCTCTATCTTGTGGTTCAAGACTTGGTGGTTGCTTGTAGATCAAGTAATGTGCAAATTCCTTTGGTTTGAAGAAATTTTTTATTTGTGGCACAAGGTTTCAAGTCTTGATAGAAAATTGATCTTCTAGGGTTTTAGAAGGGTTTAATTCGATCTATAGCGATGTAGCAAGGCAGAACACACAGCTTGTTGAGAGTTGTTGAAAGGTTGATACTTTAGGATTTCTAAAGGGGATAAATCAACTGACAAGGGAAAACAAGGAGAAGAAGAATGGGGAATACTTTAGGTGTACAAGGGAATGAAAGTTTTGCACAATTTGGGTATAAGAAACTTGGTCATAGTATTGAAACATGATTTCATGAGGTACACGTTAAGAAAAGTGTTTCGTTTGAGGTGGAGCTACCATTGAATGATCATGGAGAAAAGGATGATTAAAAAGGTATGGATAAAGAACCTCAAGGTTATCCTCGGGATTTGAGGAGTTATCAACTAGCTGAGGAAAAGAGGCAATTGGTTTGACTTGCAAGGTTCAGAACAAGTGTTGATGTAGCAGCTTATGCTTTCGATTATGCAGGAAAGGAATATACTTATAAAGTAGTGACTTCAGTCGATTGTCCAGAAGAGGGAGATACTTGTGAGGTGGTGGACTTCTATGGAGTAAGATAAGTGAATGGTTTCTATGAATAATCAAACTTGTGAGAAATTGATTGGTTGTAAATGGGCGCTCAAGGATAAGAAGACGTTCTTGCTTGGAGACTTAAAGGATACTATTTACGGGAGACAATCAAGAAAATCTGAACTTGTACGTGAAACGTTACACATTAGTATTGAGGTGGGGGTAAACATTATGGTAAATGGTGTGCCTGGTCGAGAGGGGGTTGAAGATAATGTTGTTGGTGCAAAGAAGATGTCTAATCCAAAGGTTAAGCATTGGTGGAAGATGCTTAATGTCGAGTTTATTAAGGTATCACTAATAAGGTGGAGATTGTTAAGAATATTAGCAATACCTAGAGGTAGTAATATGTAACTTAATCAATTTGATTAGATTAGGACTGTTTAGCTTATGACTTACCTAAGCTCACATGGGATGTAATTAAACTTAAGGAGATGATAATTGACTAGGAGAGGACTTATACACTCCTAGGAGGGTGTATAATCATAGGGTTTGAACCCCCTAACCTCAATAAATAGAGGTGATGGGGTGAGGCATAAACTTAATTCTTCTTAGAGTAATCATAGGTTTTAACTTGGTTATTAATAAAGTTAAACTGTTGAGGGAATATCTTGTGTGTTCTTGTGTTTCGTTTATATACTTGTTCTTATTGTGAATTCGTGTTTGCTTTGTGTGTTGATATTTTATTCAACAATTAGTATTATGTAACTTACTTAAAGAGATTGGATTAGGACTAGTATAGCTTAGAACTTAAGTTTACTAAGGATCTAAGTAAATTTGAGGGGTGGAAATTGACTACGAAGGAATTATACTTTCTCAGAGGGATTTATATTGAACCCCGTCATCTCTATAAGAGGTGAGGGGGTAATTGTAAACTTTATTTTTTTTGTACTCATAAAGTTTAACTTGATTATTAATAAAGTTAAATAATTGAGAAAATATCTTGTGTGTTCTTGTTTATCGATTATATACTATTTTTTATTGTTGATTCGTGTTTATTTTATGTATTGAGATTTTATTCAAAGTTTCTATCATCATATTAAATGTTTCATCTTACTCTAAAATTTATAGAATTTTAGAATCAATAGATTTAAAAAGGTGACAAGAAAAAAGATGAAATCAGAGTGGTGAAATATTGGTTGATCAATATAATTTTCTTGTCCAATAAAGACTAATGGATTAAAATACTCCTTCTATATGATAAATGATCAATATTAAGATTAAAATTTTACTTCTCTTTTTTTAATTGGTGGTGTCCAACCTTTGACAAACTAATCAAAGTCGTCCACCACACAGACTAATCCGGATAAACCTCTCCTTTTGAAAGACTATTGTGGTAAGATAATTGTGGTCTTTTATTTTCTATTTATATGTGATTGTCAAGGTTCAAAACTTAGACCTCCAATTCTCCAATTATTTCAACGTGATGCACTTGACTTTTGACTATGACAAATTTTATTAATTATTATAATGTACTTGACCTTTAACTATGACACATTGTATTTATTATTGTGATGCATTTGACTTTTACCTATGGTGCACTTGATTTTAGCTATGACGCGGTGTATTTAGTAGAAGAAAATCAAAGGAATCCGGCAAGCAATGGCGGCCAAAATCCTACTATGGATGTGGAGATGGGGGTGAGGGGACATGGAAGATGCAGGAGGAGGGAATATGAGGAAGAAGAGAAAGGGAGTGGGACACATTTTAGTAGAGCCGACAATTTCTTACTTGACTCGAAAATCGACATGAAATCTATTTGAAAATTAACAGGTTTAGGTCGGTATTTTTGACCTACAAAACCCGGACCACAACTTATTTTTTTCGGGTTCAAGTCACCCAAGGAATTTTTTGGTCTACCTAATGACCCGAAACATGATAAAAATAATTTAAATTTTAAAAATATTAAATTTAATAAATAAAAAGTTTTGGATTTTTTTTTTTTTGACATAAAAGGTGATCATCATGAAGAAGATTCATTTGTAATTTTGTATAATGTGTTTGAATTCTTAAGTTTTGATTTAAAAATGTTTGATACATTATTTATTGGTAGAAATCGAATTAATCATGTTCTGATAGCAAAAATGGATGTAACAAGTATTAAGATTCTTTTTACGATTTTATACGCATTTTTATGCTTACATACGATTAGCTATTATTTTTAGAAAGATTGATTCACGTGACCAATGTGATACGAAATCGACCAGTTAATCCGAAAATGACTCAAAAGTATGTTGACTAGATTAAAAATCAAATTATCGAGTCCGAGGGTTTTGGGTTGGGTTGGGTTGGGTTGAAATACTCAAACCGATTTGAAAGGGTTCGGATTAACCATTTCTAACCCGACAACCCAAACCTTCCTACCCGACCAAACCCGAAGTCTCACCCCTATATCCGGTCACTCCCTTACTAGCTTTCTATTTTCCTAGGTATCTTATCCTTTCTCTTAACAACTAATAATTTCATTTAGTGATATCATCAATCATAATTACAATAAGTTCAACTTTAAATTTAAGACGAGTCTAAAGCTGAGATTTGACTTGATAATTTGGATTTCAACATAAAACCATGATGAATGGGAGGGTTTCAAGATTTTACGTGGCTTAAAGCTAACATAAAATACAAGGCCTTATCGATTTGATATAGTTACAATTTTTACAACCCTTTTTATACAAAATCAATCAAATGTGTGGTATGGTATGGAGAATCTATGTTTCTAAATTAGAAAAAGTCAATCGCTACATCTATAATTAGTTGATAACTCGAATTCTTTCAAAACTCTATTTTTTGCTATTAATTTATATAAAAGTTTTATCAAAATTTTTAGCTAGCTAGGAATAAAAAATTCAACAATACTTTCACGTGATTTATCCACGTAAGCTATAAATAATATCAATCATAATTATATTCATATCATATAATTTCTTCTTCTAGAAAATTACATTATATAAGTAAATGTCAAATTTTATGTGACATTTAATGAGCACATACAAGGTTAAACATTACATTTAACTCACTAACCAATGAAAAATAAAGATTGAGATTAAAGACATGAAAATAGAGAGTTGATTTTTTTAAAAAATTTGGAACTAAGTCTTAAAATGGTTATTTTCTCACAAAAAATGGATATAATATCTTACGACTTAAATTATTTGAGTATATAATCTTGTTTTTTTCATATAAACTAGACCTAATATCTTAGAGCTTATATTATTTGAGATTCGAAAAGGTTAAAAAATGTTGAGGTCTTTATCGTTGTCCTATATCTAATACATAATATCAAATATTTTGACACTTTATAGCATTAAATTTTAATCGGCTGATTTTACTAATTTTACCTTGAATTACCTCATGATAAAATTTACAGTGTTCTCATGATTTTGGTCTATTAGACGATTAAATATATATATTTCTATATAACGTACCTTGTGATAATGCAAGTTAAACAATCCTTTTTATGTATGTTGAAAAGTTACAACCGTCAATTGTAGCTATTTCAAAGTTAAACAATCCCTTTTATATGTGTTGAAGGGTTACAATTGTCATCGATATTGAGAATAACTCATATCGTGCCAATGTTAAATGTCAACTTATTTTCTATTTTGACTTTTTATTTATTTTACCTTTTCTTTTAAGTTTTTGTTGCATTTAATGGGACTTCTATTTGGTAACATGGGGTTTCATTTTCGTGCATGATTAGAGCGTTTAATTTGTTATTTTATTTCATACATTAAGGACACAACTATACACGTGACTCCTCTTTTTTTTCATGTGATTACCTTAGTATATAAATGGCATGCATTTTTATTAAACCTGCATTTGAATTCAAACTATGTAGTGTGCATAAATTTCACATCTTTAATCAAAAACTACTTTTATGGTGTTCCTCCTCTTGAACTAGAATGGTTTAGAACTTTTCTTGGTTTTTTATATACTTATCTTATCAATAATATTTCATCTTAAGTGCAAAATAATGATATGTTTATGGGTGATTAATCCTTGACACTTTAATGTGTGTAAAAATCCAATTCTAGATTAACTCAACTGAGGGTGGTCAAGAGATTAATCCTAAAAATCACACAATGAGACAACTTTGAGTGTATGGGGTGCTTAGATGAATATGAGGCCAAACACTCGTTTCTTTATACAGTGAATCCCTACCTTCTAAAATGTTCTACAAGGATTTCAATTAGGGTGTGAGAATGAAGACATTCACTAAGATCCGCGTTGACGTTGACCAATAGGATGGGTCGGCCAAGTTAGTTGGGTGACCATGCAAATAACAACATGCATGAATATTCTCTTTTGTACTATTGTCAGATGTTGTCGAGAGATCATCCAAAGTGTGTATTGGCCAAACTAAGGAATGACGACCTCTGAGCTTTGGGTGTCGCTATAACACCCCTTAAATTACCTCAGGGTTAAAATAGTAATTTGACTCGGAAGCGATGGATAAAAGATAATATTATAACTTATCTTACAAAATGACCATAGATTTTTCGCGAGTTTACAATATTAAAATGTTACTGAAACAAAACATATAATTGTTATACAAATCCCCATACATGTTAATTAACAAAACATTCATAAATATATCAGAGTTATGGCACGTATCAAACATTCTTCAAAACCACCTTCCTGCCCAACCCACAAAAGACATGCATAACCTGCAGGAAGGGAAATGGTGGGATTAGCACAAAGCTAAGTGAATAAATGTACAACTAACAATTCAACTTAGCTTAATAATCTGTTTACACTAAGCACAATAAACACATAAACTCAAGAGGATCGGCGGTTACTGAGGAACCCTACAGCCGCGGTGGCCCTCAGTAACACTTACCACAATCTGTAAAGGCCCATACAGAATAGGCCGATAACTTGGCACTACAACACCACAACACACTTTCCAGCGACAACACATGTATCTGGAACGTGTGTTGAACACAGTAGTAACCAAGTCCAATCGCAATTGACCTCTGAATAACACAGATGCCCGAAGGCCACATATGCATAACAAGCAGATATATTCAATCATAACTCAGACTAAATAGTCAATCAAAGTTTACGTTACTTGTTGTAATCACACCATTACAACTAACTCAAATTATGAGTTGCAGATCCACTCACCTGAGGATACCAGCTTACAAGCTCAGTAATCTTATATCACTAAGTCTTCTGCGTTTCTGAGAATAAACAGAGTACAAGTCAGTAGTCTGTTACATAATTCAGTGATTAATACTTATATAATAATCACACATACAAATCATTCTCAATAACTCACTCGGGGTCAACTGACGGGGTCCAAGGGGCTGGCCCCTGGCTGCGGTCCCGAAACCTAAATGAAATTAGCCTGCGACATAAACTGGCGACACAACTTGCGACACAAACCTTGTGTCGCTAAACAAGTGTATGCGACATTAACATTGTGTCGCAACTAAAACATATGCGACATAAACCTTGTGTCGCAACATAAGCATGTGCGACATAGCCACTTGTGTCGCAGCATAACAATGCGACATAACCTGCGACATAACCTCTGTGTCGCAAAGATGAACACAGCAGACCCCAAGTCCGAAATTCACGAATTTCAACATGTAATACACAAATTAACACATATGAATGTATTCAAAACAAGTATTAACAATTATAGCATCAAATAACAAGAGTTTTACCTTGATTTCACGATTCAAACACTCTAATTTCGGATTAAAGCTTGCTTCTCACTTTCTTTCTCTAAATCTCCTATTTCTCTCTCTAAACCTCTCTTAAAACTTGATTTTTGGTATCTGGAAATGTTTAGAAAATAATTATGTATATATATACCCCACTAATTACACTTAAGCACCTCAATAATTTCATTTCAGCACGATCTGCGACACAAGCTGCGACACAACCCTTGTGTCGCACAACCAATACCTGCGACACTACCCTTATGTCGCAAAACACTATAATAATTAAATTTTTTTTTTTTTTTTTTTTTTTTTTTTTTAAATTTTGGGATGTTACAGTCGCTAAGCAGATTCCACTTTTTAGAGAGGAATCGTAATGCCCAATGAGAACTAGTTCTAGAAAGTGATTTTCGAGGCCCGAGTACCGTGATGGCGCGACAAGACCGTTTTGGCTCAGTGTAATTATATTGCTTGAGGTCGGTTCGTAGGAGTGTGATGTTATGCACATCATTTAGTCGCCCAAGTTCGGTATTGTATTTTGTGGGGATGTGATGCCGAACTGAAGAAATTTTCTTGAGTTGCACGTTGTTTCCTCCTCTGTGAATCTTGAATTTAATGTAACGGCGCACTTTAAATGCAAGTCATCTCGTGCCTCTGCGTGTGTCAATTGAAAAGACAAAAGTGTGCCTACCGTGTTGATGACATCATTATACAGGCTTTTATATGAATGGTTGGTTTTCATCTCGCGTTATAGCCGTACATGTGTAGGGTTGCCATTGAGGCCCATACGGCCTGGCCTGTCGCGACATTTACCATAAATACCAACCAATAGTCCTTGCATTTACTTTTTACGCGATCATTGAATTCAAGAGTTTTTCGGCAATCATTCATACTTTCCGATCAAGTTTTACCAGTTTCGGACGACTCTTTCCCAAACCTTCAAGGTCAGTGATCCTTCTTCTCATATTTATAGATATATATATATATATACTAGCAAAGCTTGTGACACTTTGCAGTGGTAATTTAGCAAACCACTCACGAGCAACTGACTACAGCACATTGGTGAACATGTGACAAGCAACGACGTCATCCCATTATAGAATTTTGATGGCGCCCTCAAACCTTTGCAAAAAATCATCTCGATCGGTGGTTCCATCGTACGTTCTCAAAGAGAGTGGCGTCGTCATGACTTCGGGAAGCTTTCACTATATAAACAAACGAGAAGTGGAGTAGGGCCAAAGTTTACCTGTTGCGAGTATAGAGGTTGTGGTACGAAGTACAACGAAGTGCTTTCACTGGAGAGTCCACAGTTTAGCCCCTAACCTACACCAAAATCCAATCTAAGTGGATCAACCCTTGCGTTGAACGGTGTCAGAACCACCGCATTACGAGTCAGGTTGATAATCGGTGTGCTCTGCACCACCGGTGGCACAACGCCTAATTGCGTCAGTTGAGAAGCAACGACTTAGGTGTTGTGATGCGGAACGTCTGGTTGCGTCGGCTGAGAAGCAACATATGGAGTGGTCTTAAAGTACTTTCCTTTGGAGGTGGTGGCTCAGTTGATGAAATTGTAACTATAATGCTTTTGTAAGAAAAAAGCAGCTAATTTTGGTATATGGAATGATGGTTTACGGTGGTCGTAAGTAAAACAAACAGAAAGAGATGAAATCAACAATCTTATTAGTGGATTAAACTACAGATGACACCATTCGATCAAGAGTATTTCATCTTGAGTGCAAAATAATGATGATTTATGGGTGATTAATCTTGACACTCTAACGTACGTGTAAACCCGGTTCGGGATTAACTCAATCGAGGGTGGCCAAGGGATTAATCCTCACAATCACACAATGATGCAATTTTGAGTGTAAAGGGTGCAAACACTCATTTGTTTATATAGTGAAACCCTACCTTCTAGAAAGTTCTAAAAGAATGTCAATTAGGGGGTGAGAATGGAGACATTCTCTGAGATCCACGCTGGCGTGGACCAATAGGATGGGCTGACTAAGTTTGTTGTGTGGCCATGCAAATAACAACCTGCATGAATATTCTCTTTTGCACTAGTATTAGATGTTATCGGGAGATCATGCAAAGTGTGTGTTGGCCGAACCCGGAATGACAACCTCTGAGCTTGGGTTGTCGTTAAGTGGATTCCACTTTTGAGAAAGGAACCATAATGCCAATGCTAACTCGTTCTGGAAAGTGTTTTGCAAGGTCCGAGTACCGTGATGGCGTGGCAAGATCGGTTTGGCTCGGTGTAATTATATTGCTTAAGGCCGGTTCGTAGGAACGTGATGATAAGCACATAATTACAATCTTAACGCTCTTTGTAGTTTGAAGTTTTATCTTAATTTATATTTTTGCTTAATTTGAATTATACCAAAATAAATCTAAGTTGATCAATATGTTTGGAATTCTTGAAGGAGCTTTCATTTGTCTAGTTTTAAATTATCGTTGAAACCATTTTGGACCGAATCTTCTAAAACCTAACCTCAACTACTCCATGATTAGGTCATTTTTTATCCATTTTTGGTGATTATATTTTAAGTAGGGTTATGGGTTGTATAAATTTAAAGTATTTTGGATATAAATCTACAATTTATTGAGAGGAGTAATGCTCAAATATAATCTCGTTCTTACGGATGCTGATTTTAGTTAACATGAGTATAATGTGGATAATTTTATGTTAATCCTCAACGTTTACATTCAAATTATTTATTACTCCATAATTACAATTTTTTTTCTTGACTCGAGTACAATAACTTCAAGGAATCGTAACGATAATTAATATGCTTGTAAATTACAAAAGAGAACTACTTTGTCATTTGTACGTTATCTAAACAAAACAGTTTGTGTACACATTAATTTCTAATTGTAAGCTAAATTGTGTTGTCCACATTTATAAACCAATGTACAACCCTAATTGCATAAAGTACTACTCTTTCACACCACATCACTGATGTTTTTGGATGAAAGACTTTTCTTAATTAGCACTATATTAATTACATAGCACATGTATGTATGAAACATTGTAACCTTCCATTAAATACTAAAATAAAATTTCCCACCTTCCAGTTTCAGAACTCCTTTACTCAAAACCCCAAAAGAATAAACACACCCTTCTTCAACCTCAGGGCATATATTCCCCTGAAATTACAGTTTTCTTGCATTGGTATTTGCAACATTACAAGGTAAATTAATGTGTCTTTTTTTTTTCTTTTCTTTTTTTGTCTTTTTCATTTTTTATGTTACCTTACATTGCATCTTTTGTTTTTACTGATACCCATTTAAAATTTTGTCTTATTTTTCTGTTGAAGATTTGAAATTTCTTGATGGGTTCGTTTTAATTTGCATTACACTCCATGTTCCCTTCGTAATTATTCATAAAATCACAAATTATAAGATGGTTTTTTGTGATTTTATTCAAATTAGCTCTTTTTTGCATCTTTGATTGTGCTGTAGTTGGAAAGTTCGAATCTAGAAGGCACATTGATTCTTAATTTGGTTTCTAATGTTTGAGAACTTTGATTGAGATCACAGGAATGGGAAAAATGGTGGATTGATTACAAATCTATGAGATTGAAGAGTGAGGGGAAATGGTATTTGTGATTTTGTTTTAGAGAAATGGAGAAGGGTTGACTAGATTTATTGACTTTTAGTATAGTCAAAGGATTTTGTTCAAGATCCATTTTAAAGTTATAAAAGGTTAAACTTCATAACCAAAAGTCAAAATTTGATTTAATTTTGTGGAGGGAATAGTATAGTAATGTGGGAAGAGTGATAGGCATTGGATTGTGGTAACACTCCATGGCTGCAAAGTATTTGCATTCATTAGCAGATGATAATACAGATTTACAGAAGCAAATAGGATGTATGACTGGTGTCTTTCATATCTTTAACCGCCACCATATTTTTGCCGGATGGCGTATTCTTGGCCACAGTCCAAAGAGGTCCCGTCCCGGTAATTCTTAAGTTATTCATGCTGATTTATCATAGTTATGATTGGTGTCTTAATGATACATGAAAAGCACATAACTAGTGAATGTTGATTGTTTTGTCGAGAACTTTCCCCTTATTTTAAGAGATTAGGCTAACAATGTGGGTAATGCATCCATTGGTCAAGGATCAACCAAAAGTTCACTGCTTTGTGACAAAAGTCAAATGTCTCAGTCATGAAAGAAAACTCTTTGTAAAATGCAAGGAAACTAGTGGATATAGAGGCTTCGCTAGTTGAATCTTACATAGCCAAAGATCCTTGGGTAGTTGACTAATCGGTCAAACGGGAAGATCAGACAGGTTGTGTAATGGGTCAAAATGGGTTTAAGTGCGGGCCACACTTCAAGTGGGCCGGGCCGGTGTGCAACACTTTTAGCTTTCCTATCAATTTTTTTGAAACCATAATCTAACAGTTTCAATAATGCGTTTTCGGAAGTTTTATGCATTTGGATGACTTTTGTCATGTTGAACCCATTTAATCTGTATTAATGTGTCTGACCCCTTAGAGATAAAGCATAACCAAATCCACCCAGTTATAGCTAAATGGGTCAGATTTGTCATATCTAAGTTTCCCAAACTAATTATTGGAAGTGTTGATTCTCTAACAGCTACTCTATGTAATTTCATGCAGGCAGTATGCTTTTCAGCAATAGGACACCTGACAGAGAGTCAAGTGTTATATACCATAGTGCCCCCATGATGGTATGTTCAGTTGGTTTTAATTTATTTACTGTAATGTTAACAATGCAAACACTAATTGCTGTTATTGATTATGTAAACGGCACATTTTATTTCAGGAAAAACATAGGGCATCAACTGAATCATCGAAAGACTCTTTCTCCTCATGGTCTCCACCATCTCCTTTCTCCTATCTAGATTGTAACTTAGAATCAAGTACCTATGGAAAAATGAACCATCAAAATGTTGACCTTCGAGATGTAGTCAAAGACTCGATGTATAGAGAAGCCAGTGGGTTATCACATAAAAATATCGTAAAAAAAGAGTCAAGTAAATGGTATTGCGATGAAGGGAGAGAACTTTCAAGATCAAAATCTTGCCAGTTTAAAGACGGGTTACCGTTTTCTGTCTCTAAAGATTATCCTCGGTTTTCTTTTGATGGGAGAGAATCTGACCATATGTCCCTCAAAACCGTAAAAGAACTACCAAGGTTATCTTTCGATAGTAAAGAACGATCCATACGGACACTTAACTCTGTTTCACTTGTACCTCTAAAACCATCTGATTCAAAACCCAACCCGACTTCAAAAAGCCCGAGAATTTATGCTGACAAGGATCTGAGTCAGACAAGACCGCCCAGTGTTATAGCTAAGTTGATGGGATTGGACACTTATCCTAATACTACATCAACATCTTTAAAAGACTCAGGTAAATGTGGGTCTGTTATTAGAATGCCGAATTCGACAAGAAATTCGTTGAGGGAACCCACATCACCATGCTGGAAAAATCCCGACATGAAGCCGATTTCTAGAGTTCCAATTGAAGCAGCACCATGGAAGCAACGGGATGGTGCTCGTGTTATTACACCAACAACGAAAGTACACAGTCCTGTGTCTTCTGTCTATGGTGAAGTGGATAAAAGATTGAAGAATCTTGAATTTGCTCGATCGGGAAAGGATCTTAGAGCTCTTAAGCAGATATTAGAGGCAATGCAGGCTGTTGAAGCTAGAAAGGGGGAACGAGAGGATACGACGGAAACATCTTCTGACAACGATCATCTAAATCCACAGTCTGATGATTCAAAGGCTCATGAGTCTCATATTGTTTTCATGAAACCTGCAAAGGGAAAGTGTTCTACAAATAATAAAGCGGGCAAAGATGAGAGTAGTGAGAGGCGATCTCGTCTACGCACGTCGTCTGTAGATTCTAGTAAAGTAAGAAAGCAGTCAAATAAGCAGCATTCAGAGTCTAGGTTACTTAGTGGGAGGAGGCAGCCTTCGAATTTTGAGCAAAGTAATGATCAAATTTCCGGCAAAGGTAAAAACGGTAGAGTGTTGAAGATGGATACAGAGATTAATGCATCTGAATATTCTGAAGAAACGAATAGCAGGCAGAGTTCTACCTCAACACCAGAGGTAGGTTCATGTGTTTCTATAAGAGGTGGAAATATGTGTGGGCATGCAGGTTGTGTAACGGGTCAAAACACGTTATTTTTGGTATGGTTTGAAATGGGTCTGGTTGGGTTGGCCCAAAACACCCTGTTATCCATTTTTAGAAAAGAATATGAATAATGAACGTTTTAAATATGAATTATTAAAGTTAAATTTATTCATTAGTAACCATCAATTCACCGATTTAGGAGTTTTATGCAAAAAAAAGTATGCGTTGGTGACTGTAACCGTTCAACCCATACGAGTATATGACACATGTCCTTATACGCTAACTTTTGTATCTATCCATTTGAATCGTTAGAGCTAAACATATCCTGATGAGGCCCATTTATAGGTAAATGGGTCAAATTGACACCTCTACTTTCTATATTACTCTCATTGAATTTTGATGTTTTCATTGTTTAGCTAATTAGAATTTTGTTGTTATTTGTAGAAATCAACCGTGCATGGGAAGGTGGGTGAACAGCTCAACACAGAATATTCGAGTCCAGTCTCAGTTCTCGATGATTCAATCTATATGGACACTGTACCTTCACCTGTGAAATGTACACCAAATACCCAAAAAGGCAAGTTTTTGTTGTTATTTTCTTTCTATCTAAATATCGAATATTGGATATTGTATCTGCAAAGTTACTTCCTGTAATTCAATTGTCGTAGGCTTGAACTATTAAAACAATTTCTTTGCGAAAATGCAAGGTAAATTCTACACACAAAGATAGTCCTCCCTAACTTCATGATGTGATGTCTTTAAAGATATACAAATATCAAAGACATTTTTTAAAAAACTAAAAGGGAGGAGGTTTTCCCTACTTAGGTTACCAGGGAAGGGCGAGTCATTCGTCGACTCGGATGTACGCGGCGGCCTAACGGGGTATCCCCGTGACCGTTTTCAACCCTTTCCCTGGCCACCCCAAAATGTTTACCTAGTGAGGTTCGAACCTAAGACATCTTGTGAGGACATCAGGATGGCTCACCACTATAATGGCTAGACCATATTTTAAAAACTATATTACTTTTTGACTAGAATATATTTTGCTCCCTTCACTTGTAAATAAGCTTTTTGGCCTTTGTACTTCATCTTTTCAAACAACAGGCTTGATGTCCAGAAAACTAATATATTTGAACAGATTTTCCTTGATAAACACCACTATTATGCCAACTTTACAGGACAATCTAGTCGAGTTTACTTCTTCTCAACCAAAAAACACATAAATGGACTAGAAGTAGTCGGGTCATGTGGAATTTGTTTTACTCATTAAAGCACCAAGGCATTTTTTCTACGATAATATAAGTTTTGAGGTTGAACAGGAAATTCTTTACACACTCAATAGTTTTGACACATCGCCTGTCCGAACCTCCTTTTCTAAATGGGTAAACGGAGGAGGTTTTCCCTGTTCAGGTTACTCGTGGAGGGCGAATATTTTTACTAAGATGTACGCAGCCTAACTGAGGTATCCTGTGACCGTTTCCGACCCTATCGCTGGCCAACCCCAAGATGTTTACCTAGTGAGGTTCGAACATAAGATCTCTTGTGAGGAAACAGAAGTGTTGGTGTGGTTCCGACCTGCCTTTTTTACCACCCTTAATGTTTTTCATTTTCATATTCATATGCATGTAATGTGATTTGATTAAACAACCGTATTGTTTCACTAACAGATAATATTACTGAAACCCCTACTGAGGAAAGTGTTAAAGATCGATACGAAGGGACAAACGATGTTTCATCCGACACAAATCTCTCAGGGGTCTCATCTCAGATCAACCATGAAAAACTGAGGAAAATTCAGGATTTGGTTCAAAAGCTTAAAAGATTCAACTCCAGCCACGATGAAACTCACACAGATTACATTGCATCTCTCAGTGAAAACACAAACCCAAATGACAGATATATCTCAGAAATCTTATTAGCTTCAGGACTCCTCCTTAGAGACCTTGAATCTTTTGAATTCCATCTATCTGGTCATCCAATGAACCCCACCTTATTCATAGTCTTGGAACATACCAAGTTCCGTAATATGCAGGATGGAAAGTCCCATAGGAAGCTAATCTTCGATGCTGTTAATGAACTTCTTGTGGGAAAATTAAGTTCAGCTTCTAAAATCATGCAGAATCCTCGAACTCTTTTGAGGGAATTATGTATAGAGATAGAAGAGCTGCAAATGCGGAAGAAAAGAGATACGTGTAACTTCGAGGAGGATAGGGATGATTTGAAACACATTTTGTGCGAGGATGTGTTGAAAAAGTCCGAAACTTGGATAGGATTTTATGGTGAAAGTCCGATGATTGCAGTGGAGGTTGAGCGGTTGATCTTTAGAGATTTGGTAGATGAAATTGTTATAAGTGAGGCTTGTAGAGGCTGCTGATTCTTGTCTTTTGAAGTTTTTTCTTAGTGTTGTGATGGCTGGAGCTCAGGTGAGTTATCAGGCAAGTTTACTGGATATTAAGAGAATCTCCGGTGGGTGATTGTTGGTTTCTAATTTGTTAGTGAAAGGAAGACTTTCGAATTGTGACCATTCATTAGCTTTTCTGTTAACTTACTACTACTTACAGAAATGAAAAGTTTTTTGTATTAAATTAAATACTTTGGTTATGGTTTGTAAAAAGCGGTTACAAGTTGGAACTAGTGAACTAAAACCAGACTAGGCTTGATTGGTCCGGTTTTTCGTTTTAGGAATTTTTGAAAATAGGTTGATGGTTTGTTTTGGTTTTGTTCTGGTTAACAGAGGCTAAAACATTATTGAATACTTGTCATTTTGTGTTTTTGTTTGTTTGTATTGTTGTTAAATGAAATTTAGAGATATATGTTTTTCTTCTTCTGTGTTAAGCGAAATGATAGTTCAAAGTTATGAAATCATATTATTACCAAGTATATATGATTTCCAAACTTCACAGTTTCATTCTTTCGGAAGATGGAAAAATAATAAATATGATTGACTTTCATGACTATGAATTTCACAAAATACTATATTTACAGTGAAATCATTCCTTATGTAAACTTAAAAAAAAAAAAAAAGTTAAATCAAATATTATAATTTTATTCTCTTTAATCTGAATTTTTTTTAAATATATATATATATATATATGGAAAGAATTCATAGGGAAGCTTCAAATTTTGGAGAATGAGGAAAACAAATTTTAGCCTTTGATTTTTTCATAAATAAATGCTTTTAACATTCATTTGTAGTGAATGTTAAATTTTGAAATAATTTGTGATTTTTAAAATTCATTTATGATGAAATTAAGGGTTGAGATTTCGTTCCTCCTTCCTTAATTTTTTTCTTCCCTCTTGATCCACACCATATAATATATATAATACAAAACTTGATACATGCGGACACATTTTATATTTTGTATCACAAATATTAGTTGTGTATTAAATATTTCTTTTCTAAAATATAGTATTATATTAAAAAGCATACAATTATGATTATCAAAATAATTAACTAATGTTAACATTAAAAGCAACAAAAAATAATTTATTATTATTATTACTATCATAAAAATCGTTCTTACTTAAACATTTTTCTACTAACATAAGTAATCAGTTTTCTACTTTTATAAAATACCTTTTAAAAATTACATATATAATGATATCCAGAAATGGAGATTTCGAGGACAATGTTTGGTTTCTATGAAGTCATAATAAACAATCGTTCTTGTACAAAACTTTATATGAATTGTTTGTAGCGTATATAGATGTCACTACTTTTAATCCAATCCTGCATTAAAGTATACATAATTAAATATAGTTACAGCTAAATATAACTACACATTAATGTTCGTACATTGTACAAGTTTTATTGTCTTAATATTTTACTGATTTACTCTATGCAGGAGCTATAATGATCTTTTAGAAGTGTCTAAAAAAATATATTTTATTATCTTTAATATATCTAACTGTAATCTTTAACGATAATTATTATTGCTTGGATAATTTTAGTATGGTCAAATCACAATCATTATTTGAACTCTTGTGACAAAACTATCAAAAATGATACGATAAATGAGTTATTGCAAGTGGTGGTCACCTTTGTAAAAAGATGCACTATAAATTTCTACTACTCATAACATGTGATTTTTGAAAATGTATTGTTAAAATGGTAAGAAGAATTTTTTTTGTTAGGAAGGCAAGATGATAAAGAGGATGGGGGTGTTTATAAACTTGTAACTGTCATAGTCAATCATAGGGTTCATGTTTATTTTTATTTTTGAAAACAGCCGAAGATATATAAAGAAAAACTAGCCAGAGGCTAGAACATATTACAAACTTTGAATTGGGTTTTTAAGCCAATCTACCCAATTACTAACTTTTTTTTCCTACAATTCGACACTCAAAGAAAGGAAAATTCTTTAATGGACTCAACTATTTTATCCTTCCTATACTTTTTGTTGCCAAAAATCTTGAAATTTCTGAATCTCCATAACACCCAAATAGTGGTAAAGAAAATCTCTTCAATAATCTTCTTCTTTTTATTGGGCATGTTCAAGGAATCGAAGAAAGAAAATATGTCTGTGATCGAGTGAGTACCAATAAGAATAGAAGAACCAAGCCATATACCAATTGCATTCCATGAACTACTTGCCACATCACAAGCTGATAGGAGATGATTAATAGATTCCTCTTCATAAGTGCAAACTGGACATAGAACATCCAGGATATCTATACCTCGTTTATGAAGATTTGATCTCGTAGGAAGACGATCTAATAACACACTCCAAACTAGAATATGAACCTTACGTGGAACTAGTTTGTTCCAAAGTGTAGTGACCGTGGAAGAAGGAAGCACCACATTATCAATCCAACATCAATTGGAACTAACCGAGAATTCTCCTTTAGGATCAAGATTCCACCACCATCGATCTCTATCCATTGATATAGAAAAATTGTTCAGCATAGCGTACAACTCAGAGAGTTGAGCCAGTTCGATACCACCCCGCACTAGACGTCTCCAATGCCAAATCCAACCATTGCTAGACCATTTATCCGAGATATAGCAATGCTTACATGTTTCTAGAGCATAGAGACGAGGAAAACTAGACGATAAAAGTTGATTATTAAGCCAACATTCATTCCAAAACCGAGTGTTTTCACCATTTCCTACATGTTTTTGAATGTAAGAATTGGGAATGACCTGTTTGTCTATGAGCCGAGATGTTGCAGTTAAAATTCGAGACCATAGGCTTGATCCTGAAATGCGAGTAAGGTGAGAATCATAACCACCCTGCTGTCCATATATATGCTTAATGAAACGGACCCATAACATATCATCATTATGAACGAACCTCCATTTCCACTTGAGAAGAAAAGCTAGATTGAAACTAACCAGGCTACCAATATTAAGACCACCATGAGAGTGAGATGCCATGACTAAGTCCCACTTAACCCAACTCATTTTCTTTGAGACGGAACACCCACCCCAAAAGAAATTAGATCTACCTCCTATGGATAATTGTGTTAATTTTCCATCGTGATAATTTAACTTTAAACCAATTGATTAACACATCCCAAGCATTAACTTTAGCCATACAATCCCCCACCGGAAGCCCGAGGTACATGAAGGGAGTGCGACCAGGGCGACAACCTAAAAGATTGGCCATGTTAACAACATTTTGACTTGAGACTCCTATGCCATAAAGACTTGATTTTGACAAGTTTATTTTTAATCCATAGGCCTTATGGAAAAAATGTAGGATTATAACCAGATAATCCATATTACATTTCGACCACTCACCTAAAAAGAGGACATCATCAGCATAGAATAAATGGGATATATTCAAATCATATGTACCAATTGTGATTCCATCAAAGAGCTTGGAAGCTTTTGCATCTTCCATTGCAACATGCAAGCCTTCCATCGCGATAATAAAAAGAAAAGGTGATAGAGGATCAACTTGACGAAGACCCCGATGCAGCGAGAATTGTAACATCCTCTTCTGCGGTCTGGTAATTTATATTATTTTAACCGATTATTTAATTGATATAGAAATTGTTTAATATTATGTGTTTCGTTGTGAAACTTAGATAAATAAGTCCTTTGACTTATTGTGACTAGTGAAATATTAATCGTTTTAAATTATTATAGATGACGGTAAAATAAAATAATATTTCTCGCAAACGGTTTTCAGGTTCCAGACAAAAGATTTAGGACGGGTATAAAATTATACCACTTTTTCACAAGCCGACTTTGTAAGCCGACTTTGAATTCATATATATCTTATTTCTTCTTCTTACTTCCTTTTATTTGAAAACTTGCAAACTCAATTCAAGAAACCAAAATCCAATATTGATTCAACTTGTTCCTGTGAATTCGAAACCAAAGACACCAAAATCATCATAATAAGCTTCATCAATCAGCTTCCTTGTTCAAATTAGAAGTATGTTTCCATTTTTAGCAAACTACTTGAAAATTGGTGAATTATTGGTTGTAGGGTGTTATTGAAGCTGAAAAGTAGTTATTTGATGCCTATTTGATGTTAGGAAGTTTGTGTGATTGAAAGGAAATCAAAATATTGAGTTTTGGGTTGAAAAAGTATGATTTTCGGCTGAACAGCGTCTCAATTCGCAACTTGTGTTCATCCTGCGAGTTGACTTGGCCTGCGAGCTGAGTTGACTCTGCGAACCGAGATTTAGGCTGCGAACCGAAACCAAACATGCGAACCGAAATGAGACCTGCGAATCCAAACTAGCGAAGCGAGTTGAATCTTGCGAATCCAAACCCTGCGAACTGAGTTTTTGACCTGCGAAGTGAGAATTTGACTTTTGTTGACTTTTTGTCTTTTTGTGCAAAATTTAAAAATGCATAAATTAGATTTTGATGAAATTCGCATGGTCACTTGGAAACGACCTAATACACAAGACTATTTATGTAATAGCCCCCCCCCCCCCCAGTTTTGGCCATTCGGGGTCATTTAGGGCCCGAAAACGGCGTTTTTCAGTTTTAAACGTTATGACGGAATTTTCTGATTTCATTTCTGATTGAACTATTATTTGCTTAGACTTCAGGGATTACCTGATTTGATAAATGGACTATAATGATAATTATGAAACGAACTTCTGACTTGTATTTGATTTTCTGTTTCAGATCAACGTAAGACTCAGTGATATAAGAATCCTGAGTGTGGAGACGTCAGAGGTATCGGTGAGTGGATTCAGAACTCATCATTTGATTTAGTTGTAACTATTTGGTTACAACGAGTAAACGTAGATGTGTATTAGACTGTTAGTCTTGATTATTGATTATTGATCTACGTGATATGTGAACAATGTGTACTATGTTATTGAGGTCAACGTGTAGTTGGACTTCTGGTTATTATGTGTTTTACACAGGTTTTGATTCATTTGTTGTGTTTGAGACCTGTGTATGTGTTTAATAACCAGTAGTTATCGGTCTATTCTGTATTGGCCATACGGATTGACGGTAAGTGTTCTTGGGGGAATCCCCGGGTATTATGATATCCCCAGAGCCACCGATCCTCATTGAAATTATGTGTGTTTACGATTATTTGGTGTAAACAACTAGTTATGCTAAGTTGAATGTTGTGTGATGAACCTATTCACTTAGCTTCGTGCTAACCCCTCATTTTACTTCCTGCAGGATATGTTTGTTTAATTGTGGGTGCAGGAAGTGATTGGTTGATCAAGGAATGTTTGACTGTGCTCTTGAACTCTGATATGGTTTTTGTGATAAACCTTGTTTTGTAATTTTATAATACCCCGCCTTTTGTAGTTTAAAAAGCTTGAAATTTGGTGTACTTTTGGGAAATGTAAACTATTTATGTATTTTAATTCATGCTTCCGTATTTATTAATATTATATTCTTATATTGAAAGAGGGGTGTTATAAGAATTCTTGAGTAGGACTGCCATTAACATGAATTGAAGATCTGGCTGAGTGTAGGCAGATCTGTATCTAATCACGCCATTTTGATGGGAAATGCATGAAATCCAACATTTTTATCAAGAATTGATAGATCCATGTTTATAGTAATATTGAAAAACCTACTTCATAAATAAATAAGAAAAATAACATAACTCCTTTTCTCAATTGCATATATAGTTATAGTTATAGTCATAGTCATACACATAGCCTCAAGCTAATATTTTATATCGTTTTTTAGTTGTAACTATTTATATTTTACGATGGAAGAAAATGTAATTTTGTATGCTATATGAAAATCTTTGCTCACGTTTCGAGCTTTTTATTACAACAAGATAGCATGTAAGTTTGTAAAGTCAATGGTCCTTAAAAAATAAAATATGATAGAAAGAAAATTTTACCAACTTAAACAAGGGAAATTGAAAAATATACTCCAATTTTTAAAAATTATATAAAATATTGCCAAAAAAAGAAAATATTCAAAATACCTCTTTTGATCGCAAATCGCAATTAGCGATTTGCGACTTGCATTGCCATGTAATTCCTTGTCGTTACCGAGATTTGCGAGTCAACCTTGGTCACGACTTGCAAAATGACTGAGATTTGCTTGACCGAGATTTGCCGGTCGTGACCGAGAACGATCTCGCAAATCTCGGTTAAGACACATTTTTTTCAATTGGGAATGATATTGTTTTGACTATTTTGACCTGTTTTGACTAATGTTGACTTCCTTTGACCATTTTGACTAATATTGACGCCCTTCAACCAGTTTGACTTTTGTAATTGTTTGCCTTTAATTCACTATGTTGACTTTCTTTGATCGTTTTGATTTTTGTTGACCTTGTTTGACTTTAATTGTCTATGTTGACTTCCTTTGACTGTTTTGACTTTTGTTGACCTTGTTTGACTTTAATTGACTATGTTTGATCTTGTTCGACCTTATTTGACTTGAATTGACTTTGTTTGAATTAAGTGACTATGTTTGACTTGTTTTGATTATGTTTGTCAATTAAGACTTTTGTGTAATATTATTGACTTTCGTTTACTGAAAGTTATCGAATCAAATAAATCACAAGTAATCAAAATAAGGATTTGTCATTACAAATGTAATAAAATGTAGCAGTCTAAGAAAATGATGACGGTGGTACCGACGGTTACCAATAAAAACATGCCCTCAAGAAAGTATCTATCATCCTTTGTCTATACTCCCATGCGATCAATTGGGTATCCCCACTCCCCTTATGGTCTATATTAAAGACCACCTTCTCTATTTTGATGCATACACATACTCCGCAGTCGCCTTGTGAGCCTGTTTGTTGAGCCACATCATCCGCCAACTCTAATGGCAACTCAATGGTATCACTAAATACTGGCTTTTTGCCAATATTCTTCCAATAATCTATGGTGGCTAGATAGCTGGGGAGGTTATCACCTAACTCTTTGACAACATTGAGTCGATCATCAGTTTAAAGTTATCGAATCCCACGACATCCCAAGTACGAAGATCCAACACCAGTAGTATCCAATTAGCACAGCTTCGAATACGGACGAGTATCAGCACCTGTGTATGGTTACAAATGTATTTATTAAACATTTATGTATGAATGTATTTTTAGCTAACATAACATATTGTTTACTTACTTTGTCACACTCCCACCATGCTCGGTATGAGGCTCAACTGCCATCGGTGAATCCCATATAATGTTTATAGTCCGTACCAATGTCGCCTTTGCAATGGAGATCCGGCTCGACACCCTCCTTCTTCCCTTTCTTCTCCAACTGCTTCCAATTTGCCATAACTTCCTTATAGTTTGCGAAAGTCTTTAATATCTCAATAAAAGCTAAGGCATAATCGTCCAGCGCAACCACACGTGAAGTTGACTACAATGTGGCCAAGTCTGATATCTCAACTACATCAGTAGGTAGGCCTAACCATCTATTTGCTATAAACAAAAAAACATGATCGGTAAACAATAATCAATGTTATAAATATACCAGAATTTAGACACTTATTGTGTTATCTAAGTATCGGCCATCATAATCTCCAAACAATCGCCATCACACTCCAGTGTCAAATACATATAACTGTTGAGCTGTCGGTTAAAAATACAATGGACCTCGCCGCCACTCGAATATAACTCGCGCACAGAGGGTGGTCCAACGATGACCCTAGCCTCTAGTGTCGTAGGCAACGGAGGAGTGAGAAGGCCATATCGTTCACAAAACTATTTACTGTCTTTAGTATAACCTCTTTTTTAGCCTTTAGGTTAACCGGATTCTTAACAAGAAAACCACAAAAATCATAAATGAAATAACGATTAACTAGAAAACCACCACAATCATATATATTACAAATACATACAAATAAACAATGACTCGCAAAAAGAAAATAGTAACTAACACCGAGAAAAATAAGATTAGAACACTAGCCTAAATTCACGGTTCGACAAAAAGTTAACGATGGTGTCACAAAACTTCAACAGAAGGATGTCAGCAACCAGAATGCAATTCCGGATGCAAATACTATTCTCCTAAAAAAGTTTATACGATATGCACTTTTAAACACTAAAATAACAAACCATCATATTGGACTTAAAAATACCAAAAAAAACAATCTTATTATATTACAATTACAACTCTAAAATGGACATGCCCACTAAAATTACATACTTCACAACATGTACACACACAACATATTCAACATATTATGACCCAAAACTTCTAATTAATTAACTAAGTATCCACTCATATTACATCTAAACAATTAAACAACTCAATTAAATAAATTGTACACAAAATACTAAACTACACTACCAATAGAAATGAAAAATGATCATCTTAAAAATTATACTTCAGCATATACAATATAGACTAATTACTATTAACTAGTGACATAATACATAAAATTTCTTCATGAGATTGTCGTGCATCGCACAGGTCTCCACTGTGTATATATATATATATATATATTGAAACATAAGTATAACTATTATGATGATTTAACATATTCATCATCGGTATAATTTTTATTTTGAAACCTTTTCTATTTCTCTATTGTTACATCTCAAAATTCCTACAAGATGGATTTTATTTATTTGAAAAGTATGCATAAGAAACTTTTACAAAATCAAAAAAAGAAAAGAAATAGAAAAATGAAAACCATAAAAATACTTGATGTTAGTACGGTCCTTTTTTTCTTTTTTTTTTGAACTTACAGGAAGTTATGGTTCAATTTAATTTATCAAAATATCCTACGATTTTTGTCCTTTACATTTACACTTTCATCCCACCATCAACCTCATCAACCAAACAAGAAAAATATATACAAAAACCAAAGATTCAAATCTAAAGTAAAGGTATACAATAAAAATAAATGAATCAAAACCTAAAGACCAACAAATATCATCTTATAAAACTTCAGTGTAAATATCTACAGATTTTAACATAAAAGAAGTTTATGCTATACAACGAAAATGAACCTGCAAACCTAGATAATTAAACTAAAAAGAATATGACAAAATGGTAATTGGAGAAGAAGAAAGTGAGACAACCAAGTAAAGAACGGGTGAAGCTCATGCAAGAGATGTATAAATTCCAAAAGAAGAGAAAGATGAAGCCATGAAGGCACATCTAAACAAGGTTTTGCTAATATGTATCCTGCATATAAGAAAGTTTTAATCAGTCAAAATCTTCCTTTTACATTGATATTGATAAATAAATACATTTAGGGTTTTCAATTGACTAAAACTTCTTATCATGTGTATCAAACACACATATTAACATTTAAGAAATTTCATAGACGAAAACTTGAACGAGAAATCTTTTCTATACTTACTATACGTGAAATTTATAAAAGAAAACGCAGAAATGACATGCAAAATAAAAGAGCTTAAAATGTGAAATACATACGGTATAATTAAAGGGTATAAAGTTTCTATTTTGAGAGTTCAATTTTTCATTTTTATTTTATTCTAAGAAAAGAGAAAAAAATACACAGTATATAATACAATTATAAATATAAAATAAACTACAATAATAATAAAGGGGTGATTATATAATTACTCAAGTTAAAAAATTGTCTCGAGTAAACATGATATTATTTATTTTAGAGAAAATTATACATATATTCAATTTAAATTCAATAATTACTTACATATCCATTTAATATTTTATATTACATAATTTAAATTCAAAATTACACATATATAATTGAGATGCGCTCACACCATATGTTAAATTAGATATTTAATTACAGGAGTTTATTAAAGAATTAATTACTGAAACTTATTATTTGAATATATATAATATAAAATATATTAAATGAATATATAAGTAATTATTGAATTTAAATCGAATATGTGTATAATTTTTCTTTTAAGTTAGAGTAAATAAAACTCCAAATTTAAAACCCTAAATTATACCCCTCTGTTTCTCACACACAAACACTCACACATTTAGGGTTTGCGATGGCCGACGCTGTGGACAAAATCAAAGCTTTCTGGAAATCTCAAATTTACGATGAAGAAAACTGGGCTGTTAACTCGGTAATTCTTTTCATTTGTTGATTATCAATACATTTATTGCGTTTATATTAAAACCTATATTAAAATGTGTGAAATTTGCGAATTGAATTTTGGTTTGATATTTATACTTGAAATTAGGTCTGCTTTTTAGGGTTAGTGTTTGTATGTTTGTGATCTTCATTAGGGTTTGACATTGGATGCATGATATGGTAGGCTATTTGAAAATTCTTTTTTAAATTTATATTCTTTGTGTAAATTATATATTGTGTAGGTCTTGAGAGACATTTGTTTTGTAGCTGTTCTGATATATGTACATGATTTAATGGAAAAGTAGGGGTGAGATTTTGATACCGGTTATTGATTTGGCAGTTAAATTGATGTGTGATTCAGAGTTAGACTGATCGAAATTGATAATTGGTTTTCATTAAAGTTGTTAATGTCATATAAATATATAGAAATTGGTCGATATTGGTTGTATTTTATTGATTACATGTCAAATATGGAAAATTAGTTAGTGATGAATGAAATCAAATGGGTCGAATAGATTAAAAGAAGTTATGTCATTAGATTAAATTATACAGTTTTCTTATCAGGGGGGCGTTCAATAGAAAAGGGTTCTTACAGAAAAGTGTTGGTAGAATCTGGTGTCGACTGTTGACACTTGTCCTGATACAACTTTCTTAAAAACTGATGCACTTGTCTTTTTTGTGCATCAAAGTGTAGCGGTGCATCAGGGCACTTGTCAGCACCCTAATCCTCCTAATACTTCTCTCCATAAGAGCCCCTTTACCCGTTCCTTTCCCTTATCATATTTATGTGAGTCGTTGGGAAAATACAAGAAAGGATCAACTAAATGTGTTGGAGGGTCGGCCTATGTTTTGACCTCTTGCCCAATGCATCTGTTCTGCTACCACGTTTTGACAAAAAAGTGTTGTGGTTTAACAAAATTTATTGAGGGAGAGAATGAGATGAAGATATCTAGCATGGTGAATGTATTGCTTTAATGAATTAATATTTTAGTAGTTATTGTGAAAATATCAGATGTTATCAGACTGGCAAACATTTGCACCTGTTGTCATCTATAAATTTCAAAATAGACAAATTGTACGAGGATATAAAGTAGATTAAGGAGTCTTTATGGTCTTTTTTCATCATTTTGTTTATGTTCTTTTTATCTATGATCTGGAGTTTGCCTGCTTACAAGTTTGTCTTTATATCAAGATTGCAACCAATAAAATCATCCTTGAGCATAAATTAAAGTGAAAAACAAATAGTATTGTTTTAATTACATAGACATATTTGTTGTCGATACTTTTGCTAATTAGCTGTCGACTGACGCAAACACAAGACAATTTCATCTTCTGTTGCAGAAATTGATCCGTGCTGTAGGCCTATTTGCTGGATCTATTGTTCTGATGCGAAATTTTGGTGATCTCATGGCAATTTGAAGATGGATGTTGGATCTCTTTAATTCTCTCTTAGTAATCTATGTTTCTTATAATGGTTATTTGATTTGATGCTTACCGACGTTTTGCTTTCTGTAACGCTCTATCTCTATAGATACTTTTGTAGAGGCAGAAAGTAATGTAGTTTTCGAGATATAGTTCTTTGACAATGAGTTAGTATGGGATCTTGGAAATGATAGTGTTTTTGGTTAATAGTGTTCTGTATTAGGTCCTTTGCTTGCCAAAGAGTGGTATTATAATCATCCGTTCATTGACGTATTCAAATAATCAGTTAGCCTTCCCAAAATAAACCTTAAAAAGCTCTTCTTTTTTTCTAGGTAGGAAATGAACAAACTCATTACTTAAACGATAGATGGCGGCTAAAAACCTTTGTTTAAGATTTATATAAACTTAAATTAAACTGTCCTGTCGCTTGAGCTTAAAACTTACTCGAGTATTATCTGAATGCTATATCAAACTTGCCTTAACCATTTACAGTTTTGTGTACCTAAACTGCTGTCAACCAATAATATGCTGGGTTTTGAAAATCCTAGTTCTTTCTTGAAAACTGAATTGCTCAAACTATGGAAATGTAGAGGCTCAAAGTAGTGAAGCTTGACAATCATCCCTTCGTACCAGTCCAGAGAGAACAACTTTCATGACTCGTGTGTATGGAATAGGGGTGGTAATTCGGGTTGGGACGAGTTGACCTGCTCGAGTTATTGGATTGGCGGGTTAGAACTAGTTGACCTAAATCTGATATGATTTTCTAAGTATCTCAACCCAACCCAAACCTGCTAACGAGACCCGACCCAGGTAACTCGTTTATCTAATCATGTCAACATGATTTTGAGTAAGTTTCAACTAGTAGGTCAATTTCGAGTCACATGGATCAATCTCTGAGTTTATACATTATACTAAATGTAAAACTGTTTATAAAATCCGATATAGATAATATTACCTGGTATTTTTATCCAAATTTAATATTAAAACATCATTACACATTTTGATGAATTAATTAAATTAAAATAAAACATTTAAATTTTGAACTACATTTAAAATTTATTTGGGTTGACGGGTGAACTCAAAAATTGGATGACGCAAACCCGACCCAGAGAACTAGCAGGTTGGCAGGTTTCCGGTTGATGAGTTCGCGGGTAAAAAACCCCAACCCAACATGCTTATTTTTGAGTCGGTTTCGTCTTGGGTTTCGGGTCGTATCGGAAATTGCCAGCCCTAATAAGGGTTGTGCAACAAAACCAAAACAGGAACCTTAATCGTAAATGAGATTGTGTACCGGGCATTTTAGCCTGACGATTCAAAGCGAATTTGTTGCATCTTTCATTGAAGTTGAAGAGAAGAAAAACTTGTTTTGGACAGCAGTTCATTTTGATTGGTGTTGAGGTTTGTCACCAGTATTTGTACTCCTATGTGGAAACATAACAGACTTCTCCATTTTTAGTGCCAAATTGTAATGCAAAAGTAGATGATATGTTGCTTTTAATCTTACTCACCCTGTATGATTCATTTATATGTTTGTTACTTGAAACTTCAATTACTGCTTATAATGATAAAAAGTAAATGCCTTAATTTAGCCTTAATGTGAAAATGCTGATGCGTCAATCTTCTCCGACACATCGTTTAGGACATTGATAACATATTGGACAACCACCACAAAGTTCGAACTTTAAGACTTTTTTAACAGTTTGAAATGATTTGGTTGCATTTGTTTAACCAGAGACAAGTTGAAGTTAATCTGTGGTTGTTAAAAATTAGGAACTCAGAATAGGTTATAAAATATTTTGTTTTACTTAACTATCTCCTACTCGTGTCATTCTTTTGATTTTTCATCATAATTATATCCTTCTTAATCTCCCTACTTAAACACAACCCCAACCTGGCAACCAGTCACCCTGCAGATCACAATCATGGCTAATGGTGCAGTGGATCATACGGCTGAAGGTGAGCATGTTACAAGAAGGTCACGAGGCAGACCCGCAGGCTCTAAAAACAAACCCAAACCGCCCATTATCATCACCAGAGAAAGTGCCAACACACTTCGGGCTCACGCTATGGAGGTTAGCCCTGGGTTTGATGTGGGTGAGAGCTTAGCCAATTTCGCTAGGAAAAAGCAATGTGGGATCTCTGTGCTAAGTGCCACTGGCAGTGTCACCAACGTCACGTTACGCCAACCGTCTCCATCTTCTGGAACTGGAGCTGGACCTATTGTCACTCTTCATGGCCAATTTGAGATTTTGTCATTGATCGGTTCAGTACTGCCACCACCGGCTCCATCAGGTGTCACTGGCTTAGACATTTATCTAGCCGGACCACAGGGCCAGCTTGTAGGTGGGGCCATTTCAGGTCCTCTTATAGCATTTGGACCCGTTGTCATCATGGCAGCCACTTTTATGAACGCAACGTTTGATAGGCTGCCAAATGAGAAGGATGAATCTGCAGCTGTCACCACAGTTGCACATAATCAACATATAATCAGTGTTTCAGATATGTACAGGATCCCACAAAACTTGGGTGGCTGCCCAACCACTCTGCCATCTACTGAGATTTATTCGTGGTCAGCTGCCCAACCTCTTTCAAAGACTTAGGACAATCATGTATTGGTAGTGGAAATATTTTTATAACTTTTGATATGAAGAACAATAGAAAGATGATAAGCAAACTAACTTAATGTACTTCCAAATTCCAGAAATCAAAACCATATTTCATATTTAAAAGTGCAATGCACATAGAACAACATAATGAAACTAGCCTAACTATAATCATCGGGCAAAAGGAAAGTTACTTAGATACATCTTTTCAAAGAACATAGAGCTTGACTAGATAAAGACTGTTAAAGTGTTTCAAACTTTCATTGAAGATATCTCATCAAGCAAGAATTTAGATTCAGCTGCAAAATCAACTGGAGCAACAGCCTTAACAGTGATCCTTTGTTTTTTCTCGTTGTTGTACTCTCGTGGTGCAACCATCACCCTGAAAACGTGTGGGACCCATGTCGCCTTCTTAAGTTGTGTATGGAAATCGTTCACATCATCCTGCAAATATAAAAACGGATAAAAAGATCAAAAAACAATCTTTACATAAACAGAAGTTTTGAGCTTCATGTACATGTTTCATGGTTTACCTGCGACTTCATCCTATCAAGCTCATCAGCTGAGCAGCCGAGTAATTTTTCAGCTTCATCATTAAAAACAGAAAACCAAGCTCCACCACTTACATCAGAAAACTTTGCACTCATTATATACCTGAAATCACCACAAAATATGTACGTTATAATGTTAAGATTAATGATGTTGGAAATTAACAATAGAGGCATTTAATGTCACCGTCACAAACCTCAAACTGCAGTCAGTTTCATTCTTTTGGCATGCTTCACACCAGTAACCAGATTCAATAGCTTCATTAACTTTCTTGTTACAGGTCTTGCATGCTCGATAGTACATAGCTTGATCAGCATTAATCATACTGATACAAGTTCTTGTAGAGTAAAACACAGGCTGCAGAAAAGGATTCATTTTTATCAGTAAATGGACAATTATTTTTCATAAATAAAATTTGATGGCAATTTTATTGTTTATCTATAATGTTTGATACCTTTTCTTCACCCAAAGATGGGTTGCTGGTTATATGGTCAAGTGTCACACGGTCAGAGTACATGGATCGCCCACCATTTTTCATTGAGGGGCTCAGAGTAGCACCAACAGATTCCAAAGAAGTTTCTTTGCCTTCTGAACAATACCATGATCGCAACTTTTGAGAATCTGGGGTATCCGGATTGATTTCTATGATACTTTTACCAACTGTTGACAAAGATACCCCTGCAGAAAATAATTGTCAACAAAAGAAGTTAATACAACTATTAATCGACATAGACTCATAATTACTATTGCAACAAATTCAAAGTGAAGTATTATTACCTGAAAAATCTGATACACGTAGAGATTTTATGGCAACTATAGGTGCATCATCAGCCATATCTAAAAGTTTCTGGCCAAGATCAGTGGCTAGAACATTCCACAAAGACACAACTACAGTCTTCTTCCTGAAATATGAATGTTACTTCAGCATAGGTAAAAAAGGGTAATGAATACAATTAGAGGTGAGAATTTCATTGGTTATTTGACATAAACTATTTTCTGAAGAAAAACTTTGTATTTGACCCATTACCCACCCAGCCCAACCTGCAGTTTTTGGCACCTCAAATACTAAACATTGAAAAGTACAAAGGAACAAGTAGTTTTACGTGTCATCTGCAATGACTATGTCACGCTTTGGGATGCTCTCATTGTCAATTTTCCGACGAATGCTCATTGTTGGAGAGACACTTTGCACAACACCAATAACATCTGTAATTCAGTCATTTCAAAGTTGTCATTGATGTAGTAAATAAAGAGAATTATGTAAATAACTTAAAGTTCAAATTCATACCAATTAGCTCTTTCTGGTTAATGTAAGGTCCCAACTGATCAATTGGGACAAAATTGAATTTGGTTTCAGGGATAAAAGCAGCTTCATTCATTGCCTCTTCCACTTGAGAATTTTCATTCAAAGTCATTTCATAGTCATTATGCACAGTCTTGTATTGCTTGTTAGCCACTTTTAAAGTTCCTTTTGATATGTAATAAACTTTTCCGATTTGGAACACATCAAAGAACTTATTTGCAGCCTCTTTAAACATTGTTGCTTGAATTTGAGTACCCTGAAAAAAAATTGGTCATTCTTGTCTCAACTTTCAATTAATAACACAAATAAATTTGAATTTAAAAAGAAAAAAACGCTTACATCTTCATCAGTTAGCTCGACATTGAAAACACAACCCTCCCCTTTTGCATTCTTGTAATGACGCATGGCTCCTTTGGATGTCACACGAACCTTAATTGTCCAATTTCCTTGATAAGGGTTTAATGAAGCCAATGGGTGAACCCTTCTAGTCATTGACATTCGTGCAGAGGGTGCATTGCTGCAATTAACAAGACCATAACATTAACCACCCATATCAAACTAATTTAAATATTAAAACTAGATCAAAAGCGACTACATTTAAAATTTTATGCTCCAGTATTTCAAATGCGAACAAACATAATATGAAATATACATAACGGTACTTGGATAAGCTGGTTAAGCAATTCTTACAATACTCGATCTATATTTTCAATTACTCACATGCCAAAATAATTAGCTTTTTCATATTGAGATGATTGGTAAACTATCTGATTACAATTTTAATTATTCAAATTGCAATAATCAAAAGCAAAAATCACTTAAAGTATTGACAAACAATGACACTTACTTTCCATTCTGCTCATGGATAATTTGAGCAGCTGATTTAGTAACAACTTCTTGCTTCGGTTTCAACACAAAGCCAGACCCTTCATTCTTCACCTCTACCTCCACCTTAACTTCTTTGTCCAAAGGAGGAGATACCGCTTCGCATTTTGTCAGAATCAAGTACCTAATAAAAACAACACCAAAAAAGTGGGTTGATTTAAAGTTATATATAAATCACCAATACTAATATCAGGTAACTTTATAGGCTAACTTCTTACTTTTCATTCTTGTTTGGAATGTCATTGAGAGTGTAATCAACAACACGAATGAGACCCAAGTTTTGAATGTTTCCACTGATAACTTCAGATGACAAACTTGACTGCAAAATTGCCTTCAACTTCATCTTTCCATCACTCACAGTAAACCTGTTAACCAAAACATTATAGTTAATTTTAATAACAGAAAAATCATCAGATTAGTTATTACCAAAAAACAAAATTATAAAAGCATAGATGTTCATACAGATTAGTACATTTTGACCTGGAAATATATTTAAATCACCTACTTATTTTAGTAGCAAAAAAAATATGTTAACAACATTTATATAAACACTTAAATGAGTGCTAAAAAAATCTCCAACGAAAAGCTGTATTTTTAATAAAATAATAAATATATATAATTATATAATAATAAAAAATAACTTAATATTGTTTTTAGCGTTAAAACTTAAAATAATAGTTTAGGGAAAATATAAACATTATAAAATAGATACATGAAGCCCTAACTTAACATTCGTATTATCTTAATGTGAAATTAAAAACCCAATCCAAACTAACTCAATAAATCGTTATGAAACTAAATCAAACTAAACAAATTGTTAAACAAAAACTAAAATAAACAATTGAAACAACAACGTATAGAAACTTACGTATATCTGTTACCAGCAGACTTGATATCAAGCACTTGAACAACAATTTCTGGTAAATCAGCAGCAGTTTCTGGATTAGGGTTTGACAATATCTTCGAGATCGCATCTGAGCTCACCGATTTTGCCATCTCCTACGATCGAATTTTAATATTAAACTAAAATTAAGAAACCCTAATCTCTCTGAGTTTTTTTTTTCCTCACAGTGTGGATCTGCTGTGAATTGAGAGAGAGGAAAATGGGAAATGGTAAATGTTACATAGAAAGTAAGGGGGGAAATGGAGGGTTTTTGTATAAGTGATTTTAGCGCCATTTTATTTATTGAAACTTTAAGATCTCCCGTTCTGGTGCTTTTCCCGGGGTTTTTCGCGCCCAATGTGTTAAAGGGTTAATTGTGGTAAGTCCTTGAATCTTTAGGAGTATTTTACATAAATGATCCCTCAACTTAATTAAAATAAACTTTTTCAAGATATTAATACGGAGAATTTCATTTTCTTTTTGTTTTTTATTTATATTTTTTTAAGAAAGATATTATACTCCATATACTCGTAAATACGGCAGAGTATTTAAAATAGTTATTGTTACATGTATTGATCACTACCCTTTTAGCATATCTTGATAATATTAACTTTGTATATAGTAACAATAATATATGCAAAATAGTTTTTTGTCCGTTATGTTACTATTCCACGTGCCAAACAAACACATAATAGTGACATATTTGTATCAAAATCCAACCAAACGCGATATTATTATAGTGATACTACACTTCGGAATTTCATGTCAATCGAATCTAAATAATTGTTAAAGAATATGACTTTAATAACTTATGTGATTTGAATTAGTATGTAATTAACATTTCTTAAATTTCTTATAAATATTTGAATTTTCAGTGAAAGTCTTCTCATCAATAATATATTTTGATATAAATTGACATTTTGTTAGAATAATTGACATATGTTCTTGTTAGTGAGAGACAGAGAGAAAAAGTACTTATTTTTACATAAATGGTAAATGGAGAAGATTTCTCCTATTCGCGTTACTTAAGAAGAACGATTATTTTTACTCAGATGTAATCGCCTTAAATGGGGTATCCTCGTGTTCAGGTTATTTGGGAAGAGCGAGTATTTTTACTCATATGTACCCGGCCAAACTGGGGTATCCCCGTGACCGTTAATGACTTTTTTCCTAGCCACCACTCTTTTCTTGGCGACCATAAGATGTGCAGCTAGTGAGATTTGAACCTAAAACCTCTTGTGAAGATATCAAAACGCCAACCACTAGGTCATCTTGGTGATGATTAACTACTATTTTTACATGTATACATATATATATGTACTTTTAACAATTTAAAAAATAGTAAAATAAGTTAAAGCCATCATTGAAGTAATCTACAAAACATATAAAACTCAATTGGGCTAAACACAAAATATATAAAAGCCAAAAGAGTTTATTTTTTAAGTAAATTATTAAAAGTAGAAAAAATTATATAAATAAGATCTAAGAAGCTATTAGAAAAAGAAAGGAAAGAAGAAAAAAGAGTTAGTCCAGTGTTTTGAGAAAAAAAAAAAAGTTCCATTCCGTTGACTTGATTCCCCGATCTTTTAAGTAGAGAGTAAAAGCCTCTACCATTCCATCCACCATTCACGTCTATTAATTCTTTCGTTATAAATATTATAAAAAAACAAGAACTACTTCTTGACCAATGGAAAAGACCTCATGTCATCATATCATGTTGCTACAGTAAAATCAATTATCTTTCTATTAATAGATAGATATCAATTCATCACGCCATTCGTATGGCATTCTTGTAAGTCCAAGGATTTGAGTTCAGAACTCTTTTTTATATTTTTATTTATAAAAGAACTCGTATTGATAAACATATGTTTCAAAGATTTTTCTGAAAAATAAAATGAACTTTCTGTTACCAAATATTTTTATAATTGTATATTTGTATGTCATGTCCCAATATTTACATGAACCATTTCGTACGTCCAGTATACAGACTATGTTGAGTTGTTTACCAAAATCCGAGACATCAAGTGGAAATGAGTGACTATTACTATTGTTAAAGCTAGATTAACTAATTTTCTGTAGTACTAGTGTACTACTATACATTTTAACTTTAGCATATTACTCACTCCTAAGGACTTGATGGGATATTCACACCACGTCATCAGGACTTGTTAAGGACTTGACTGCCAATGGAGACATGCCCTCTAACTTACCAACTAGGTCACACATTTAATAGTATTACCTTTGTTTTATGCCCAATTGAAAAGCAAAATGAACCAAAATAAACTAGCCCCACATTTATCTCATTTATTTCCGTTTCCCAGTGAATGAAAGCATAGAAGAAAGACGGAGGACTTGATGGTTCCTATGGCTATCCTCCATCCTTATGTGGAAAACGGATACGTCATCCATGCCATAGGGGGTGGCGTAAGACTTAGAATTCAAGATTAGAGTGTACCATGTTATACTATTTTAATTTCCTTAACAAATTAGAGGTTTGACTTCTTTTATAGCGAAACAGTTGTTTGGCAAACAATTCCTGTGAGACATTAAACATTTAAGTGGTGATGTATATTCCAGCTTGTTTATAGGCGATTATAAAAAGCAATTATAATTGGATACAAAAATCAAATGTCCATTTAATATTAGGTAAATGAAAAAAATATTAACGAAATAATGTTTGGTTTGTTAATGATAATTACTCTGAGTGTGAGTTTGTGTATGCGGTGTAATGAATATGGAAATTAATTAGCAAACCCACCCTCTTAGATGAGTTTGGCATATGCCCATTTCCTTTGCTTTGATACCCCGTTTCAAATTCCAACCATCGGGTGTAAAGCCTAACGGACCAAAAGCGAAAAAAAGTTGAACAAAGACATCGTCGCATGGCAAGAATCTGGGTTACATGGAGAAATTTTGGGCAGAGCCTAGATCACCCATCGAGATCCTTCTCATCGCACGATGAAATTTTAGGTCTGCCAAAAAAGATGCTTTCTTGTTGCCAAAATTAGTACTTTATATATAAATATACCCTTGACCTTTGAGCCACAAAAATAATGATAACGACTCTCTCGTTTGGCCCAGTGAACTAACTAATCTTCAAGATCAAAGATCGGATATAAGCACGTAAAATCCTTGATTTCGTATTGTTCGTGTTACTTATCTTGTTGCTTGTTTTATTGCTTGGTTAATAATTATTGATCCGCTTATTGTTGTGGGTGTGTGTTTGCGATTACACATGTTATTTGGGTACCTCTGAATGAATTCGTAACAACTGTTATCAGAGCTCTAGGTTGAGCGATTTGAGAATGATAACAGATGAGCATGATCAAGATTAAGCTTTTTATATGGTTAGTGTTACAGTTTTTTTGGAAGACGGAGATATGAGATTATTGTGATCAGATAATCACAATTGATCTTAGGGAACAATTGGAACAACACGGTTTTGGATTTTTTGGCAACTAGTAAATCAAGTTAGGCTCGGGTATACAAATCGCAACGCAATAATATATAATTGCAACGTGATTATGGTGTAGGTTTTTTGATCTAGTTATAGTAAGTAAATCGCGATGAAGTTTACTTATATTGCGACGTGATTATGAAGATAATTGGATCATGGCGCGATGGTGACCGGTTGCGACATGATGAAATCACCGATGAGAGTTGATGGTGATTTAGTTGCGGTGACATTTTTATGGAATCCTAGGTTATGGATTCGGGTTCATCATTCTTTGCGATCCCCTGCAAGGAAGTGATGAATTTTATCAAACTTTAGTGTTTGGTATTGTGAGTGTTTAAGAAGTGATTTTTCGGAAACTTCTTGATACGAACTGGATTCTCAAAGATATGAGGTTTTTTTAATAGAGCTCAAGATGAAGGTTTTATATGGGTTGTGCAGTTGGGTAATAAATGGTACCACATAAATTTAGCAATCGAAGTGGTATCTATCAAGGGAGTTTGGCTATTGCTTGAAAGTTGAAACGGGGAGACGATGTTTGTGGTTGGTGTTTCAAGGTCTGGAATAACTAGCTGGATGGATCTCACATACTTGAGGATATCAGTTGTAGGAAAAGTCGGATAGGACGCATTTGGCAGGGCTTCGGAATCGGTTGATGAGTTTGGTTCAATTATTGATCGGATCTTCTAAAGGTACCAACTGGGAATCTTCTAGTGGTGTTTGGAGATAGTTGATCTTATAAGCTCTAGTGAGTTTTCAGGATATTGGTGAGGGCTTTAGGAACTCTTGGGAGTTCAGAGACCGACGGAAGTGTTGAAGCTACTGGGAGTTAGACAACTAATGGGAGCTTTGGAGACGGTTATGCGAAGATGGTTATCAATTTCTCTGGGATTTATGTGCGAATTCCGGGTTACACTAGAGCATTCAGACCTTCAAATTTACACTCTCCAATGGCAAGGTTCTGCGACTGACCGGGTGTTATGAACCAAAGTCTTATGAGAGAGTTGCGGTTATCATTTGAATCCGTACAGTGGGAGCGGGCTGAGTGAGAGAAGATGTGTTCATTGAATAATAGTTATGTTTTGGGTCAGTGTACCAACAGGTAAGCGAATGTTGAAAAAGTAGGTGTTAAAGGTTTTGATTGCGTTCTAATGGGTAAACCTTGATGATGACATCTACGTGTTGATTCTATTGGTAGATTTTCTGATGGCTAGGAAGGAAGATCAGAAAGACGAAATTTTGTATAGATTGATCAATGACGTATCAGTGGCAGGATCTAACATGGCAGGATCTAACATGGCTGTGTTTGATGAGCTTAAGAGCCATGTGTATTTGTCACTTTAAAGAATCATGTGGTTCTGGAAAGAACAGTGTTGAAGTCGTCACACTCTTCAATGTATCTTCTTGAGGTTAGAAGATGTTGATGAATAGAACCAGAGAGTGGTCCCAGTTTCATGATGTGGTTAGAGCCTAAATCACCCGGCGAGATCCCTCATAACACGGTGAAATTTAGGTTGGCCAGAAAACATGTTTTCTTGTTCCCAAAGTTATGCACTTCCTATATAAACGTACCTTATGAATTTGTAACCCTTGAGCCTTGAGCCACAAAAATAATGATAAAACTCTCCGGTTTGGCCTCGTGAACTAAATGAATCTCCAAGATTGAAGACCGGATATAACCGCGTAAAATCCTCTTGTTCGTATTGTTTGTGTTATCTATATTGTTGCTTGTTTGATTGCTTGGTTGGTAATATTGATCCATTTATTGTTTTGGGTGTGTATTTTCGATTACACACGTCAATTACTTACACCAACCTCATTAAACAAACACTTTACATTAGAATGATTCTTTCATTCCCTTAAGCCAAACACATCCCTAAAGATCATATAAACAAAAGGATAGCATTTAGCACAATATTAGGTATGCAACACAGGTTGGGACTCATATCTGGTTATCGGTATTAGTCCCAACTTATGTTTATGCATATGTTATAACTCTTTGATGCAGAATGGGTGATTGTGTGATATGTGAGTATATGTCTTCATAAAAGAACTCTCTAATTGATGTGAACGTGTTATAACCAAATATGGAACACCTGAATTTGACAAAACAATTTAGAAATCTATGGAAGCATGTAATACGTTCAAAAGTGACATCGTACAAAGAATCAAATTCTATCAGGCCCACACATCAAGTGCTTAGACTTGAAAATATTTAGCTACAATGGATTCCTATTTTATCAGTAGGATACGAAGATCAAGAAAATCGGTTCCTTTGTTATTTTCACATAGTTCTTCACATGTATATACATTTCATTTCCTTTTTCCACCCTCGAATGTCATGATTTAAATCCTAATGACAGGTGGATATGCAAAGGGCACATTTGTAAGTGAACATTAGAGACACATATCGAAGGCATTTGAAGTCACCAATTGTTATGCAAACTCATCAACAATTTGTACAACATCGAAAGCACTTTGTCCAACTTGTAGATGGAGTATCTGCCTTGGGCCCAATTGGGTGGGTCTGTTTTCCTGGTTCAGCATGTAACTTTGAATTGGGTTGTGTCTCTAATTGTGGTATGGGCTTCGCCTTTGCTGAAAAGCTTATCCTAGCTGAATACCCTTTTTTTGAGTCTGCAGTTAAACTTTATGTTTGGAAATACGATTTTAGGTTTTCGAATATGTTGTAACAATAACTTGTTAAGGAGATAAGAAATTGACAAAATCAATCACTTTGTCTTCATTTAAAAGGGTCAAAAGGTGCCCAAAGTGTTTCATTATTGTCGAAACCTTCTAAATTTTTAATTATAAAATTAGATGGTTATTGAAAATATACGATTTTTGTAACCATATTTAAGACACTAATTGTATATATTTAATTTGAATGTGTTGTCAAAGGTGTATTGGGTCCACCCGGCACGACCTGTTTCAATTGGTAAAGAAAAGTTGCCCGTTTTGACTGAAGCACATTTTAACATACCGCCCATTTTGCCACCTCTACTACTAGTATTTCTATTATAAGTTAATGAAATTAACTTACATTGGAAATGCGAAGGAACTTCTATCTCCGCCACTTTCTGTAGCAAAATGAGGTTTAAGTTTTTCAACAACAGATTCATTACTTTCATATTCTTGATTCGCTTTCAGATTCACAAGGTCATTTGTAATACTTGATATGTGATTATTACTTATCTCACTCAAACTTTGAACCTTATCCTCCTCACCCAACTTGTGACTTCTACCTTCCACCTCTTGATTTTTTAATACCTCAAGATTCTCATTTGATGCATCCGAGTCATGAGTTTGACTCATTTCATCCATTTCAAGAATCGTGTCTATCTCAATTGGTGTACCACATGGAGAAGGTTCTATAGAATAACCTAGGTCTAGCTCTCCATATCTCGATACCAAGCTATCTTGGTTACAAAAACTCATGCCTTGCATGTTAATACTAAATAATGATTCATTTGAAGCCATCCTCCATCCCGAATAATTAGTAGATTCCCTTCTAGCAAAAACAGATGACGGGATTCTATGTTCGTCGCTAGTTGGACATTCCATCACTTGTATACGAGGACTTTCAATTGTGTAATCATTACCCTTAATGGTCTTTTCACCATGTTCGCTTTCTGAGTCTTGAAACAGATCTTCTAACGTAAAATCAGTTGATGACATAGAGGAGGACGAATACGAGGCTTTTTCTTCTTCATTGAAAGCAATAGGAGGAGAATGTACTATTAATTCATAAACATCACTATTACTCTCACTTGTAGGCTCTGACATCAATTCTAATACGCCATTTTTATCAAAAGTAGTAGTAGAATCCACCATTGATCGACTCTCATTGCTCTCTGTTCCTGGCTCTGGTTCAAGTACTTCTTGATCCGATTTAATATCTAAAGATCCCATATCAAATTACTGAAATATTTGTACAAAAAATGCATCATATTAATAATTATTTTAAGAGGTACTTTTATCTATAGCTAAAACACCTACACACAACACAAACCATTATATACACGACATATGTCTCCATTAAGTGACGGTCTACCTACATACAACTAGGCCAAAAGTCTGTCGGTTATAAGTATGTAGCATCATAAAGATTAATGAGATATAAAGTATAAATAAACTTCAACAACCTCACGAGACTTAACTATAACATGACAATAAACCTCTCAATTCCATTCATTGTAATAGATTGGACATGCAGAAAATGAGAAAAGACTTTGGAAATATGACAAAATCAATTAAACAGTTGTATAACTCTTTACTTCTAGCGTTGCAGCCTTACATACAACAAGAAGAGAAATAAAATTGTTTAAACATAGTGATATATTATACATGTTTTTAAATAACAATACAAATTCATCTGCCCTTACTAGTGAAAATCCACCCAAAATCCAAAATAAATACAGGTGACTTTCAGTATTATCATTATATACAGCGGATATGATCCATATTGCTAGTCGCTAGCTGTATGCAAAATGCTTAAGGTTACATGTTATACCGCGCATAATTTTTTATGACAAGTTTATGGTTTTAAAACCGTGCGTGGTATAACATGTAACAATATGTATCTAGCGTACAACTAGAAGCACAAATCATTTTCTCGTATTTAAATTTACAAATTAATCACAAAATGGGTCAACAATTTCAATTTCTTAAAATGTGCCTCTTGCGTTATGTCACAAAAGGTCAAATTAATGTCACAAGGATTTAAAAAAAAAACTATAATCCTCTTATCATCAACAAATAAGTTTGAATCATAACAAACAAAAAATAAAAGAAAATGCGGAAAGGATTAAGATGATAACCATAAAACGTTGTTTTGAAAAGACTGTTGATTTCCGGCCACGACAACATGTAATTTCGGCCAAGGCAAGGGAATCAGCAGCCTCTTTCCGCCTTCAAATCTGTTATTTCAAATGAAAATCGTGCTTTATTGCAATGAATTGATTCCGAATTCTGCATTAGTGGTGCGTGTATAAGAGAGAGAATGAGAGCAAAAGAAAAAAGAGAAGAAAAAGAATGATGGTTTCCCCTAAGAGAGAATAAAAATGTTGGAAAGGCGAAGATTTAGGCGTCTCTTTTTTCCCTTCAATTTTGTTAGTAACAGATTGATTCTGTTTTGATCATTGACAGAGTGAATTACATAAATACTCCTTCGACTTTTATTAAAGTTTTGCTTTTTACCCTTTGTGGAGTGCACCTTCTAACTTTCTAAGTCCGACGTATATATTGATTACGTCTCACACATAGGATTTTGGAGATTTATAAGCTCTTGTTTTTAAGTTAAGGAAAAAATGATAGGTTTGTTTTATGTGATGATGCAAGGATTAAAATTGATAAAATAGAAATAATGTGAATATTTCAATACACGAGGGACCAATTGTATAATATATATTTATAAGTTTTGATGCCAACGACACCTATACTTTCCCCTAAATTAAAGAGGCTTTCAACTAAATAGATGAAAAAATGAGCGTGATAGGCACGTGTGGGCTATGCACAAAAATATGTTTAGATCAAACCGGGCTTATGTCAAAATTACTTTAAAATCATATAATTTATTTTTCTGTTCCCATTTGGATTTCTTATGTTATCTAAATATGAAACAATTATCTAATATTAATTCAGTGATTCTTGCACAAGTTAATAGTTAAAGAAATAATTAAATCATTTAAGGAAAAGTAAAACCTCAAATATTTAAAGATTTAATTCAAATAAATTAATGCTTATAAAATAAGGTAAGTAAAATAACAATTTAATATAACTTAGTATGCATAACCAGTATATCAAATTAAGGATAGCCAACGGATGTATATGACCTCAAGTAAGTAAAATCATGGTTTAATATTTACGATTTGATCACATGGAACATTTAATTTTAATTTTAAGTTTTATCTTTTATATTTTTAATTAGATTTTATTCAAATATTTGTATTAATAAAGCCTTTGGTGGAGTTATAATTTCTAGATTAATCATCTAGAAGTTTGTCCGTTTGTACCCTCCAAGGAAAAACAACTAGCTGAGTATGACCCATTTTGAAGAAAAGTGAAGTCCAGTATGACCCAATCTCCTTTCAAAATGGTATTAATTATCTAGAAGTTCGCCCATTTGTACCCGCTAAGGAAAAAAAACTAGCCAAGTATAACCCATTTTGAAGAAAGGACGAGTCCAGTATAACTCAATTTCCTTCCAAAATAGTCTATTATAGACCAGTTTCTAGATATATAGACTAATATTGTCGGCTCTACACTCAACAATAAATCTTTGTTCAAATACGAGAACTTAAATCTTACATTAAAATATTAAATTTTAAATGGAAGGTTATTTTGAGTTGAGTTTCAAATTGGATGTGGAGCTCTATTTCTGGACAGGTTAGGCGACCTCTCAAGGCAACAAAGAAAGAAGTGCATGCACTTTTCTAGGGCTCCAATATACAAAAGATGAATGTAAATATGAATTGAAGAAATTAATACAGTTACCGAATGTTTCTATGATTGAGAAGACACATTTTACATAATTTTAATTGATTCTTAAAATCGCAATAACAAAACTTCTCAAATTTTGGATTGTAATGGAGGATTTTTGAATTGGGGATATCGACGAGGAAGATGACTGATTATTACTCTTGTTTAATATATATGGATAGTTTATGTATCCTAGACAGTACAAAACTTGTGTGATGTCCATTAATCAACTTTTTAAGAAGCATTTATATTTGACATAGTTTATCCTTTAACTTTTTGGTATGTGCAGTTTTACCCACTATGTTTAAGTTCACACCCATCATTTCCCCTTAATTTATATCTAAAAAGTAACAACTTAACCCATTTATGTTAATTTAAAACCTTATTTTATTTCAAAAGGTTAGAGTTTAACCCTTTCATTTTATAACTTATCCCTTTATCACCCCACCACTAATTTAACATTCTATTAGAAAGTGTAACTATCAAACAAGACATATACTTTTCAAAGAAAATTAAAAAACTTGACAAAATGCCTCACCCGAGCGAACTAGCAAATTGAACCTTTTGGGTCGCAATTTGCGAGTTGCGTACCTAGGTTTTGCGGGTTGCGTATCCAAGGACACTAGGTCGTAGGCGAGGTTTGCGGGTCGTTTGTCAGATTTACGTGTGGTTTCAGTGTTTTTGAAAACAAATGCCTTATTTTAATTCATTTTGAATAACATTTTTCGAAATTTCCAGGATTCTTAAAATTTCTATAAATATTGTGACTCTAAGATGAGATTATCATCAGCTTTTTCACAATTTCTCATAAAAATACTTTTAGTTTTTGTTAGCTGAATAATAATAAAAAAACTCTTCCCGAAATGTTTGAATATATTAATAACGTGTCGAATGCTATTTAGTGCCCTTAGAACTTCCCTTTGCACCAAAAAAACTATCAACATACATAGTTTTGCTGAAGAACGTTTTAAAAAAACTAGTTTTACTACTCGATGCATCAATATCTATTAAATATAAGGTAGATCAATATGTTTGATGAAACTGATGATGCTAATGATTTTGGAGATTTTTGTGTCATGCAATTAATAACGCTTCAATATAACTTTATATTTTTGAAATTGTAAGAAATGTTTAGGGTATTAGTAGCAATCAACCTAGCATTAGTAGTAGTGGTTTTCAACAACATTTTCAGCAACTACAAACTCATGATTATTTCCAACCACCTCAATTTCAACCACAACCACAATCATTTCCTTATCAACCACAATATTAATTTCATTATCATGCTCCTCCACAATACCCATCATATACCACAAGTCCAACACAAAACTACTAAGACACACAATTTAAGGGAGTTGAATAGTTCCAAGATCATAAGGATGTTGTCTATATTGTTGAACATCCTCTTGATGATATCATTATGATGAAACAAATGTCAATCTACTTTAACACTTTTACCATCCGTTTGATAATCATATTGTTGAAGAGCATAATGATATATTCTGGAATATGTCACCACTATTAAGCGATAACGATCCAGAAAGTAAAAAACGTCCAGTTACAATGTATGAAACCTCTTTCCGGGTTCAAATTGGACAAACGTTTGAAAGTAAAGAGAAGTTTTTTCTTCAATTGCATACCAAGTTTCTTTAAGAGAGTTTTTAGATTAAGTCGAAGAAGTCGGACAAGACAAGGTACACAACAACATGTATATTGCATGATTGTGACTGGAAGGTAACTGCACGCCGTATCAAAGATAGTAACAACTTCCAAGTTAGGAAGTTAGTTGACGTTCACACATGTTCTCGTACTCAAATAATGTCGAATAACCAACATGCAAGTAAGAAGGTGCTTGGTCGCATCTTAAAAGAATTGATGACTTTGGAAGGACGTGTGTACAGAGGCAAAGAAATCAAACTTGATATGACAGAACAGTTGAAAATTAGTTTGTCATACAACCAAGCCTGGAGAGCAAATTGTTATGCTATAGAGTTATTGAGAGGTAATGCTAACGAATGATTCTGTTGGTGCTGATGTAAATAACTATACTTCATTTTCATCTATGTTCACATACGTATATTCTACTATAATTGATATTATTTTTAATCTCAATGCAGATATGTACATTTGTTAAGCATACGCGCTCAATAATTATCATAGATGGGCACATTTGAAAGGGGTTATTTGGGAACCAATTTACTTGTTGTGGCGATAGATAGCAATAATGACATATTGCCACTAGCATATGGAATTAGGGCTTTAGAAACAATTGACGTTTGGGCGTGGTTCCTAGGAAACTTACATGACGCACTTGAATCCACTGGTGGGATTGACAACCTTACCATCATTTATGATAGGGCACCTTGATTTGCTGCCAGTATTTCTGTTGTTTTTCCAAAGGCATTTCATGTACTATGCCGTCATGATTTGCTAATCAATTTGAGAAGCAACTCTTCCAAAGTCAAGCACTATGAATGGCACTATTGGAAAATGTGTAAGGCGTACTGTAAGTTAGATTTTGATCACCATTTTGCTGTGATTTCTAGATGCTTACAAGCCTCGGCCAAGGCTCTTAGAGATGTTGGGGTTGAAATATGGCCAAGGCATCGTGCTACCCGTACGTTACCTCACAAGTAACAACACAAAGTCCATTAACACAATAAACAAGCATGCATGGAGACTCCCACTCACAATGTTATTGGAGTTTTTTCGATCCTCAGTACAATTGTGGTATTTCAAATATCGGAATACTGTAGTTGGAGTTAAAACACCCGTCTCACCATATGCCGAACATACAATCAATAAAAGGAATGGGAAATCACTAGGATGGAATGTGAACCTATCAACAAATATGATTTGTGAAGTGGTGGATAGGAATAAGAATGGGACAGTAACTTGGAAAGAAGAACATGCACTTGCGCAACAATGGGAGTTGTTGGGTTTACCATGCGGGCACGTTATTCAAACATTATGATGTAAGTTGCTATGTGGAGATGTACTTCACGTCGGACACATATAGAGCAGCCTACGTAGAGCCTATAAACCCAATGGCTCATCCTTCATAATGGGTGGGTCTAAGTAATCTGCAGACTGTGCTGCCACCAGTCTTTGTGAACAGGCAATCTGGGCGTCCACCTGGCCAGGCTCGTATTCCTTCCAAATGAGAGGAAAAAATGACACCCAAGCAACAGTGTAGTCATTGCAAGGATATCAGTCATAACCGATCTGCTAGTATGGCTCCTTACGATAGAACACATGAGCAAAGCTGATCAACTACCAAATCAAGATCCAAATCGAATGTAAAGTTTGAAGAATTAGCGACTCACCCATGAAATTAATATTGTAATTATCTACATCTATGTTATGTACTAGTTAACAATGTTTTATTTGTTTTTTTTACCTGTGATTTATATTATTCGATAAGGTTCCTTATCTTTTAGTAGATATGGGTTAAAAACATGGTTAGATAAACAATACAACACTAAGTGAAAGACATAGTTTGACAATTATCCAATTGATTGAAAGATAAGTACGGATTACAATAATTAACTACTAACTAATCAAACAACTGTCTTGTACTAGAACAGCCAGTCATAATCTTAAAAATGGGTAACAACATCATCATTTCAGAATTTCATGGATGAGTCAAATCGTTACGTGTAACATAAAACTCAATTTCTCTATGTATCTTCACATAGGTAGTAATCTGCTTCAATTATTCATCATCATCCGTTATCAACTGTAAACTAGTACGTAGGTCTTTATCATGCTCTTTAAAGTAGCAGTAACACCCCCAGTTAGAGCCCAATAATCCAACTCTTCTAAAGGGTAATCCAAATTTTTTGTTGAAAACTCATCAACATCTATGCAATCAATAAACATCAATAACCCTTGAACGTACATTCTACTTTGAACTTGAAAATCTCCACAGTGATGAAGCGCGATGGTAAACAACTCATGAATTGTTGCGTATAAATCTTCAGATTTTGGTAATTCATTTGGAGATTGAAACTGGCAAAAATGATATGTGTGAACAATATCAGATTTTTGTGAATTGGTGAAAAATTTTGATAACTGTCATATGTTGTGGTAAAAGTATTTATAGAAATTTAAGAAAATCCTACCCAAAATCGGGAAATCTTATTCAAATATAATCCGAACAATGTACAAAAATCTTACCTAAAAAAAGCCATCTTTAGTCAACACACCACTACAATTTCGGAAATCAGACTACGATCTTGAAAATCTGGCCACATATCCGTGCTTGCAAGCCGCAAAGGCGGTTCACAAATCGCAAAACCAGGTCGCAAATTGGGGTTGAGTTTTGCGGCTCACTTTTACTTTCGGGTGTGGTAAACGAGGATATTTGGCCCGCGCGTTGCAGCGGGTTTTCCGACTTACATTTTTGGATGAATAATTTATGTAGAAACACAGTTATTAATAACCACCAACAAATAAGAAAAACACAGACTCAATGTAATTCACAAGCAACCTTATCATTCATCAAGTTCTCATAATGTACCTAACATTGCTATGTAACAACTTGTGTGAATGAACTAACCAAAAAGATGGAAATACAGAAGCATACATATTTACATACATACTTGGACAATATTAACACTAACTCAAACCTTAAGCTCACCAAATCAAACAAACATAAATCCCAAACTAACCAAATCAAAACCCACAGTTAAAGAATAGGCACAAGCATGAATCTAATAATTGGTACGACTTCCAATCTCATGGATTCCACTGTTTTCAAACAAACCCCGATATGGATTTAACGATATCCTGTCTTCTTTTAAGTTGGGTCGAGGAACGCACGTATTTAAAGATGGTGATTAATTAGTAATTATAATGACATAAAATTTTTGGGCTAAGCTTGAGGCTGTGTACACATATGAAGATTTATGAATGGGCCACCAAAATTCACTACACCTAACCTACATAAGTCTACTCCAAACGTACTAAAATCAACAATAGTATTACGCAAAAGTTATTCAAATAAAGCCTCATAAGCATTCATTCAACAATAAAGTCACATGCCTTCCCAAAAAAAGAAAAAAAGAAGAAGAAGAAATAGACATTTTCACAAACAATTGGTGCACAAGAAGTATTACCCTGAAAGCGAATAAATGCATTCGTTCATTTTGATCACCAACAATACATCCAAACTGTAGGTGCAACAAATATATAAGAATGAGTAACAGAAAACATTGAAATAAAGCAAAAGTTTTGATTGAATTACTTGAAAATCAATGTTAGAGAAGAGATGACCCCATTGTTTTAGATGTTGAAGATAAGCTGAAAATCAATGTTCGAGAAGAGATGACCCCATTGTTTTAGATGTTGAAGATTAGCTGATAGGTAAAGGGGACTGGTGTTGTCTGAAGAGATAGGAGAAAGCGACGAAATAAAGGGATGTTATCTAAAATGTGACGGCAAAGCATGGAATATAATGTTTTTTTTTTAAATAAGGTGGATTTAAACCCGGGAACCAAGGATGAAAAAGATAAAGTTCCAACCATCACAACAGATAACAAACCTCAATATATATTTATACCACAAGATTTTATATACACTAAGATAAAAGACTAAAAGATCCTATTCATCAACTATTCTTTTAATAGTAACATACTAAAAAGACCTATTCATCAACTATTCCTTTAATAGTTACATTTAGCTTTTGTTAAATGTTAATATAGGTAATTTGCAAAGTTAAAAAAAGGTAAATTTTTATATTGGTAAAAAAAGGCTAAATTTTTAATTTCCCTTAATAAAAATAGGGTTGTACCTGAAATTGTCATATGCAAAAGAAGCCCAGGAACAAGTAGCCCAGAAAGCCCACAACATAACGACTGAAATCATCGCTTCTTGCCTTCTTCATTTGACAAATCTTTCCAGGTGGGTTTTTATAGAATCTCCAGGTTTCTTTATTAATCACCTTTTTAATTCTTAATAATAGTCTTAGGCAAATTCAATTACTTTGAGTTCACCCATTTCTTATTTTTATACTATTTGTTTTCTCAGTTAGAATCAAGATTTTGGGGACTTTGGTTATCAACCCATGCGAAATAATACTTGTTCAGAGGTGTTTCATCAATCAAGTTTGGATCTTGAAGTATTAAAATTTGGAGGAGCTTAATTCATGTATACGGGAGCCTATATTGCTAGTTCATGACTGATAAAAACAGTATGACCTTACTTAGTTCTTTGCTTTAATTTATTTTGCATATATAATTACCTTTTTATATTATGCTTTTAATTTCAAAGAAGCCAAGAATATAAATTGGGATTGTGAAGTTTAGGACATTTGGGAAAAAGTAAGACTTTGTGCCATCTCATATACAAGGATATACAGTTGTAGAAAAGTGTCACGATGTTTGTGAAATGTTTAAAGTGTCTATCAATAATAGGGCAAATTACATAAAATAGTAACATAGTTACAAAGAGGTTCCATGTAGGTCGTTTTACTTATTTTTGCTCCGATTTGATCACTATAAATATGTTTTATGATCCTATATTCCTATGTGTTCATTAAAAGTATTCTTTTTGGGTAATTTTTGTTCGACTTTGGTTTAAAAACACAAATTTCTTATTAATCGTGCAATCAAGTGAACAAAAAGCGACTCTAACGGGGTTTAGTGGAACAAAGAGAACCCACAAAACGTACTTTGTAATGAGCAAATCGGAACAACAATATTTGTGTAAGTATGTTTCTTGTGAATGGCTTCACTAGTTTCAAATTGCTCACTCATTTTTTCAAATATTTGTGTAGTGTATCTATGTTTAATGTTTAGGTTACTTATTGTTCTTGTTTGGTGTTAACTAGGAGATAAGTTATGACTCAACCATCTGTTATTTTAGCAACTGCTAGCTATGATCATACCATTAAGTTTTGGGAGGCTAAAAGTGGACGCTGCTATCGAACCATTCAGTATCCAGAATCCGTAAGATCCCCAACTCATATTGTATTAGGTGTTCAAGTTGCAATTTATAACTTTACTGACTCCACATTATTTGAGTAATATGATTGCCGATCTAGCACATATCTCTATAAACTTGTATAGGATGATGATGGGCAACTAAGTATATTTACTATGGATGTATGGAAACTTGCCATTAGAGAAAAAAGGGGTGTAATACAGTCACTTTGATCTCAAGAAGACATTCTAGTTTTTTATGTTTGATCTAACTTCTCTTTTTTTTATTTTAAATAATTTATGCAGCAAGTTAATCGGCTTGAGATAACTCCAGATAAGAGGTACCTGGCTGCTGCAGGGAACCCACACATTCGACTATTTGATGTTAACTCGACCAGTCCTCAACCCGTATCTATCTTTCTATGTCTTTGATACACACATACATACATATTAATGGTGGTTAAATAGCAGGGTTACTAAGTTGGGTAATGGGGCATAAAGAGTTTGGGTCAAAATCGGTAATTTTATTTATTTATACAGGCCGAAACGGCTTCCATTGACCTAAAACACCTCTTGTCTAATCTTTTCAAATTTTTGTAGAAATTTGTGTAGTAAATATGATTATTAGAAATATATATTTAGAAAAATGATGTAATTTTTTGAACAAAGTGATTTACACATCAAATACGCTTTTGACAAGTTTATACCCTTTTGTTTTATAGGTATTTTTCTTGATTTTACACATTTGATCCATTAGAAGTAGAACATAAACCGAGTCAACCCGCTCGTAAGTAAAGGGGCCGGAATTGCAACCTTAAGTACATATGCATATTCTTTTCTTGTTTATGGTTTGTCTGTGACAATGGCAGGTAATGAGCTATGATTCACACACGAATAATGTGATGGCTGTGGGGTTTCAATGTGATGGAAAATGGATGTATTCAGGTTCTGAAGACGGAACTGTAAAGATTTGGGATTTGAGGTCAGTCTATATTCATGTTATTTGGTTAAAAACTACATGTTCAGAATATTGATCTTCCATATTTGAAATGGGGAACAGGGCGCCAGGGTGTCAGCGAGAATATGAAAGTCGTGCTGCTGTTAACACTGTTGTTTTGCATCCTAATCAGGTGTTTATTCCTTCTCGAGATCAAATATACTTTTTGCTGAGTTGGTTTTTGTTAGACTTGTAACTTTCATATTGTGAAATGTGTGTGTTAGTGCAAGCCAATGGATCAAATCTAGCCATAACCACCACTTAGGTCTTCGTTCCAAATGATTTTAGAGCAGCGATTTTACTTGGGTTTGTTTTTTAGGCTGCTAAACCGAGCCAACCCATCATTATTGATTGATATTGTATTGATTCATTGGTTGACCAAAACAATCAAATTATATTTGTTGCAGAAAAGTAATTCTATATAATTTGTGTTACTATCATTTATTTATTAACTAAATAAATTGGATTTGTCTATGGGGTGTTTGGTTTTGCGTTTGAAAGTGAATATCTAATTATTGCGCCTTGTATTCGCAATAGTCAGAATGTTTGGGTAAACAGATTTTGCTTCTGATTTTTTGATTATTAAGGGAATCTTAGTCATTTTAATTTTAGGTGTGACATATCAAAGGGTAAAATAAATTCAGCTAATTGCCAATTCACTAACCGAATTTGAGAGATATTTACTCTCTTCTCACAAGATATATACCCTTTTTTAAAACACTTTTTTGGTCAATTTATGTTATATTACCTTTGTAAATAGTAAAACTTTGCTAAACACTCTACCAACTTATCATCTCATAACAATTTCAAATATTAAAAACACATCAAAACACTATTGCTTTTATTACAGCTAATTATCTGTTTCTGATTATCTGAAATTTCATAATCACTTTCACGAAACACATCCAAGCACCACCTATAGACATGCAAGAATCCAAATTTGCAAATCATGAAACTGAACCAGAGTTGACTGTTTAGTCTCTGTTTGAAGGCTTAGGTGATTAAGACTTGCATATTATCAAACTGAACCACTTGCATATCACTAATGTTCTGTTGCTGTTGGCTTTGCAGACGGAGCTAATATCTGGAGACCAAAATGGGAATATTCGTGTATGGGACTTGACTGCAAACTCATGCAGCTGCGAGCTGGTATGTGACGATCTTTTTAAATGTATTCACTATGATGATCTTAATATCTTGAAATAGAAATGCCACTGATATATGCCTTCTACACAGGTACCAGAAGTTGATACAGCAGTGAGATCGTTGACAGTGATGTGGGATGGAAGTTTAGTAGTTGCTGCAAACAACAAAGGAACATGTTACGTTTGGAGGTTGTTGCGTGGAACACAGGTATCATTTTTGTGTGCCAGTTTTAGTCGACGGTCGAGGTGGCACTTTCAACCCATTAATAAACATGGGTTGATCGATTAGTTCTGGTCAAGTATAAAAACTTTGCTAAAAATGAAATGCATCGAGCGGGTCTTAACTGATTGCAAGTTGCGTAAAGTGTTATTTAATCTGTTAAATTGATTTATTAAAACCTGGCCCGATCATATTGACCCGGATAAAAGTTACCCATTTCGACCCATTTATCAACCCATCTATTTTGTCACCTCTTGTCAGCTGTTTAGTTACTCTATAAAGCATGCTGATCACATGTATGTTCTGCTACAGACCATGACAAACTTTGAGCCACTTCACAAGCTACAGGCTCATGACGGTTATATTCTCAAATGTCTCCTTTCACCCGAGTTTTGTGAGCCTCAGCGGTTAGATGTCACAGATCTTTCAATCCTTTGTTAGAGGTGCTTTCGTGTTCATTTTGGACTTATTTGGTTGTTTATCTTGATTGATTTTTATATAGGTATCTAGCAACTGCATCTTCTGATAGTACAGTCAAAATATGGAATGTAGATGGTTTCACCTTGGAAAAAACCCTTGTTGGTACGTTGACTTTACTTGAGAGACTAAGAATGTTGGTTTTTTTTTTTTGGTTTTTTATTTTAACATTTAATTTTTTATTGTTTCAGGACATCAACGTTGGGTGTGGGATTGTGTGTTTTCTGTAGATGGTGCATATCTTATTACAGGTATTTCCCATAGAAACATGATCTTTGTTCACCGTTTATGGTAGAGGTGACAATTTCGACCCATTTTTGTAGTTTATGTTCTATCTTTAACGGGTGATGGGTTAAGCTAAAAGTTTTAACTAAAAAGAAAACGGGTCAAATAGGTCAAATGGTGAAAAAATCCGATTTGTATTCAAAAGCATAATGCCTTTAAATTGTTTTATTAAGCAAAAGTTAGGTTACTATTGTGATAATATAGTATTTCTTTTCACGTGTAGCATATAGACTACCATTTGCCACTTATAGTTTTAGTGGTATAAATTACTCTATTTGAGACTGAACTCTTTAGCTCCTAAAAGTTTGTTGGAGAGGTGGCAATTTCAACCCATTTAGTTATGAATCAGTTTGAGTTTTTCTTATCTCAAATGGGTTAAACTGGTCATAGCAAACATTGTAGCCAAAAGGTATCGGGTCAAACGTGTCCAAAGCCGCTCAAAGTGTATTTTTAATTCACAAAACCTCCGAATCACTTAATCAAAAATTTAATATTGTTGTGTAATACTGTAATATGTTGTTTCTCTTAGAAAATGGACAAAAAGTGTCTGCAGGTCAACCCGATCCTAGCTGACCAATTTCAACCCATGTAAAATATCTTATTTGACTAAAACCCGCTACCCAACCTACCTGACCCACCCAGTTAGCCACCTCTAGTTTGTTGGCTTGTGGCTAGCCTCATTATCTATCTATGTTCATTGTCATATCACAAGTCAAACAAGATTACTGCTATTGAACTTCTGTGATCCAACAAATTCCCCGCTTTCCCATTTCAGCTTCTTCTGATACAACAGCAAGACTATGGTCCATGTCTACTGGTGAAGATATTAGAGTTTATCAGGGACACCACAAAGCCACTGTATGCTGTGCTCTTCATGACGGTGCTGAAACCACTGCAGCCTGATGTTGATGGGAAAAGGCTGGTTACTTTTGTCCTGTTTATTCATGCATGGTTATGATTTCGGGGTGCAAATCAGTTACCATAGTGTACCGCTTGCAGGTCACAACATAATGCGGGTTGGACCAAATAATTTCATACTACCCATGTCTAGTTTGTATTTAAAATGTTTGTTTGATAATCCGCATTGTGATGAATTAATGTTGATAATACCTTAGTTGTATTTAAGTTATAGTAGTTTATCTTTTTTCTTCACCTATTATAATCAAGCTATCTTTCTTGGGATTTTAAAAAATCTCTTTGAATGGTTTCGGTCATTAAATTGTGTTGCAATAGTGGTTTGGTAGTGGCGTGGTTTGGTAGTGGCCGGAGTACCTCATGCCTTCTAATTAAGGGTTTTCATTTAGCTAGTGAACCTCATGGAAAAAGTGTAACCTACTAAATGTAAATGTTAATCGCACCTAAAGCTGTCATTCAAAAGCTGGAATGGGTGCAACGGGTATTTTGTTTGGGGTGGCTCGTGTCAAACCTCAAAAATACTAACTGTTAGAGCACACACTATCTAACACCCACCATTACCAATCACATCAGCATCACATCATCAACACACAAGCTTTTCTTTCAAACTACTTTTCACTAATTTTACTCCACTATCCACCACTTTCACCCCTATTAACAAACAAAAAAAAAGAAAAGAAAAAACACGACGTGTGAAGAGCTTGGCATGCCCACACCTAAATGCTTTTGCCGACACTGACCTGCCCTCTATGGGACGCCGAAGCATGCCTATCAACAACTCTCCAACACCAATCCACATATATGCTCTTACTTGGAGCAAACGTTCAGTTGGACAGAAGAAGGTGGTGGTTTGGAATCAGATATCTGCAAAATATCATGTTATTGGCTAAATTACAAAGTTGCATTTATGGGATTGGAAAACTAAGTTGCTCTTTGGAGAGATTCGAGCTGTTGAAGTAGCATTTACAAATGGCTATACCGTTGCATTGTTCTTCACATTCTTCTGAAAAATAAACATCTGCATCTCAAGGGCGCTTGTAAGTTAAAAGGAAGAAAACAGTGAGAGCGAACTGTAGATATATGATATTCAGTGCTTCCAAGATAGAAACATATATCATACTTCCGATATTTATGAAGATAAATGCATATGTAATAAGGTCAAAAAACATTGTCTATTATGTGAAAGCCTTTTCATAGATGACCATTCTATTTGCTCAAAATTATATACAAATATGCTAAAGAGATGACGGATGCTTAGAATACCTGCTTACATGTACATGCTTAGAGCATATTCTAATCTTCATCACTATCATAAACTAGTGCCTTTCTTGGAGGAGAGTCTTCATCTGATTTAATTTCCTTACGCTTTTGACTGCCTCTCGAACTCTTCTGCTTAAACTGATCAACAATATCTATCACATGAGATGCACAAGCAATTAAGGACTTAAACATCTAGGAAGTTGACCATGGATTGCAAGTTGAAATGGCGTTTCTTGATCAATTTACATATTACTGGATCGGTTTTGGTTGGGTTTTATCTCTAACTAGTAATAACGGGTAACAGAAAAAATATTCGCAAAAAAGGAACTGGTCAAACATGTCAAAAGTCATCTGAAGTATTTTTTTTATTCAAAACAAGGCTAATCATTTTATCACCAAACTTGGCTATTATTGAGATAAAGTAATTACCATAATCATGCTTGACACACTAAATGATTAATGTATAAAAACAGTAATCAACACTGATCTGATTTCTGTTTTGGGTAGCCAACTTATTTTAAGCCAGAAAAACCATAGAGGTTTTGAAACTTCTGATTGAAGGTAATTTACCTAAAATCGATGTTCGTGCCTCGTCACTCATCAGGATATAAGAAAACCAACATGGTCAAAAGTTGCTAACAAGTCAATTGCCATGTCATCAAATAAACCAAAGTAGGTTACCTTAAATCATTTTTTCAAAACTCTGATGGTACTTTTCTGGCACAAAGAAATTAGTTTATCCACACAAAAAAATAGGTTATCCAAAATAGCAATTGAACCGAAGTTGTTTATCTTTTTACGCATTTGTCCCTTCATAAAATTTATAAGACAAAAAGTGTTTCAGGTCAATCTGATCCCACCGTTAGACCCATTACCCAGCAGTCAACCCACCCTGCCATTTTTTGTTCCATTTCCTAACTTGTAAGGAACATAATTGATGCATACCTCAGCTTCCTCTTCTGATCCTTCATCTGCAAAGGCCTCCTTATAACGTTCCTCCTCCTAATCTTCAAAATGCTTTTGGGGGGACCCCTCGTCTTCTTCACCTTCAGTTTCATACTCAGATTCCTCTCTTTCACTTTCATCATCATCAGGTGGACCCCGGGATGACTTCATAGAAGCCATGGATGATTTGTGAAATATATCTCTGTGGCCTTGAGACTAGTCATGGAAAAAAGATCAAAAAGGGAAATGAAAGAAAGCAGGTTGATTCTTTTAAAAGGTTCAAGATACAAATAAGTATATAACATACCCTTTTTGCATTTATAATCCGCGTCTCAGCTCGAGCTTCCATTACCAGATCTTACTCAAAGCGGCGACAAGTAGCGGATCGTCGAGAGTCAAAATAATCTATGAAAATTAGAAGTCCAGGAGGAAGGCATAAATCTCATCTTCTTTTAACACTCTCCCCTGTGACTGGAGGATCCCCTGCATTTTCATAGAGTATGAAAAGAATGGAACACTGGAATTCATGCAACCTCCTAGCAAATGAGAAAAGCTAAATCTAACAAATGTATGTCTTTTAAAATGACACCTTTCATATAAACGTCCATAAAACAAACTTCAAAGCGTGCTCTTTTATTTTTGGTCATTTCACTAGAATTATCATTTCCCATACAGGCACATGCCACTCTTTTTGTGTGCACATCGCTCATTCTCAAATATATCATGCTTGCAAAGCTAGCTAACCCAGAATAAATTAGAAAAATAGTAACCGCTGCAGGTTACTACTAAAAAGAAATGTTAAGACACTTGAGACACTTGAGCAATGCAGATAGTGTATACATCCATAAGACGAAAAATTATATGGTAGATGTTAATGTAAATCGGAAATGAACAATGAAGCTCTTGTCAGTGGTTGGCAAGAATTCATAGATGATGTGGTTCAACACACTTAACTATATATCATCTTGTCTAACTGATGATTAAATTGTTGCAATAGAAGGCTTGTGCCGGCTGTAAGTAAATGAGCTACCATAAAGTAAAAGTGATGTTGCACACCTTTTGATGTCGAAGGAAAAGATGAGTTTGATCACGCTGCGCATCTTGAACCAAAATGTCAAGAACTTTGTAACTGTAAGCTGCCATCTGACCATCTGATAAAGTGTGCATTGCTTTCATACTGCATGAAAGTAATATTGATAAGAAAGTGAAAATCATAAACATAACATAAATTGGTCATAGAAAGGTCAAACCAGACTTATGAAGCTCCAAAACTAATAATAATGTGAAAAGGTCGAGAGAACCTAATTTATACTGATACGAACCCAATGCTCCTATCATGATTAAATCTAATAAACATAGTAATCGACTTTCGAGAGGCCGATTAGGTTTCCTAGGGTTTACTTTCGAGAGGTAAGCCAACTCCGCCAATGATAATATATCACCAATAAATATTCAACATAATCAGTTAACAACGATATAGCCCTATATTTATAGATAAACCCTAACCTGCTCCTTAAGATTATCCCTAATTAAAATAATATTATAATACTTTCATAGGGAAAAGATTTATAGGGAAACTCCAAATTTTGGGAAGGAGGAAAACAAATCTTAGCTCTTGATTTTTTCATAAATAAATGTTTTTAATATTCATTTGTGATGAATGTTAAATTTTGAAATTATTTGTGATTTTTAAAATTCATTTATGATAAAATCAAGGGTTGATATTTGCTTCTCTTCTGCCCTAAGTTTTTTACTTTTCTTTTGATCTCCACCCTACTTTCATAATACTAATAAAACATATCAATAAACTTAACATATTTCCTAAATAATAATCTCATACGTATCATATACAAAGTAATGAATTATAGAAAACAGATCTGTGTGCCCTTGAGAGGCACCCGTCTATCTCAATACGGCGCTCAATAACCCGGTCCAATAGTTGGTTAAGCTCACTGACTCCTTATCAACCTTTAATTATAGTATACTATTTATATTATATTTTAGAAACAATATACGGGGTAACTGTTATAATAAGGTTAATTAATCCCCATGATTATGCCTTGCATAAATGAAAATGTGGTTTCTATGGAAGGTATGAGACTTGTATCCTGAGAAAGTGCAGCAAATAAGGAAACATCCTATTTTAAAATCTCAAGACAATGACATCTGGCAATACATGATAACGGTAATTTTCTGTTTTATGTTAGCATCAGAGCAAAGTTAGTTTCCTAAAATGTTGATGAATATGTGTGTGTGTACATGTAGAAGCCATTACATTAAGTGAATAAATGATTGTCCCTTCTAAATTTTGCATTGAATTGAAGTTGTGATACAAGGAATTACAAAAACTTTTATTGCCCAGAAGTTGCTATTAGAAGCTCCTCGATATTTTGCCAGTACACTCTTATGTAGGTAAAAACTTATCATCGGCAAAATATTACACAGAATTAAAACCCTATACTAAATCATAAAATCCCAGGCCATGTGCAGAAAATTAGAACATTGGCATTATAACAAACACGAAAAATTATTCAAGCAATGTAATAAATAAAAGGCTGCATGCTTTGTATCAAGCCGGAAAGACATCTCCTATTTTGACTTATAGATTTTGTTCCATCGGGATTTCTCAAAGCCCTTAGCGAACGATATTGTTCTCCAAGCGGATCCGTTTGTCGTGTCCAAATTCATCAGCAATGAATGCATCCTCTTCAACAAATGTCTTAGGATCAAATGGTTTAGGATCAATGCCCATAATGTTAGAAACTTTGACCATGTTCATCTGGTATCAAGAAACAAAGAAGCTCCCAGAATAAGATGCCATATATTAGAAAACACTTTATGACACTACAGCCACAATCTTCTATTTCTTATTAATTACTTGAAAAATAAGCTTTACTTAGACAACATAGAAGTGAGCAATCATAACATTATTGTGATACTACTGTATTCTTATTGTTCCTATATCTTACTGGCAGTACACTCAACCTAAGTCCAGAATGTAGCCTACTAGCCTTGAGGTGGATATTTCAACCCATAACCTAGCAATGGGTAGATTGGGGTATATTTCACCTTTAAATGGTCAAACGGGTAAACTTTAAACACTGAGTTATAAATGGATCTAAAGTTACCTGACTTGTATTTTAACACTTACATTAAATCGCTTTAATGGATTAGCATTTTGATAATTGGATCACTTTAAATACTATACCCAAGCGGTTTTGAACTGTAATCCAATCCGCCTGACCTGCCCATTTTGCCATTTCAAATATTGTAGTTCCTTTTGAAAACAATAAAAGGGAGATGGACCTTTTCAGGATGTGAGGGAGGAGGTCGCAAAGGAATCCCTAGCTCCAAAGGAGGTCTAAGTAATTTATTCTTGATTTTAGTCTCAACTTTATCCTCTTCAGAATAATAATGACCCTCTTCATCTGCTAACATGTCCTCTGGCTTGAGATCGTTTTCATAACCGTCGTCATCCTTCATCACTTTTATACCACTACTATTATTATTAGAGCACGAGGAGTCAAAATGATGTTAATTTTGTTGTTTCAACACCGAGTACAATTTTTTTAAGAGTGATTCAATATTAAACTTTGTGTAAAAAGGAGTTCACAAAATATTTTTAGACTAACATTATCCGATAACGCGTAAAAAATCAAATTTTTACGTACATTATCCACGCTATTTTAGCACCAAACTTGACACCGGGTTATAATTTTAAAGCTATCTACTTATATTTGTCCGCAGGTATAAAATGACAAGACTAAGGTTCTCCATTCTTTTAAGTCTCGGATCCCGAACCGCTTCAACCCGCACACTTCAAAAAATATTCACTGTTTTCGTTCTCTTTTTCAGTCTCACAAAAAGAAAAATCCTCCGTATCCTCGAACTATACATACAACATATAATATAATTCGAGCCCTAAAAATTACGAAACCAAACTTAAAAAAATAAATATCTCTAATCAGGACGTATCACTCAATGTTCCAAGTAAGTCCACACATAAACCCTAATTTGTTTATCAATCCTGAAAATTCACTTATTATAGAGTTATTCATTTTGTTTCGTTTGTATACGTTTCTTTTCATTGATTTTTTGATTGATGTGGTTTTGTAAGGTAACTAGGAAATATTTGATATTTTTGCTGTATTGTAGGTTTTTGGTGAACAAATTAGGGTTTCTATAGCTTTCTAGGCCTCTAAATCTAAGGGGGAGGTATGGTTATCTGAATGGTACTTAGTTTTCATAAGCTGGGTTATCCTTATGGGTTGAATGTGTTTGGGATTTAAATAAGATTATAATTAGACCATAGCTGTAATGTGAGGTTTCTTAATACGGATTCATCATAGCAGAACGATTGGTAGCAGCTGACAACATTTCCCTATCAAATTTTAATCGGATATGGTTCCATATATTTTTGAATTGACGTCATTAATGTTTTGCTTCTAGTATATTTGGTTCATGTACACTGTGATCGCCTTAATTTGTTACTTATCTTTTCATATTGATTTTATTTAATTATGGTTGTCTAGAAGCTTGACAATGCAATATCTGTGTGACTGTGTGTAATACAAACTGAAAAGAATATGTGCTCAGAAGTTCTTGGATGCTATAGTATTATGATTCTAGCAACAGAAATACAGAATATATACATATATATATATATATTTGCCGAGATACGAATAGCAACCTTCCACATCATTTTTTTTGGCACATGTTCACTTCGTCTCCTGTTTGTAATTTTTATTGATCAGAAACTATATGGTATTATTTGGAACCCATTTCATAACCGACTGAATATTTATACCCTTGATGGATTATATTCAGGGCAATTTCAAAGTCTGGTTGTCTCAACAGAATTGTAATCTGGGATTGCAATATATATGATGATGATGTTGCTAACTCTTGATTTGGAAACTTCAAGACTTGTAACGTTTATGCTCTAAATCTTGGGCCTTGATTATTAATGCCTGACAACAAAGTTGGAGATAGGGTTCATAATTTCTTAGCGCAAGAGAACTTGTCCCAGGGTCAGCATTCACATGCTGTGGGTGGGAATTGGCCTTCAGATAGTGGTTTGTGGGTTAATAATCAAAAGAAAATTGGTTTCCTTGGTTCCATTACAAAAGCTTACAGCCCTCAACAATCAGGTAACTGCAGTGACTATCAATCGAGTTTCTAAAAATTTGATGTTCATCTTTTTTAAGTTATGGCTTACTTCCTTGATGAAGGTTTTTAAAGATTTGAGGTCCCAATTATGACCCGTTTATGTGAAAATGGGTCAATTCGGGGTGTAATTTCTTGACAGTGGGTCAAATGTATAAATTAGAATAAGTCAGCTATATAGTTATTAAAAAAAATCGGATGTAAGTATTTTTTATTTACATAGTTCATAATCTTCGTCATATATAAAGTCCAAAGTTTGTTTGTGAGTCAACCAAACCCTACTTGACCTATACTCGAGTAAATCAGTTTTGACCTGAACCCCTTTTGCCCCGTACCACTTCTACTAAAGATGCAGGGTTTTGATTTTACTAATAAAGGCTTGCTTTTATATGATGATTACTGACTTCAAAATATCTGCTCCTTGTCCCTCTTTGATCAGCAGAAATTGAACTAAGACACAGCAGTCAACCTTTGCCTGTCCCAAATGGTTACAACGTTATGCGAACAACTGAAAGTCCTGAGTTCCCTAATTACCAGTCTCAAACTCAACACCGGAACTTGAATGGCTACGTCGATGGGCATCATGGTTTACAAACAAGACTGGGTGAGACAGATCGTTTGGGGTTAGATACAGGATATGATCAAGTTAACATGAACCAGAGAGGCTTCTTGGTATCGGAGCAAATATCAAATTCACATAGATCAAATGAATATGGTTTGAATCTTTTTGGAGGTCAACATCAGATGAATGGTCAACATCCTGGTTTGCTGCAACCCTTGCAACAGCAGCAATCTGGATTCAGTGACACACAACATCTGCAACAGCAACTCATGCTCAAAAGGATGCAAGAGCTTCAAAGGCAAAAGAATATGCAGCAATTAGACACAAGGAAACTTAACCTTGTAAACCAAGTGTCTCCCTTTGCTAGACAACCATCCGAGAACCATTCACATGGGCTTGTTAATCCCCCTTACACGGGTTTTGCTCGTCAGCAGTTTGATCAGTCTCTATATGGGTTGCCCGTTTCAAGCTCAATGGGCCAACCTTGCCCGTATCCTTTTGGTGCAACAGATAAGGCCTCGACTAGGCAAATGCCAATCTTTGGCAACTCAGTCCCTGGTAATCAGTATCACACGCCTGGGCAAGGGTCAAGTAGCTGGATAAACGTGGAGCAAATTCAACAAATGAAACCAGTCCAGCAATCTGGTTCTGATCAGGTGTTCCAGGGTTCACAGGATCTAATAAGCCATTCAGAAAAGGCACAGGATGAACCAGCAATGGCTTCTCTAGATCCTGAAGAAGAGAAAATTTTGTTCGGTTCAGATGAGAATATCTGGGATGCTTTTGGCAATGATAGACCCTCTGATCTGCTGGATGATAATGAATTTGCAAGTGGACTCTCTTCTATTCAAAGTGGTAGCTGGAGTGCTCTTATGCAATCAGCAGTTGCAGAAACTACTAGCAGCGGTATAGGCTTGCAGGGGGAATTGACTGGTTTAACTTCTCAGAATTTTCAACATCCATCGGGTCGACACTTTCCAAACGATCAAAACTCACTACAACAAATTCGAAGTAGCAATACTACACGAATCGTGCATGAAGAAATTGGTCATGGTGATGGTATACGGAGGGTTAATGCAAATCCTAATTCCCATTATGATCTGGGGCCCACAAGTACTCCCATGGGTAGTCCACAATTTAATGAAGGTCATATTGTGAACACTGCTGCCGCCACACCTAATTTAAGCAACATGCAGGGTAGTACTCAGTTTGGCCAACTCCCTTCCAACAGTCATCAACTTAATTATTGGAAACATGTCGAAGCCTCAGTGAAATCACAGCATCATCTGAACCAGGTTCCTGGATTATCATTTAATAGCTCTGATAAGGAGGATGTATGGATGCATGAGATAGAGAGTCGAAGTAAAAGGGAGAACTCTAATGACAGCTATCAGTCCACCTCATCTCATCAGCTCATCTCTGATGCTGGTGATCTGAGGTTCCAGTCTGGTCAATTGTCTTCTGGTCAACGGAAGTTTCAGTGTCATGCAATGGGAAACTTGGACAAGGATGTTGAAATGTTTTATGGGAAAGTACAAGGTAACGCTACACATGCAATGTCCTTGCAGCATCTTGGATATGCTAAATTTGGTGGTCAGGTTCCTAAAGTTGGTCAAAATATGCTGGAGCTCTTTCATAAAGTGGATCAATCACGAGATGGTGGTACTGCAAGAAATTTGAATTTGTCGGAACACAATTTATCATCAGAGACGCCCGAACCAGATTATTCTGATGGATCAGTAGGAGGCCTCCAGAGAAGTCAGTCATCAAACTCTCAAGGGTTCGGTTTACACCTTGGCCCTCCATCACAACGGTTACCGTTACAAGACAGTGCTTCTAATTCTTTGAACAGGCCTCATATCTCTTCCAACGTAAGAGACAGGGGTCAGTCTGTGTTGCCTTCTTTCTCTTTTATTCAAGAAACGCCCCATGCAGGATCAGAGAGCCATAATGTTGGGACTCTAAGTGCTGTTTTCCCCAATGCAAGAAGTCAGCTTCAAAACTATCAAATGATTGCTTCAGGAAGTCAGTTAAATATTGTAGAATCAACTTCCGTAGGGCAAGAAGCAGAGAACAGAGGGAATCTGTTTTCTAATACTGGTACAAGCTCTTTGAATTCACAGGGTTTTGCTTTCACAGGCGAGCAGTCAAGAAAAGGGTCCTATCCTCAAAATGTATTTTCCAGAAAGGTTGACCAAGGTCAAATGACGAATGAACCACTAAGAAAGGAATCCATGATTGATGTGTTGTCTGTGAACCCTACTACTATGCAGATAGATCTTGAAGCCTATGGACGCTCTCTCAAAACAAACAATCTCCATCAAAATATTTCTTTAATGAACCAAACGAGTGCCATTAGAAATTTGGATCATGATCCATGTAACAGGGTAACGAAGCGACTGAAACAGTCAGATAGCTTCTTGGATAGTCAGAACGAGTCTCAAACTTCTGTCTCTAGTGATATTGCTGAACACTCTCACATCAGTCCTCAAATGGCCCCATCCTGGTTTGATATATATGGAACTTTTAAAAACGACCAGTTAGCAGAAACAGTTAGCAGAGTAAAGTCTGCCGACCAACCATTTAATGTTGATAGACTTCCTGGTGGTTTAAAGACTCATGGGCAAGTAAGTTCTGCTGCTGATACTAGTCAAGTTGCTGCTATCTCAAAGAATCTTGTTCCACCATTAGTGGCATTTGAGCAGACCTCTTTATTGCCTATGGTTGCCGGTGTTCAGAATCTTGTTAAATTAAGACCAAAGAAACAAATCTTTGCAGCAGTTGAGCTTCATCCATGGTCTGTGGAAGTGTCTGGGAGGTCCAAAAACCTGAAAGGCATCTGGTGCGTGCTAATGATTTTAACTCTTTTGGTTCACTCACTATGATGCTCTCTTACCCTATAAATTTGCTTGTTTTTCATGGGTAAAATAAAATTATGGAAACCACCACAGCTACCATTTTTCAGTGTCTTTAGGTGATAGAATATGTATCATCTCACATATGCTTTGTCTACACATAGAAACTGTAGCATTTTGGTGGGTGCTATAGATTGTGCCCATATTGCGTAGGACTAGAGTGAATTTGACATTAATGATGAAGGTGTTCAAGAAATCCTTAACCGAAATAACAGTGAAGATACTGATGTATAGGTAAACCAAACTGGAATAAACTTCGGTTTTTCGGCTCGGTTCGGTTATGGTCACGATATTAGTGATGGTCGTAGAACTGAAAAACCAAACATTTGAAGATACTAGCTTGTATTCCTTCTAGGACTACCATTACTAACCTACTAATGATATCTTAAGTCTTAACCAACGACAATATACTAGGAGACATCTGTATATTAGCCCGAGACAGTTTGTTAACCCTTAGTATGTACTTTTTCCCTCAACTTTCTCATTTTGGGTATTTGAAAGTCCATAGGGATTTAAATTAAGAATTTATTTGCTTATAAGTCCCTACTAGTTATAGCTCTGTTAATCAGTTATTAGTTATTTTACTTGCAGCACTGGTGCAGTGGAATGGTCCAGAGCAGCTAATAGCCTGATGGAGAAGGTGTGCTTTTTATTCTGGTTATCTTTTAAGAATCTATCTACACTTGAGTTTTTTTCCTCTTATGTGGCTTTCGAAGTTCTGACAAGCATTTTCTGGTCATAGGTTGATGATGATGGTGATATAATTGAAGATATACTACCCATTTCAAAACCAAAAAGACGGCTTATTGTTACTTCTCTGCTGATGCAGCAACTGCTTCGCCCTCCACCCGCTGCTATTCTGTCACCAGATACTTGTTCCAACTATGAGAGTGTGGTTTACTATGCCGCTCGGCTAGCACTTGGCGATGCTTGCAATCTAGTCTCTTCGGCTAGAAGTTATCCCAGTATCGCTCTTGGTGGAGCAAACTGGTAAAAAAACTTTCTAAGTTGTATTAGAGTGGGCGATTTTAAGTCTTTTACATACAAATGGGTTGGTATGGGTTGATTTTATCTCCATTGGGGCAAATAAGTAATTAAAAATGAAAGTTGACTTAAATGAATATGGGTCGGAAGTCACCTTATTTTGGAATGTTTAAAACCTCCTAGATCGTTTTTTAAACAAAAGTAAATAATTTTTTTGACAATATATACTTTATGATCTACTTCTATCACATCAATAATTTATGTAGCTCTAAATAATGGGACCCGTAGTAAGATGGTCCTAACCTGCCCCACTCGCTTTGCCATCTCTAAGCTAAATCATTTAAGCATGTTCTGCATTCATCTTCTTGTCTTGTTAAATGTCTTTTTTTTGGATGAAAAATTTCTAGCCTATCCGATAAAGGTGAACAGTCTGAGAAAATTGATGATCATCATCTTTCAAATGTCATTGAAAATCTCACGAGCAAAGCCGGAAAGCTTAAAGATGATTTTTTGAGGTAACCTTTATTCATGGATTTGCATCTGTTTTCCACAATAAGTTATACATACTCCTATAACTTTACCTTTTCCTTTATGGTTAATCCAAATTGACCCATTCTTAAGTAACCGGCTTGAAATTGCCATATCTACCAATGAATTAATGATCCTGAGTCTTCACTTTTTGGCTTTCCAACCAAATTGAAAGTAATAGAAGTCTTAGATACTTCATTATCATTAACATAATTTTTAATTGTTTGTCTACATCACGCTTAGTTATTTAGTATTTTTGACTTTTATATATGTCTTCACATGGCTATCATCTTTGTTTTTCTACGCTTAGTTATGAAACCTGATTTGCTTCCGTTGCAGACTTGATAAGAGAACATCGATCTTGGATTTGAGAGTGGAATTTGAGGATCTAGAAAGATTCTGCGTCTTCAATCGTTTTGCTAGATTCCATGGCAGGGGGCAATCAGATAGGGCTGAAACTTCATCATCTGATGCCCCTGCACCTGTATCAAAACCTTTCCCTCAAAGATATGTGACCGCAGTTCAATTGCCGCCAAATCTTCCTGATAGGGTACAATGCCTCTCTCTTTGATCATCAACTAAATAGAAATGAATCAAGTTTGAAATCTTTTGCCTCCCTAGATATAAGTTCGTTTCTTGTACATTATGTGAAATTTTGAAGGTACTTGTAGGCAGGTTAATTTTTGGTGGGGTAAAATGGGTACTTTATATGTTTAGCCAGTTTGTAATTAGATAAAATATACTCGATATACCCTTTCTCATGGAGCATATAATTTTGATGGGATATTTTTGTCTTGCTGGAATACATGGGGGTTTCTTTTGAACAAATCTTTAAGTTTGTACATATTTTTCAATTATCTATAAACAATGTTTTAAAATTCGGGTTTTAAAACGACCCGGCATAGTGACCAGGTTTGGGTCAACTCGGTTTGTGACATGTTTTTAGGAAATTGAATATTTGTCAATGTATATGATCGTGTACTAATTTCAACCTTGTTTTGATTTGTTAAATTGTGATAATAATGGATTCTTATTTGGAAGTTGTAGATAATTAAAGGGTTTGAATGAATACACCCGAGTTCAAAAAGCACAATAGTTATTAATATTCACTTTTACTTAATCAAAATGGTTAATTTGCTAAATCAAAGAGTTAAAAGAAACTCTTCTTTATTTGATTTCTGTTTATCCCTTAAACATACTTCTATATATATATATTTACATTATCACCTCATTAGCTTACAGAAGTTGTAATGAATTACGATAATGAAGAGAAAAAAAACCCATCGTATACAGTACGGCATAAGAAATTTAACACAAACTAAAATAATAAGTTGCATACAATTGTTTTTTCTTTTCGACTAAAGAGAATTCCTCCCAGTAAATTTTATAAATCACTTACATACCAAATTACTGTACAAAATACAGTAAATTTGCTGACTTTTACAAAATACACGTCCAAGCTTGAAAACAAAAATGTTTGAAACATGCCATGAAAATAAAGATAATTTAACTTACAATTTGCTGACTTTTAGTTAATTTTTTACAATTTCAATCTTGTAAATTTTGATACAAATTATGGCCTCGTGACACGACTATAGAAGCACGTAATAGTTAAATGTATTTATTTAAACACAAAACTGCTTTAAATGGATTATTATTAGCTTATAATACAATTTCACAAAAGATAGAACCGCCTTATACAAGTCACAAACATGCTTAACATATTAGGAAACTCAAATAACTAACGGAAAATTTCTCTATTTTTTGTGCTTATATTAATATTATTTTTTACTTCATTAAAATAAAAGCCACATGGTGTTTTATTGACTAGGAAAGACATCGTGGAAAATAAATCATAATTTTTATATTAACATTTACGCGAAGAAAAAGTGAAATTTTTTGTTTAAAACGTTTATTTTACTGAATATATAAACTTTTACACGTTAATTTCTTTCATAACACGTATTAATTTCCATTTCTGCAAAATCTCAATGTCGATTTCATTAACTAAAAGTGTATCCTAATAATACTACGAAACGTTATACATACATCAAGACTTTCCGTTATTGTCATTGTACCAAATATTATAACGATGGTGATAATAATACTGATATAAAAAAAAGAAAAATGGTGGACAATGTTATTTGTTATTTAATTAAATCTTATATTTTCTTTGATTTTATGATATATATTAATTACTTATTTTTATATTTAATTTTCAATATTTATTATTATTTATATGTCGTATTTGAGTGTAATATAAATTAATTATATATGTATAAAATATATAATTCTATTTATTACTATATTATTCTAAATAAATAATATTCCGTATATCTTTTTAACCCTTTGTTATTTTAACCAACATACTGTATAAGAACTAGACGTCAATTTGTTTGTGGATCGAAGAAATAACCTTGTGAAGAAAAACCAGATCCAAAACGATGTCGTCGTCCGGCAATGATCCACGTCAGCCGTCGTCGGCGAAACCTTACAAACCTCAACCGGTTCACCCTGACAATCTGCCTATCGATTACTCTGGTTTCATCGCCATCATCTTCGGCGTCGCCGGCGTTATGTTTCGCGTGAGTTATTCAATTCATATATATATATACATATATATATATATATATATAACAACATTTGTGTTCATGTTGAATTATTGTATAAAACTTAGTTACTGGCGACTTTAGATTTGTAGAAGTTCTGATAAGTTCTGTAGCTGTAATAATCTAAAGTATATATTGAGCTTATATATGATGATCAGTTTGATATTATATGATTAATTTTGCACATATTAGATGAATAAAAGTGTAGCAAAAAATTAGGGCATATTTAGCAAATTTTGGATTTATGAAGGTTAACGAGATTACTGTATCTTCTTCGTCAGCGGAATCAGAGTTGGGGTTGGAGAAGAATTAGTTGTATTATAACTTCTTCGCCAGTGGAATTATAATACATATGATATGATTGATTCTATACACATTAGGTTAATGTGAAAGTATAGCAAATTATTAGGGATTTAAGAAGGTTAAAGAAATCTCAAGCCTTGTTATAGAGATTGTAATTAGAATCAGAATTGGAATAGAATTAGATGACATCTGCTGTTAGTTATAACTATAGAAGTTATAAATTTTTACGCTATAGTAAGATGACACGCCACCTACTTCAAGCAACCTTTGTTGACGAAATTATTGAGCTCTTATAAGTTATAACCAGCAATTGATTAATGTTTTTATGAGGTCATCATGTCTGTAGGCATAAGTAACCTGATATTTTTCTACTTGGTCTTAAGGGTTTGGATCAGCTTGGTATGTAGACATTATTAGACACCTTGTATTTAAAACCAGATTAGTTCAAATATTGATTATAATGTCTGCTTCTATAAGGGCTCAAATGGAAAATTTATATCCTTCCTGTGTGTCATGCACACAAACAGCTTCTGAATGATCAATTAGATTCTATGAAGCACACATCAATTCTTTTTCTTTGGCTAATTGCAAACTTATTTTGGTTTACGTGCGTTGGTAGGTTCATATTGAAATTCCAACATCAAGATCAATTTATTGAATCTGAAACATAATCGTGGTATATTGAAATTGTGTTTTGGTTGCAATATTGATTACTTCTTCAAATCAGGGTGGCGTTTGGTTTATAAAAGGGTTTGGCAATGTTTGAAAGAAAAGTGTGAGAGATACTATATCATTGTTTTAAAAAAATGTTTGTTATAGAAGTTGGTATAGGATCTGAATTGGTATTCATACCTTCTTTCTAATACCTCAAACCTAACATCACCCTAGTGATCTTAAGATCCATGGTTGTAGTTTGTGAGTGCTCTTTACTTTTGATTAGAGGGTGGCTAATCGTTAGAATTTTTTGTAGCCTGATTGATTAAGTTCTTGAATTTTAATTTGCATATTTGCAGTACAAGCTGGGGTCTTGGCTTGCTCTCATATTCTGTGCCCAATCGCTTGCTAACATGAAGAATATTGAGACTGATTTAAAGCAGATCTCCACAGGATTTATGTAAGTTTGTTTTACACTAAAGCAATGAGCTATCTGTTATGAACTTCTATATGGTATTTTTATGTGCTGACTTGCAATCTTTTGTACCATAAAAATTATAACTTGATCTTATGGGTAGACTAGATTATTATAACTTTATCTTATAGTTAAATCCAATGATTGTTACTGCAACCGAAAGGTGCATCCTAAAATGAAATAAGTACAAAACACCAATTAGACATAATAAAGTTAATAACTTTGTGGTTAAAAGTAGCTGGTACTTTTATCTTAAGGGATGACTGTCATTTTGAAACTTTCAAGGTGAAAATAGTATGGCTTTAAATAGGATTACGGCTTTTCCTGTTTTGAAGAAGTTCTCCCTTTTGACTTTTGGCTTTTAAAGCAAATTATGTATTTGGATTGAGAACTAATTTGGATTTGGCATAAAATTTGATAAAATTGTGGATGTGGATGATTAGTTAGTATAAATCAAGGCCTGTTCAGCAAAGCTATGAGTTCCATATACAGACACTTCTGAATTCTTTTTCAAGTTTCTATTTTGTAAGATGCTATATTTCGTTCAGGTTTGCTGTTATGGGAATGGTGACAAATTACCTGAGCCCTACTAAAAATGCAGGAGTGAAGACTTGAGAGTTGTTGACTCTTATCTTATTTAGTAATTCAAGGTTCTCTTTCGATTGTAATCTGATAGTTCCAACTTTTAGTGTTATTAAAGCTGAAAGTTAGTATGCTTTATTATAGACACTGGAAAAGTTCAGTCTTTTATAGTTTAATAACGACTTTCATAAATCCTGTTATGTGATCGCATTACCATGATAATTTGAACTTGCTAGCTGGTCTGTAAAGCAAGGCCATTGGGTCATCACCACCTCTTTCTAAGTAAAAAGAAATTGAATATTTCTTCTAAGAGAACTTGAGAGACGATTTCTTTCAAGTCTTTTCTTTCCAGATCTTATAAGATATTTAGTAGTAAAGTTTTGCCAGAGGAAAATGAATTGAAATCTTTAAGATGGCTACCTTTTCTATGTTGCAAAAATCTTGAAAAGATACATTATATTTCTTCTTTCAGCTGTTCTTCATATCCTTCTATTTCGTAAACTTAAAAACGCATCTTTAGTTACAGATTTGCAGCAAGTGTAATGAAATATGGTTTTATAAATAAGAATGTTAACTTCAAGAAGAATGACTTCCTCATTGTTGGTTTTCACACTTTAGAGTTCAATTTAATTTCCAACTCTAAAGAGCATCAACTTATTGTAAATTATCTTCTTAATTACCACACCTGAGGATAACTTACATACTTGTAACATTCTCTATCTATCCCCAAATTTATTATTCACAGATAAAAACACATTTTAAGAAAACAAGTCATTACAATGTACTCACTTTTTTGTAAGATGACATTGTTATCTTTTACCTTTTACCTACCTTATTTCTTGCTAGTAGAGTCTTTAGATCTTCTCGTATTATAAGATTATAGCTAGTTTTGTTGTTGGTTAGCTACTCTTTGTTGACTTTGTTGTTTCTGGCAAATTGCTTTTGTTTGTAATTTGGTTCCTTCTTTCAACGATTGTTGAAAATCTATTTATAATTTTCATTCTTTTTATTGAAATAAATAATAGAATTTAATTTATTATACACACCTATTTTTATAGTGGATGATTAAGGGTATTTCTATACTTTACTGCGGCTTGGGTTTGATCCATTCGTGACACTCCGATTTACATGGCTAACCCAAGCACCCCGAATAGATCGAGGTGAGGGGTCGTAAGAATCGATTATCAGACCATCTAAGAAGACAGGTTGTTGGTGGTGAGCAAGCTCACCATCTACGGAGGAGGTGAAGAAAGCACGGAAACTCCTTGTTGTATCATGATGTATCTTGTTGTTGGTTCTTTGGATGAGCTACGGTTTACCCATTATAAAGGGGAAAAGGGTATACCAACATGGTAGGCCATGGGTCTCACCATGTTGGAGCCCAAAGTATGGGATAATACATCATTAGTGTGGAGAATAAGATTGAAAACACTAACTATAAATATGATATAAGATCTTAGACGGTGAGACTATGTTTTTTATCCTTAAATTATTACAACTAACTGAATACGATGTAAAATAAATCATAAAAAAAATGATATACAAGCGTTCAAGGATAACATCCTTCAATTGAATGAAATTACTCATGTACATAGATTATTTGCACGCCGCACCATTGCGTTGACACTGTGCTAGTAAGAATTTAACGTGGTCAATTTAATTATCGAGCCTAAAACAGGTTCCATACCTAGAGAAACATAAAAAGCCTATTGGACACTATGAACCATAAACGTCTACAACCATTGAAGTCAACACAGAACAACAAGTGAATGATAACCAATTACTCTAACTAACAATAAAAGAACATCGCAACATCTCAATTGCACACTACATTTGATAACTCCATAAGCCTAAATATATCTCACACGCCTTACGGATAGATGATGATTATCATATCAGTCTTGCGAATTTGAGTGCCATATTCATTAAGAGAATCAAATTTCTCTCAACCAAAACACATTAAAACTTTACCGCGACTCATGATAATAGAATAAAAGTTCTAAGAACGAGCTAGGAAGTTACATTAAAGTGAGTGAGCTTGAAGAGAAGTCAAGACTACCTAAGAAAATGATAGAAGATAAATGAAGGTTTTTGAACAAACCTGGCGTGAAGTGTGTAAAATGTTCCATGGATAAATCAATCTAGAGAGTGAAATTTGGGATGTAAAGGCTTATGTAAATGGGCAGATCTCTTTTGACCCTTAAAAATTACCATCATAAATGTGTCCTGTATTCTTACATGTATTGTCCTTAATGTATAAATATGTCGTATCTTTTGGTGTTCAAGTATTTGTTGGAGTGTGACATTATTTGAGATGTTTGAAGATAGACCGAAACCTACCTATCATATCAGCTATCACTACACAGAAAAAGTCCCAAATCAACAGGCACCAAAATCCCCAACCGAGATTCTTGGCATAGTATGACCTAAACTTGGTAATGATGACACATAAATGAGTTTGCATGAAACTGAATTTTCCACCAACTAACAGGGTGAATCTCCAATTGCTTGCTACATTGATTAGAACATGATAAGGTAGCATTGCCAGTAAAAGTATAATAAACACAAAATTGTCGTTTTCTAACAAGTTTAATTTTTTTTATATTGAGAAATAATATAGATGTGAGTGGCATTTTTGCAATCCTAAAGCCATCGGCTTTTCACCTAGATACTAAGTGTTTATTTATTCATGGTAATCACAAATTTGATCTATTGACCAATCACAATTAACAGACTAATCATTTGATCAAGACATTTAACAAACTAATCCACCTTTGATTGACGAAACCTTCGATCTGTTCGATCATCAACTAATTTTTGAAATCAAGCCGTTAATTACAAAGTCAAATACTAATTAATTCATTTTTAGCACATGGTCAACATTAAACAATTGAGAAAAAGAAAAATAAAAAAGTATAAGATCGAAGTGGGCCAGGGTTTGATCAAAGCAGAGAACCACTCAAATTGTGACACGTCGACATGTCAGATCGAAAGTCAAACAACTGAAAAGAAAAATAATAATAATGGAACTTCTATCTTGTCGTTATACTTATTTTGTGCTCAAATTCGATCAAGGATGATCAAAATGAACCTAAGAACACTAAGATTAAATTTCAGTCTCTGACCCAACAATATTATGTCAACAAGGTTAAAATATAGACGATGCTTCAAGAATCACCAAAAAACGGTTGAAAGATGAGTAAAACAGAGCAAAACAATGAAACACGTTTCACTCACATCTTAATTACCTATCTGATGAAATTTGGAAAATTATTGTTAATCAATCTTTAATTTTCAATTAGGTGATTACAATCACAAGGGTTTAAAAATCGCTAAAAACGGATAAGAAACGATGAAAGTAGAGCGAAAACGGTGAAGAGGATCTATGACCTCGCACACAAGAAGTTACGATCTCGCACACAAAGGCCATCGACTAGCGCACACGATTAGCACCAACCGTATACGGTCACCCAACCATATACGGTTGGTGTGTGGCCGTATACGGTTGGTTTTGCCTGTATCGACGTACAAATTGCATCCAAATACGGGGATGACCATACAGGAGAGTTCTGGACGATTTTAGAACATGAAAATGTGCAAATACGTGGATGAACACACAGTATAGTAGATTGTGGATTACTGAAGTATATGGTCTGCATATGAAGCAATGCTAAACATTGTGAATAATCCAAGGATGTATAACGGTTTGAAAAGGAGAGGTCTAGGTCATGATCGAAGCATTCTTTATTTTTAAAATATATAGTCTAAAAAGGAAGCGAAGGTCCAAGTAACCCGAGATGCTTAAACCCTTAGGTTATACATAACTGATAGTTTAAACATGTAAAGTTAATAAAAGTTAGTGGGAAAAAAGTTGCAACTCCAAAGAAGGGTAAGGGTATGACTGCTAAGAATGGGGTATTCCAAAGAAGGGTTAGGGTAAGGGTAGGGGTAGGGGTAGGGGTAAGGGTAAGGATAAAGGCAAAAGTAAGAATGTTAAGAATTATAGTGTTACCCTAGTGAAGGGTAAGGGTAAGGGTAAAGGTAGAATATTCGAGTGTCCATTTAGGCTATGGGCCACATGGATGTCAACTTAATTTTTTTTTTTTCAGATCAAGTCTATAATTCCAACACTTAAGTTTACCAAAAACTTTGACATGGGCTCATTGGTGACCCATAAGTGGATTGTAAAACACTATGCACAAGAGATAAATCAAAATAAGAAGTTGACATACAGAGCTCTGAGAGGAGACATTAAGAAAAGATTCTTGTTTAATGTAAGCATTGGTGTATGTAGAACAACAAAACAGAGGTCAATATTTGATCATAAGGGGGTCTACATGAGCATAATGCTAGATTGTGGGTAACAAGCAAGCAATACTAGACAGTAACCTTGGGTCAACAATGAAGGTAAAAACTGAAAAGAAGGTTAGCTGGCCAAATACATATGCTTACTCAATTAGGCATGTGAAAGGTTCAGCAAATTGGGGTAAGAGTTCCTTACTTTCAGTTGTACCTCCAATCCATAGAAGGATGCCGAGAAGACCTAAAAAGAAAAGGATCAGACACCCTACAAAAAATGACCACCAAGTTAGCAGAGTTGGTAGAGTTATGACATGCAAAAACTGTTGGCGAAAATGATATAACCGTATTGGACAAATCCAACTTCACCAAAACCTGCAATAGTTAGTAGAGGTGGAAGAAGGGTGATTTTAATAAAGGTTCAAGTAGAGGTGGTACTTCAAATGGAGGTATAGCTTGAAATGTAGGAGGATCGTCTCAACAAACAATGGGTACAATAACAAGAGGTATGAAGAATGTGAAAAGGGGTGGATCAGGACCAACTTATGGTGGTAAGTACAAGGTAAAAAGAGGTGGACATTCTACTGTTTACATCAGGAATGAGGTAATTCTAATTTATGAGTAGTCTTTCTTTAGTATATTGTGCAAGTGTAATAAAAGCTGCCATTTTGTTTACTTAGAATACAATGAACTAGTTGATGAGCATGTGAATTAGCAAATAGTGACTAAACCTATATCGGATGAACTAGTGTTGGATGAACCATTGTTGGATGAGCTAGTAGCTAATGAACCAGTGTGGGAGGAGACAGCTGAAGGAGGAGATGGGTAGCCAATCGGTTGATAAGCATTCCATTTGGTAGATGCAGATGATGAGTAGCAATTTATGGTGGTAACCATTGGAGAAGGGACACTTATGTGTGTGGTCACTTAGTTTATGTAATCTCCAAGACAATCATGTGCTTTAGTGGTCCATGTGCTCCACTTTTATGGTCGTTTTGCAACTTTATTTTGGTTAAGCAAACAAACTCATGTACACTCATGTACAGTAGTCACTTTTGGTGGTCCCATACACCACTTATGTGTCATGTATTATCTTTAGGTGGTTTGGATGGTACTAATATGGGCGTACTAAACAATGTAGTATGATGACAATGTGGTTTGCCCTATTTATGTAATCAAGTGGTTGTAGTCACTTTAGTTTATAGTACCAACTTTCTATTCATTTGTTTAAGTTCAACTTGTTAAAATCACTTTATTACATTTTCATTGACTCAATGCACCTACCACCGACTAGTATACTACAATTCAATTCAAATGAAGTTGAAATTTCACTTGCATTAACTTCACTTAATAACTACAAGCAGGTGTGCAAATGTTACTGCAGTACACTTCAAATTCACAATAAACACTACAACTACATTACATCTACTACTACACGAAAACAACAACACACTTGGTACTGCTATCTTAACCATTCTTTTGACAAATCACTAGAACGACAACAATCAACAACAAAAACATCACACTTTTCTTCAAGAACTCACAACTTGTCTTCACCTTGATTTTCAGCTCCATAATTTCTTCTTCCTTTTTGCACTTGTAAAACTCAACTTGTCTACCAATTTTGTGTTATTCATTCTTTCTCTTAACGCTTCCCTTTGATCTCTATTCAAAGTAGAGTACAAATCAAACAAATTGAGCTTGTACCACTCATTTGCTAGTTCTTTATCAATAAACCAATATGCATCACACCTTTTCTAAACACATTACAGAACATAAAAACAACAAACGTTACCACAAAAATGACATTTCGGTTCAGCAAAAAGAAAACTCACCCTTAAATTGGGGCAAGTCAGGAAGTCATGTGTAGGGTTGGTAGAGGTTCACGACGTGCGTTTTTTCAACAACAGTGGAGGATTACAGTAGCAAAGGGTAGGAAAATCACCCTTACGCTTCGAATTGAAAGAAACATATGAAGAAGAAGACATCGTACTTACAATCGAACATGGTTGGTTTTCACGAGATTAGGGTTGAACAGTGAAAAAAATAATAGGGAAAGTCAGTTATATCTACAATCTTCCTGACGTGGATGTCAACTGTACGTGCGACGTGGAAAAAGTAATTGATTTGGTAGCTAATGTGTAAGCCAAGTCAGCCTTTTTAATCTTTAAACAGTTAAAATGAACTTTGCAAACTTTGCAAAGATCCTAGCAAGAAATCTTCCCGTTTGATACATACCTAAACAATAAAATGGGTAGTTTGCATACTCATTTTTGAACAATATATTGCCGATTTTAACCATTTACCCATTATATTAACCAAGTACTATAACTAAACTGATCATGCACATGTCACTTATTTTGTTATTAGCTCATGTTACATGAGCGGCTCACAAATCGTACATAATATTAGGTTTGGATGATAAGTTTGGATGCATTAAATAATATTTTTTCAAAATTATTTGAAAAATATATATTATTAGTTTCCTATTTTAGTTATAATTGTTACAATCTCATCTCATCAAGATTGTGACTGTCCGGGTGAATTCATCTGAGTCCTAATAGTTGGGAGCTTTATTTGTAAATTACACAATATTAAAATCTAAGAAACCTGTATGAAAGCTATTAATGATAAATGCAAGATTCATTACTTTTCAACTTTAGAATAAAATGCAAGAAGCATCATATGTACTTAGATATGTTAAGTAATAGATGATGAAATCAATACATATGTTCATGAATTCATAATACTTAATTATGTTAGATGGACAGTTATACAGTACAATTTTGATCTAAACTTGAATCAATGCATTTGAGATTTGAAGGTAACTTCTTGGCATTGTAAACATTCTATGCAATATTGTAACATAAAAATGGATAAATATTTGATTTACCACTGATTTACTCTCCCAATTCTATTCATTTTGATGACAGTTTATACATTTTAGTATAACACTCAGACACTTTGATTGTGTATCTAAACATCTATATGATGAAGTTCATTAGAAGAAAATAATTAAATAACCTACTCATTGAAAGTTAAGCGGTTCAAATTGGTATTCAGTCGATAACCATAATTCTAATCAGTTGCATATCAGATTCCCAAATTACATATCGAAACAAACTTTCATTTCCAAGGGTACAAGAAATTGCATTTAAATTTGACGTGAAGTAAACCTGCTAAAAGAACTTAACGAAACACATAAAGAGACGATGCAATTATCTTGTTATATATAATGGATTATTTCAGACCAGCTGAACAAAACCAAATTGTTCCATAAATGATTGTATAACTAAGAACACCCTCGAAAAAAGAACTAAAAAAAGAAGAGAAAAGTCTAACTTAAATTTGCCACATGACTTAACCTATGCACTCATCACATATCTTCTTAATAATGTTCCTCCTCATGGCTCGATGACAAGTAGCGGCTGCAGAAGAAAAAGGTGAAGTTAGTTCAATCTAGAAGAAAATATTCCGTGAGGGTTCAGGGTTGCACGTGTGTGTAAGTATATGTGTGTATATATAGGGGGGGTAGGGGGGGGGATAGAAATACCGTATCCAAGCTAACTGGTTTCCCATCCTCAGCAATAATATCAACTACTGTTCCCGATTGATCAGCCTAACAGAATAACATAAATGACAACCATCAAATACACAAACATCACTTTGTCTTTGGTTACTATGATCCTTTGATACCAACATCGATTAAATTTTACAATATGCACAATCATTTAAAACTTCAGAGAGCAGAACGCTTTCTAGCTATTCTTTTTGTATTTTTCGTACACATAGACCTTTGACTAAAATTTCCGGGAAAAGGTTGAGACATATTCGTATATGAAAATTTTAGCTTCTAGTTAATTGAAAGTAAAGGGGACATGTAAGATAAATTTAGGTTCATCAGAAATAAGCCGAATTGCTATAGGACGTGAGTTTACCTCGATCTCATTCATCAACTTCATTGCCTCAATAATGCATATTACTTGACCTTTCTGAACCTTGTCTCCAACCTGGTAAACATACACCGAATGTCATCAGGAGTTACTCAAACACACCTCTCTTTTTAATGAAAACAAACAAGTAAAGAAGAGAGTATGAAATTCATGATGGCAACATGAGGGATGAATGGTTAGATTTGGGTTGTGTTTCATCTTAGAAAGGTCAAATTAATTTATTAGTTAAAAGGGGAACGGGTCAAATGGTTCAAACGTTGCCCAAAGTCCATTTTGAATGCATATAATCTCCTTGATCATTCTATTTAAAGAGTATAGTAAATATAATTGCTTTTGTAATAGTAACTAGGCTAACGCATTAAATCTTGATAAATTTTTTAAAGTGCAAGTGTGTCAACTGGGCCCATTTTGACTGGTATTATATTGACCCATTTGACATGATGCCCAACCCATCCCATCTGACCTGGTGAATGCATAATGAATGGCTACCTTCACAAATGGGGGTGCTCCAGGTCCAGGTGCACGATAGAATGTTCCAGCCATGGGGCATTTTAGTGGCGGATGCGAGGACTTTGGTTTCGAAGGGGCAGGTAACGCTGGTGGTGATGCAGAAGGAGCTGCGGCTGAAGGAGGACGAGCAGCCTGTGGAGGGGGTGGTTGTGAGTGAAACATAGCCTGCGGTTGTGAAGATTGCATCATCATCATAGGAGGTGCTGGCGGTGGGGGTAGAGCTTCCTTCTTTCTAATAAGGACCTCACAATCATCTTGTTTTAGCTGCAGCTCCATTATATCTCGTGAATCCACAAGCCTGAAAGACAAGATGATTATAGCACTGATTAATATGAGATTTTATAATGCTTGGTTTTTTAGGTGAGGGGAAAAGGAGCAAAAGACGGGGTTAAAGAGTTATATAACATTCAGAAAAGTTAACAAGATAAAATTGTTTGGTCGTAGAGTCTGATGTAGACCTGATGCATGCAGGAGTACAAGAACGCGAGTGCCTTGGTATGGGTCTGCCAAATATTCATGGCCCGTTTCTTAAATTATAAAATATACTAGTATCATCCGTGTAACTAAAGGTGCTGATTTCGATCCATATACTAATGAGTAGGTTCATTCTTTTGCAGCTATGGATACATTAATTTGGTTGCGTTTTGTCTTATTGTCTCAAGATCGTCAAATCAAAGAACTTAGCCAACAAGGTGACAAATCAAATGGGTCGAAACTTGAAAGTTGCGCAAAGTTTATTTTTTAAGGAAACAGTCTCTTAATTATTTTATCCGACAATTCAGATTGTTGATGTAAATATTTAATAATATGTTTTCTGTAACCATAATTATTGCATTTATCTATTACTTAAAAAAGAAAAATGGACAGAAGGTGTCTGCTGATCACCACTACCTGACCCGTACTAAAAAACCATCCGTTTCAACCAGAACCCTTTCTTGACTGAGACACCTAATTCTCATGCTTTTATCTTCTGTGTTTTTTTTTTTTCTTTTCTTTCGTTGTTGTCATGATGTCGTTCCTAAGTATATACCCCTATCTCTACGTGTTTCCAACTTTCTAACATAAATGTAAGAAAATGAAACAATTGTTTCTCGTAGGACAACCATTGGTATTGGATATTCAGGATAAAGCAAAAAAATGTAAACAAGATAAATATTGACATACTCTACAAGCCCTGCCACTTGATTCAAAAATGCAGTGATGGATCCAATATCAGGAACTGTGTCCTTCGAAGTTATTTTGCTGGATTCCTCTGACTTCTCTTTTGGTGCTGCAGAATTTGATGATTTCCCATGAGCAATCTGAAGAGAAATATTTTTGGAATAGACATTATAAACTTACAAAGATTAAACAATATTTAATATTATGCACTTGATAGTATTACAAATCTTACTTCATCAAGCTTAGCAGACACTTTCACAACACCATTCTGGTTCCTCTTAGTTGCCTACAGAACACCTTAAAAGTTAGCAAACATATATTTACACAATAAACAAAGACAGATAGGAAGAAGGCAGAAAAATTACAGTACTTTTGATTCTTGAGGACATTGAATTCAAATTGTTACATAAACACAACTAGAATAGAGAGAATAATTCCACCAGTGGACTTTCTATAATTATGAATATCTTTTTAACTATAAAATACCAGAATACTTTCACCCAATGGTATTGATCTGCATTTAAGGAAGTAATTTTAAGAAAATAGCTAAATACAAAATGGCTTTTCTACTGTTTATATGTCTACTTTTAACTTGTCATCAGAGCTGGCAAAATGGCCCGTCATTGTAACGAGTTTAAACAAATTTTTTTATTGGTTGATATGGGTTGGGTCAACCCAAAACAATATTTGTCCAAAATTATATACTTACAAAATAATGAGTGTGTCAAATATGATAACAAATATTAAAGTAAATAACATTCTCTGTCCCTATAGTATGTTATCCGTTTCACTCTCGGTCCCTACGTCGGGTTTTTTGCGGCTTCAGTCCCTTGACCTGGATTTTCATTTCACTCCCAGTCCCTCAAAGGGTAAAAAAGTCTTATAAATTTAAGGTGTCTTAGTCATTTCATGGGGATGAGGGACTGGGAGCGAAATGTATATCCGGGTCAACAGACTGAACCCTTAAAAAACCCGACCTAGGGACCGGGAGTGAAACGGATGACATACCTCAGAGACGGGGAATGTAATTTACTCCAAATCTTATAAAACTTCACATATAATATAATATCTTGAAAACAGTGATTTGGGAGGTTTTTATGCACTAAAAGTACACTTTTGTCAAGTAATAATCTAAAGTCATATCACGTCAAATAAATATAACCAACATCATGAACACTTCATAAACTGTTCAACCATCTATCAAACTTAGGGGGTGTTTGGCTTTAGCTTATTTTATGGGCTAAATCATAGTAATACATAATACAAAGATTTTATATCTATTCAATCACATTTTCCCTAGAGAGAAACTTAAGAAATGTCAAATCCAACAAACCCATCAACAAATTTATAACATTGACCATAACCAATTATAAAAACTAAATATATATTTTTTTCAAGACAAAATATAATTTCTTTAAAATTACCTGCAGATATTGTAAAGAAGATGATGATTTTGAAACCAATGAGAAATTGGGTTTAAGATCAGAGTGAAATACAACAACAAATGTGTTTCGGTGATTGTGTTTATTAGGGTTAAGATTGGGCGCAATTAAAGCACAACTTTTAGGGCAAGGAACAGAGAAAGAAGAAGACATTTTTGTTTATAAGTTGATGGATGAAAATTGTGAATAATTTGTAAGGACTTAGGGGCTGTGAAAAGAGAGAAATGGGGAATTTGGCGATATGAACAAGAAGTGAACAATTGTAGTAGAAAGGTGAGGTGGTGGGTAAACTAAACTGTACCCACTTAACTCCAATTGTGTAGGAGGTGTATTTATAACTAGATCTCATTTTTGAATTTCATTATATAGGCAAAATACAACTTTTTCATTTTCTATAATAAAATGTCGATTGCTCTTAATTTATTTAGACAAGTGAAATTGCAAACTGTTATTATTGTCTGACAACTTTAGAGAACATTAACATTTATTTTGGTACGGAGAGAGTAATATTTTTTAGGAAAATTAAAGAAACGTCACTTTTTTCAGTATAAAAGAATTTACCCAAAAAAGGAACTTATCCATTTTGCCCCGTTCAATCGAGTCTTTGCATTTTGCGTTGCCAAGGAAAGTGACCGGAAATTGGACCCGTGACTGAGAAACTGCAACTAGGTTACCCGCAAGTCACAATTTGCGACTGGCATTTCAACTTTCATTTTGCCAGTCGCATGCGACCTACAAGTACACGAAGTCGTGGCCTGATTTTCGTTTTACATAACTTGTTGGCTAAATGCTAGTCACAATTTTTGAACCATTTTCGAGATTCTAAAAATTTCTATAAATATTGTAACCTTAAAATAAGATAATCATCGGCTTGTTTCACAAATTATGAAAATAATACTTCTACTTTTTGTTGCTTGAAAAATAAGAAAACACTTACTCATTTTGACAGTTTCGATCTTCAAATGAAGACCCAAAAACTCATAAATTATACGCAACAATTTATGAGTTGTTTAGCATCGCGTTTTGTCACGGTGAACATTTTCAAGATGTATGTACGTTCAAGGTTTATTGACTTTTATTGACTACGTAGATGTTGATATTCAAAATATTAGATTACACTTTGGAAGAGTTGGGTTATTCGGCTTCAACTGGGGAGTGGTACTGCTACTTTAAAGAGCATGATAAAGACCTGGATACTGGTTTATAGTTGATGACATATGATGTCGAACAATTGAAGCAGATTACTACATATGCGAAAATACATAGAGAAATTGATGTCTATGTTGCACGCAATGATTTGAAACATCTATCAAATTGTGAAACTATGATGTCGTTACCCATTTCTAATATTATGACTGACTTTTCTAGTACAAGATGGTTGTTCGATTTGGTAGTAGTCAATTATTGTAATTTGTATTTATATTTTAATCAATTGGATAATGATCAAACTATGCATTTCACTTAGTGTGTTGTATTTTTTATATAATGTTTTTAACCCCTATCTATTGAAACTCCACTAATATTAACACATCACTCTTACCGGCTCTTTCCGCGATTATCACATTAAATAAACAAATCTCATTCTACGATCGTTCTGCTTACCGATCAAATTTACCAAGAAGAAAGGGAAAGAGAACATTTTACCCCCAAGTTAAGATCAAGAATATTAAGGATCCGCTTTGATACTACTTTGATGATCTGCCATTGTTACAGATGCTTGTCGAAAGCTAACTTATCAAAACATGGGTTACACTAAATGGGTTTATATAATATCTTACGGGTTTATTTATGTGCATTCTGTATTGACTAATTAACAGATTACAAGCTACAAATACATCTCAATATTTATTTGCTTACCAGTTTACGTAAAAGTGTTGTTTAGTAGTTATTACACTTTGGAACTATCATCAGATATACCCATATTGTAGATTAATATGACTACCTGTAACATACTCTTGGTTGTCATGAATTTAAGCCAATTATTGTGCTCAAAGTAAACGCAATGACTGTTTCAGTTTCAAGAATTTTTGGAAGATTATTACTCCATTTTCAAAATTAAGGAAAAGTGTTGACAAATTCCTTCAAATCCTATCCATTATCAAGGGATGTTTGTTAATCATTACAATGGAAATCGGTTCCATTATCAGTTTCCACTAATTAATTAGGGTCATTGTTTCCAAATTTTGAATTTCAATGGCGATAGTCATGATCCCTCTGCTCATCAAAAATACCAAAATGGAGACACTCTTCATTTGCTTATATTATATTTTGATTACTCTGTCTTTGATCTTATTAGTTCTCATAATAGCAAATACCACAATTTTGGGATTTCATTTGGTGGTAACGACGGCGGATGGAGGTAATGTGGCCTGAGGAGGTCAACATCCTGAACATGCAGCGTCACCATTATCTCACATATATAGTAAACTTAACTGTAATTATAGAATGAGACTGCACCGGCAGAACACGGATAGCTGCTCTGCCCTTAAATTTATAAAACTAAGGTAACTCTGAAATACCAATAATTAACGGTTGATAAAATTCAAGCACTGTGAATAGAAAATATACATTTTTAGCAAGTATCAATTGGAAAGTTTATTTGTAGTAAGTTTAGAAGTATGTATATTAGTTCCTTATGAATATATCCATACGTTCATACATAATTATTAGGTGGTACTAAGATGGGAACACCAATTTATGACACGATTCCCCTCAACGAACTCCTTGCTTTCTACATCTACAACTTCACAATAACTATTATCGCTAATAAGATATGACCCACACCTGCTACGACACTTATATCAAATGCTACTCAAATAGTTTCTTCCTTTTCCACATAAAAAAAAAAAGAAAAAAGAAAAGGAAATTAAAGGAAAAGAAAAACACTCAGAGTTCATAAACACGAAGAGTTGCCTCTGTACATGATTCCTGTCAAGATTCTGCTCACCGTTTAAGCCTTCAACATGGCAGTTATGTACATGGTTAGGTTATTGAAATTTCATCAGTTAAAATATAAACAGAAAATGATTAATTTGAATTTTTAAAATAACAAAGAAAAATAAAAATTGTTAAGACATACAATACCTTTTTCAAGATATGTGGTCTTATCTTTCAGGTCAATTTCATCTTCTTTGTCGGATCAACTTTCTCAAACTTTTCAATAATATTGACATTGTCAAGATCAAAACCTCCATAACTTAACTCAATATCCGCTCGAGCTTTCAAACTATTAAAAATCCAATTCCGTATTGCAGGAACAAGTCTATCAACTACTAATGAGGGTTTTTTGTGAGACCTCAATTCCCCAACATCCGGTAGTTTCCTTCAAAATTTTCATGATGTTACTTTTGTTTTTGTAATAGGTATTTTAATAGGTATTTTAGTAACTTTCCTTAGACAAATAGAATCACTGCTCATGTGTCTCATAAAGAAGACGGCAACCTTTTGCTGTGTTCATTCTTTGGTCTACATTATCTTGTGTTGGATACATGAATATCGTTTTTCAAATTATATCTTATTTTATATTGTGTTTGTAAAGTTACGAAAGAAAATACTATTGGTTGAATTGAGAAAAAAGATTACATAATAACCTATATTTGTAGGCAATGATAATATCGCTAAACAGGTTATCTAATAATACTAGGAAACTAAATCAATCTAATATAATTTAATATTACCTAAAGATAAATATTATATGTAAATAATATTATCTAATACGCCCTCATAGTTTGGGTGGAAGAAAGATGGACCTTCAAACTGAAATAAAATTTGTAGAAGAAAGCGCTTTGGTAGCAGTTGCTCTTTGTCTGGCAACGTTGGTTGCATCAGTTCTTTGTCTTGTAGTGGATGCTGGTTTGGCGACATTGGTTTGCGTTGACTGCATTAGTGTGTTTTGGCTGCACAGACTCTTTGGCCAGGAATCTATAAGAAAATAAATGGCTGATGTTCAATGTCAATAGCTTGAATGTTGTAAATAAAAGAAATTTAAGTACAAGAAGGAGAAGGAAAAGAGACCTAATTAAGTAACAATTTGATTACTAATTTTGGGTAGGATTTTTGACGGAATAGAAGAATAAGAATAAATTATTACTGGGGATGTAGATTTAGAAGGAAAAAGGAGATCGAGTAAGCTTAAGAAGGTGTGTAAAAATGAAAAACAGACAATTGCAAAATGCACGCGCAAGCTAGAACGTTTTCCTTTTTTTTTTTCGTTTCTTATTTTTTTTTTTTTTTTTTTTTTTAAAGGATAAAATAATAAAATCGATAAATATGACAGAATAAGGACATAAGGTATATATCTTTGGAAAACGACGAGGTGGTGATAAGCTAACAGCTAATATCAAGAAGGAATTGGTTGGTGACAGAAAAATTGGAGAAGCAATGTTGCGATCCAGAAGAGTTTAGTTTGTTTAAACTAATAGAAGGTGTTGACAAAGGAAAAGGTAAATAGACAAAAGACAAAGAAATTGAAGATTTAAGGTGTTTGGAGAATTAAGAAGAAAGAAAAGCTACTGTTGGGTGTGATTGTTTTTATTTAGTTATTGGACGAGGAACATAATTCAGATGCCGGTTTGGCTTTAAATAAACGACGTTTAGAATTTGTGAAGAACATGTAATCGGACAGTAAAGAAAAGAATGAAACGAAAAATATGACATAATCTAAATACCGAAAGGAAGCAAAAGGAAAAGAAATAGTGAAAGTTAGCGTTTAGCCGACAATCATTGAATAATTATCTCCATTGACTTCTTTTTTCTTTCTAAAACTTTGGGAGTAGACAGATGCCTCTGGATATTTCTCAAACGAGTTAGATCCGCCTAATCAATGTAGTAGTTCAGCTATTCCTTTGACAAATAGTGAAAGTTTCAGTCAAAGATAGAGGATACAATCCTGACACTACGTAAAACTATGAAAGAATATATTATTGATTGAATTGATAAAAAAGATTATAAAATAATCTATATTTTTTAGGCAATGATAACCTTTCTAGACAAGTTACCTAATCATACTAAAAAATCAAATCAAACTAATATAAATAAATATTAACTAGGGGTGAACAAAACCCGGTTTTAGGGAAAACCGGTTCGGGTTGACAAACCGAACCGGTTTTTTTTTTTAAGACAAAAACCGGTTTTTCCAAAAATCGGTTTGTAACCGGTTCGGTTTTTGGAGAGGAAAAACCCTAACCGATGGTAACCGGTTTGGGTCGGTTTGGAACCGGTTCGGGTTGAAAAACCGGTTTGAAACCGGTTTTTCTATATAATTCGGTTTTTTTCGAGCGTTAAGCATTTTAAGGAAAATCAACCTATTCTTCAAATTTTTTCCGATAGAATGTTAGTACATTATGTATGGAAACATAACTTAACAATAACTTAAAGCAAAGTCTTCTAAATCTTCATAAAAATATTATTTAAACCAATAATTCTATATAATTCAATCTTATTCGAGCGTTAAGCGTTTTAGGGAAAATCAACGAATTCTTTAAATTTTTTCCGATAGAATGTTAGTACATTATGTATGGAAACATAAATTAACAATAACTTAAAACAAAGTCTTCTAAATCTTCATAAAAATATTATTTAAACCAATAATTCTATATAATTCAATCTTATTCGAGCGTTAAGCGTTTTAGGGAAAAATAATGTATTCTTCAAATTTTTTTGGATAGAATGCTAGTACATTAGGAATGAAAACATATCTTAACAATAACTTAAAACAAAGTCTTCTAAATCTTCATAAAAATATTATTTAAACCAATAAGTCTTCATAATTCTTCATATTCTTCATAATCTTCAAAAATCTTCAACTTTTATTAATCTTCAATTTGGGTAGTCTTCAAATGTCGAAATCTTCTTCGGAGGAAGCCTCTCGCGAAGCTTCATCAAGAGCAATCTCTTCATCGGAAAGTGATATTGCCATACCCGCTTCCACCTCGATATCGTGTATATCTCCTTCATATTCCAATTCACCTTCAAGATTGGAAACGTTTTGTATGCGTTCCGCGGCGTCTAAGTGATCCTTCAAGCATATACACATCTCTAATGAGGCCGGTGTGAGTTTTGTTCTTCGTATAGATAGTACCCTGCCACTAAGAGAAAAAGCGGATTCCGAAGCTACTGTAGAAGCTTGGACGGTTAGTAAATCTCGGGCCATGATGGTTAGAATGGGAAATTGAGATTCCCTCCTTTTCCACCAAGCCAAAATATCAAAATTTGCGAATTCGTCGGTAGGTATTGAGGATAAAAAATCCGTTCCGGTATATCTCCCATATTCGCTAGTGGCACTTTGGTCACCATCACCCCTTGCCCTTTTATGGTTTTCTTGTCTTAAACTATTATATAAGTTAATCTCGGGATCTTGGGAAGAAGATGAAGCAAACATTGTGGAAGCCGGATTTATAGCAACCATTGTTGTTGAACTAAATTGTTGAAAATAATGACCAAACAAATCTTTAAAAGATTTGTTAAAATATGATTTTGTATTTTGTGCAAAAAGTGGATTCTCATCATTCAAATCCAAATTAAAACAAATGTTATCGATAAGTAATTCGACCCCGGAAATGTTCAAACATGGGTTTAACGCGGCGGCACAACTAATTACCGGTGGTATTTCTCTAAAATATTTTCTTAGTTTTTCTTTCATGGGAGCCACCATTATTGCATATACATCACCCCAAAATTCGTATTCGTTTAGTTTTGAACTCATTAAATATATTTGCTTAAGTACCAAATGACTTGTGGGATAATAAACACCCGATAATAAAGTAGTTGCCGTTTTAAAAACTTTGAGTAATTCGGTTATCTTTTGAATAACCTCCCAACATTCGGAGGAAAATGATGTTGCAAGGCCTTTTTGAACAAGTAGATCATGAAAAACGGTTAAAGTGTCGCGTTGCCGTAAACCACATATAAACATGTTGTAAGTCGAATTCCATCTTACGGGCATGTCCCAATTAGGGGTTAAAAAAATGTTATCCGTTTCTTTACATAATCTCATATAATGTTTGTATCTAGCCTTACCCGAACAAAATATATCTTGTAACATAGTTTTATACGCGTTTTTTACAACCATTATTTGTGGAACCGCTAGTCCGTCTTGCACAACCAAGTTAATGATGTGTGCAACACATCTACTATGGTAGAAAATGCCTTTCAAAGGTGGTTGGTATTTTAGTATTAACCTTTGAACGACGTTTGTATTATTAGTTGCATTATCAAATGAGATTGAAAAAACCTTTTGTTCTAGTTTAAACATTTTCATTACATCTCGTAACATGTAAAATAAGTTTTTACCCGTGTGAGGATAGTCAAAGTTTTCAAAAGCAATGGTACGTTTCATCATTTGCCAAGTTGAGGGATCAACCCAATGTGCGGTAACACAAAGGTACGAACCGGGCAAACCATGAGGAGCCGACCAAACATCGGTTGTTAATGATACATTTGTATTTAAGTTTTCAAAACCGATTATTAGTTGAGTTTTTGCATTTTTCCACAATTTTAAAGCATCACGTCTAAGAGTAAGACGACTTACATGATTATATCGCGGTTGAAGAGTATCTTGAATAACCTTAGTAAGCCGAGGGTTGTCGAAGTGGTTGAACGGCAAAGCTTCTTGAATCACAAAGCCGGCAAATGCTTCTCGACACCGCTCCGCTTGATATGCAAAAATACCCCCATCCCGTGACATAGTTGCTTGACCCGACTCGGGATTACTTTTGATTCCATCACAATACTTTGTAGAATGTGATCTCAAAGTAGAGTTGGATTCGGCTTTCAAAAATTTCCCGCAACGTTTACAAAATGCCTTAGTCGAACCATCCGACAATAACACTTTGTCGTAATTAACCCAAATCTCCGGATTTCGTTTGGTTACCAAAACTTCAACAATAGTTGGTGCATTTGAAGAACCAACACCGGTGGAAGTTGAAGAAGATTGAGTTGCCATTTTGATAGCGTTTCGAGAGCGTTTTGAGAGGAGTAGAGAATTTTTTGAGAGTTTTCGTATGTAAATCGTAAGCGTTTTGAGTGTTTAAAGACTAGAATTAGCAAGATTGAGTGTTGTGACTAAACCAAACCCAAGGTATCTATTTATACTAGTTTTAGGATGGCAAAATGGTAAAAAAAAACTCAAAAAAAGGGTCAAAAATTCAAAAAAACGGCTAGTATTGTAACAGCTCAAAAAACCGGTTTCAAACCGGTTTTAAAAACCGGTTTTTCAACCCGGTTCCGGAAAAACCGGTTCCTAACGGCTATAATACAAACCGGTTCCCAAACCGCCGGTTTTTGGAAAAACCGGTTTTGATCGGTTTCGGTTTCGGTTTTTTTTTCGGTTTCGGTTTCGGTTTCGGTTTTTTTGTTCACACCTAATATTAACTAAAGATAAATACTAACTAATCTAAATATTATGTGTAAATAATATTTTTTATAGTGTTCCTATTATCAATTACATTGAATTATATGATTGTCCCATTTCTACGACATAGAAGGTGTTATGAAACATTTTTTAAACAACATGAGTTCAAGCATACATTCAATACTACTCTCTTAATCACTAATTAGTTTTATAGTGAAATCCCTTTGAAACTATGTGTATTATGTTTGAAGAGATATAGGGTTATAAACTAAAACCCCAACATATGATCTTCGAGAACCCATGTTACGAAATGAGTATTAGGCATTAGGTTAGAGGACTTGACCGATCGAGTCCTCTATCTCATACCTAATAATGAGTTAATCTTTTTATCATTCTTTAGTTCTACACAATTTCTTGGATCATCAGACTGTCAACATTTTACTGAAGGCTTACCCTCTTTGCTAGATATTATCTCTATAATTATGTGTCCAACTGGTGTTATTCCATATCATTACAAAACATAAGTCTCTTTTGTGATTTTTTCTACCCTCATACCTCATCATATTATTACTCAAAAAGTAAAATCATTGATGTCGATCATTGAATTGATGTTTTCATTACACTTTATGCAGGGGTTTAATGTGATACAAATGTTGCTCGGGAAATTCAAAATCTAAGGGAGCAGCCCTCGATTGGATATAACAACGTTTGCATACATTTAACTTTAATTTTCTTTTGCTGAAAAGTTAAATGAGACTTCATATATTTGCTCTGTAGTCTATGAAATTAGTAAAACAAAGTTACAAAAATGTGACAAAATGATTGTTTGCAATTATATGTTCTCGACATATTAAAACCATATAGGCAACCGAAATATACTGTAAAGTACTTCAAGTGAATATTTATACAAGCCGGTTGAATGGTCGAAGCAGCAGCTGGTTTATGTCAATCATTTATACAAATATATACTACACGTGAATTTAAAGATGCACAGTATAAAAGGCAGTTAGCGAGCCCGTATAAAGCTGTCTTTGACCTTGGTCCAGAGGCGCCATACAAATCCCTTGGCACGTGGTGAGTCTTCCATCTTTGCACATAAAACTCTCTTTTTTATATTTGATTCGCATATTCGTCTGACTTGCTTCGAGTAAAAAGGAGTTGCTGATTTGAGATAGGAAGAGTAAGGAGATAAGGGGCTGTTGGAGCCCTTGATTGCACGGTTAATCTGTTTCGTGATGGCTCGGAACTCATAGGAGTCGTAGAGGTTGCTAACCGGGGTGGTTGGACTCATAATAGTGGTGGTTGTGGTGATCGCAGTGGATGTAGGTGGGTATTTTGGTGATGATTTTTCCATATTTGGAGGATGCATATTTTTGGGAATAATTTTCAACATTTGAATGTCAAATTTGCACATGTAATTGTGCTTTGCAAGTAACGTGGAATTTTCTTGTTACCAAGGAGAACATAGATTTCTACGTTTCCTATGTTGACATTTTCTTGCGTTGTTCCTTAAAATATTTAAAAATTACAAGCTCGATGAGGTAACATGAGTTTTTCAACTCATTAAAAGATCGTAAGTTCAATTTTACTCATAGAAAACGGTGCAACCATGGTCTTTTAGCCCAAGCATGGTTTAAGGCCCAAGCCCAAAAAACTTAAAAATAGTAATGATAAAAATAAAAATTGCTATGGGGTATTAGCGTTACATTCTCTTTGTTTGATTAAATTCGTGCGAGTATGTTTCAAGATAAATATATTTAGTTTAGGCATGTAACTAACTAATGCAAATCACTTCTGGTCCATTGCTAAAATAAATAAATTGACAACTCAATTAACTAAACAAACAATTGTTGTACATGTACCCACCATTTGATCTCTCAGAATAGAGAGTGACGACACAGAAAGATGTTTTTGACAATATTCTTTTAAGGAAATCATTTCTGAAAAAGTGAAGGAGTAAACGGTGTTTTGAATAGTTTTCTGAATTTTAATTTTTTTTTCAGAAATTCAATTGAATTAATAAATTGAAATAAATGACAAAATAAATAAATTTATTAAAAAATATAATAATATCACAAATCGTAAAAAATACATCTTTCTTTCATCATGCTACTCATTGAACACGATTCCTTTAAATATGTTTCACAAGATCGAATTGAAGTTCCTGGTGCATGTCTCTATCATATTTTAATACAAGTCTTGAATTTAAATATGTTCGGTTTATATATTTTAATACTTTGCTTTTATATGAACTGAACATGCTTTCAATTTTGAATATACTTCGTCGTGGTTATTAGTCTAAAAACTATCAAGGAAACAATATCTTGTTGTAATATCACTTTATTTTACTCTTAGTATTAATTGTTGGGGGACATAAACTATACTTATAAAGTGAATTTATTTTGAAATTTTCAAATACCTATGCTAATTAAATTTACAGTAACGCATAAGAACATTACTATAAAGTACAATAATCCAATTACATATATTTAAAATATAATAACCCGTATGAAAATTTTCGTCACATATTATAGTTTGATTGCATATTTTTAAAGTATGGTAACTCGTACCGGTATATTTACAAAATATAATAACGAATTCGTCTGCTAAGGTATCAACACGTTTTAATCTCCGTACAGACTCTCTCGCGATGTGTTACTTACAAATCAAGTTCTCTTTAATTATGACCTTTTTTTAGTCATTTCTTGAATCTTACTCAACTCTCACTGTCGCCTTTTTCATTATTTTTTTTGCATCATCATATCATTCATGTTTTCTTTTCTGATTCATCAAGCTTTCTTTTTTCATATTCTTTGACCTAAAATTTTTACAAAGGTATTTGACATGGAAAAACTGTAACTTTAAAGTTCCTGTTTTCTTTTGTTTTTTTCTTTCTTTTGTTTTTGGTACTTTTGGAACATGGCTACTGTGTAACTGAAATAAAAACCTCATGCAACTATTTAACATTTGTGTATAACTTCACATTAAAAAAGGGATCAGGATCTTCTTCTTTTTTTCTTTTTTACTTTTTGAATATGATTTTAGCATGGGTCATTTTTTCTGTAATAGTTTTTAACAATCATCATTTGAAAGTAATATAAATATAAAAGGTTAATTATAACCAAATGTGATTTTTTTTACTTGTTAATTATATGTGAAATGTTAATAAAAAAGAAGGGAAAATAAATGGATAACTCTTGTTCATGTTTCTTAAAAACACTAATATGTTTGTATTCAGGTCCTTTCAAATCTATCAAATAAGTAATACTAGACATGGGTTTTCTTTTTCTACCCCATCATGAAAAGTAAAAAAGAAAACTAATTAAAACAACAAAACTTTTATTTTTATTATAAACTAAAAGGAAAAGGAAATAAGAATCTAAAGAAGATGTCAGTTTAAATTCCCTTGTTAACTACTGAAAGGTACAGTTTGGAAACGTGTTGAATGTTCAAAATCTCACTTTTGGCACTTTGCTTATTTTTCGAGTTTCCAAAAAAATCAGATCTTAAGTTAGTTATTTATTATAGTATTTAAAGACATCTTCTCCCAGTCTTCACTTCAACAGAAACCACCTTCTTTTTCATTTTCTTTCTTTCTGCAACTTCCTCCACATAAAAGGTACAAACTTTAATCCGAATTCCCAACATTCTTTTTCCAAATGTTGTGCAGTTTCTTGATCACTTCCAGAAAACATAGAAAAATGTGTTTTGATGTTAATCATTCATTAGATTTCACAAATTGTTCATTGTTTTTTGTGGTTTGACTTTATATTGATTAGAATCTAGCCTTTTGACTCTGTTATGAATGTGTTTGTTAGAAAAAATGTGATTTTCCACTAATTATGCTGTTTCTTGAACACTTTTTGCCTTGGTATTATAAAAAACACAATAACTGTTGATGCAAAGTTTAGTTTTCTCTCATTTTAATGCTCATTGTAACTTGTGGAATTTGCTTCTTCTTGATATGAATCCAACCTTTTGACTAAGATACAAATCTGTTTTTTAATCTAATTAGGTTTTTATTTAATTACTATGCTTTGAGTTCCAAGAAATGCTAGATTTGAGTCTAACTTGTCTCTATACTCATGGATTTGTCAGCAAATAGTATCTTATGTTTTCAAGAACCCAAAACAAAATCAAGTTTTTATATAGATTCTGAATTTTGTTTTATACCCAATATGAATGAAATATTAGTGTGGTTCTAACAAAATCCAATCTTTTTATAATTGTAGGCTAGCTTGGTTCAAAATGGTGAAGATTTGTTGCATTGGAGCTGGTTATGTTGGCGGTCCAACAATGGCGGTTATTGCCCTTAAGTGTCCCAACATTGAGGTAGCTGTGGTCGATATCTCGGTCTCTCGAATCACTGCCTGGAACAGTGACCAGCTCCCAATTTACGAGCCAGGGCTCGATGATGTTGTCAAGTCATGCAGAGGCAAGAATCTGTTCTTTAGCACTGATGTTGAGAAGCATGTTGCTGAGGCTGACATCATCTTTGTTTCGGTCAACACCCCGACAAAGACTCGCGGTCTTGGTGCTGGTAAAGCTGCAGATCTCACATACTGGGAAAGTGCAGCTCGTATGATCGCTGACGTGTCGAAATCTGATAAGATCGTTGTTGAGAAGTCCACGGTCCCTGTGAAAACAGCTGAGGCGATAGAGAAGATCTTGATCCATAACAGCAAAGGGGTGAATTACCAGATCTTGTCTAACCCTGAGTTTCTTGCTGAAGGAACAGCGATAGAAGACCTTTTTGCCCCTGATCGTGTGTTGATTGGAGGTCGAGAAACCCCAGAAGGTCAAAAGGCGATTAAGGCATTAAAAGCAGTTTATGCGCATTGGGTGCCTGAAGAGAGGATCCTGTGCACTAATCTTTGGTCAGCTGAGTTGTCCAAGCTGGCAGCCAATGCTTTTTTGGCACAAAGGATTTCTTCTGTGAATGCCATGTCAGCATTGTGTGAAGCCACTGGCGCTGACGTGGCAGAGGTGTCCCACGCAGTGGGAAAAGACACTAGAATTGGCCACAAGTTTTTGAACGCGAGTGTTGGATTTGGTGGATCTTGTTTCCAAAAGGATATTCTCAATTTGGTCTACATTTGTGAATGCAATGGTTTGCCTGAAGTGGCTAACTATTGGAAACATGTAATTAAGGTCAACGATTACCAAAAAATTCGTTTTGTCAACAGGATAGTTTCATCGATGTTCAATACAGTTTCAGGCAAAAAAATTGCTGTTTTGGGATTTGCTTTCAAGAAAGAGACAGGGGACACTAGAGAAACTCCAGCCATTGATGTATGCAAAGGATTGCTAGGAGATAATGCTCAATTGAGCATTTATGATCCACAAGTGACTGAAGAACAGATTCAAAGGGATCTTTCAATGAAAAAGTTTGACTGGGACCACCCGGTGCACCTGCAGCCCATGAGCCCAAGCTCTGTGAAACAAGTGAGTGTGGTCTGGGATGCATATGAGGCGGCTAAGGGAGCACATGGGCTCTGTATCTTGACCGAGTGGGATGAGTTCAAGAATCTTGATTTCAAGAAGATTTATGACAACATGCCGAAACCGGCATTTGTGTTTGATGGAAGAAATGTAGTGAACCCACAGAAACTGAGGGAGATTGGGTTCATTGTGTACTCAATTGGGAAGCCATTGGACTCATGGTTGAAGGATATGCCTGCTGTGGCATAAGAACTCTGTTTTGTTTAGGATCATTTCATATGAGGATTCAAACCATTGGGATTTTTCTTGTTAAAGATATGTTTTTTTGTTGTGATTTTGCATTGGGTCATATATGTACTTCATGTTGTTGGAATAAGAATATTTTATTTTTCTATTTGATGTTTAACACAATTGCATAATTTTTTCATTTGCCTTTTTCTAGCTTTGTTGATAAAAATTAACATTTGCCAAAGAAACATATTCGGTTTGAATATATGGTTTAATATAACTAACATACTTTGCGAGTTATGTTGTGCAAAACTTTCATTGTATGCGATGATCGGGTTGTAGGGTATGTTTTAACTAAACTAAATGGTAGTTGAAAGCTTATAGTTAAAGCTAGGAGTATATTTGGAGCTATTTTGTGTAGGGAGTGTTTGATGAAGAAGCTTATAATTGTAAAATGACAAAAGAAAAAAAAAACTCAGAACTATAATTAAGTGTACTTTGAGATATTTAAGCACGTTTTCTGTATTCAATGATGAATTTTATAAATTTTTATTATATGATTAAAAGAGAATATAATGGAGGAATTTTGGCCCTTTATTATCCTCCTTCTTTGATCTAAGGGTAGATATTTAATATTAGGGGGTCAAAGTCAATTTGTTAACATGTCAATAAACTTCGAAAAATAACAGAATTTATGCATTCAAAATTTACATGTTGATTGGTTTATGAAAATAGTAATAGAATGAACTCGTGCATTTTTCTATATAATCGTTTGGTGGTACAGGAATATGAGGAAGCAAGCTATTGATAACTAGAAGGTTCCATTGTGTCTATATATAGAACAAATTAACTAAATTCAACTCGAACTTTTTGAAAAATTTGTTTTGATTGTACAAGAAGTTGAATAAATATAATTAAGTTGTAAAATATTCCTTTCAAAAAATAATAAAATTGTTATATATTGCTTTCAAACATAATTAAATTGTTATATATTGCTTTCAAAATAATTTATATGTTTTTTACTTGTGTAGTTGAAGATTAGGCACAAGTGACTCAGGCGACGGAATTTGTCAAAGAGCTTGGGTGCCGTTTGAAATATATAGAATTTTATGTTATATTGATCTCGAGGAACAACGAGGGAAGGTATGGATAGTGTAGGTAATAAAAATATTATAACCCTTATTTATAAAACCAATAATAGTGTTACTAATTTTAATTTTACGTTACGAATGAGTGAAAACACAATAATTTATATCTATACGAATATAAAATTATATATTTAAAGTCAATAAAAATCAAATATATTTATTTAGATGAATTATGAATGACTCTAATATAAAAGAATTGTATGTTTAATCCCGTATAACTGCGGGACAACAAATTAGTATTTCTTGTAATTAAACACCCTAAAATTACTCAATAAGAAGTTTGAGTCATTTGCCGAGCTAATTGAATTCCAAAAGTTCAATCAACAACTTTACATTAAATAGAATACTGAGATTTTAATCAGAAGCACTGATGCAAGAGGAATTACTCCGTGCAAGCTAAAAACTTCATTAAAAAACAAGAGTTTTTAGGATAATCCCACTACTACTACAAACTACAATTGGCAAGTTTTGCTAATAACCAACAAAACATTTAAAAACAAAACTCATAAGATCATCTAAGTGTACACTTCATTCTCTTTCTTTCCAGTCTCGTATCCTTCCTCTTCATAAATGTATTCTTCACCTTCTTCCAAATTGTACTCTTCCCCATCAATCTGCTCATCATAATAGTAATCTCCATCTCTATGATCATCAGCTTCAAGCTCCTGATCCAGCATCGCATCCACATCAATGGACCCCAGTTTATTCTCTAAATCATTCACTTCATTATTCAAAGAAGCTTGACCATCCATTGACTTCTCATTAATCTCCTGATTATTTTTGTTCGAGTTACTATCTTCATTATTTACAACACAAATGACGGACCCTCTTTTCCGCTTCAGAATCTCACTAAGAGGCTTTGGCCCTTCAAACGACAGGTTGACTTCAGATTGTTGACTTTCTGTTCTTGGGTATTTCCTCTTACCTAAAGATTGATCATCATCTGTTTGCTGACTTTTCAACTCCGACAATCTTCTAGGTCCAGTGAACTCAGTATCCCTATCAGACCCACGAGAACCGCTATAGTTTCTTTTCTCATAATTGTAATCATTACCCTTTATTCTATCTCTCAGCCTACTATGATTTGATGACACGCGTGGTGGCCTTCCAGGCGAGTACCTGGATCGATGTTGCCTTCCCATGTCAAATTCCCTTTCTACCCTTGGCTCGTTTCCATCAGTTGACCTTCCTGGAATCTTTATTCTCCCTCTAAGTCGGCTACTAAGGGCAGGCTCCAAGCGGCGGTGTTGATGGTCGTGGTGGCTGTCCCTCCTTGGCATCCAGTCAGCGTGAATGTCACCGGGATGTTCACGGTTGACAACCAACCTTAAACCACCAGCATTATTACCCTTTCGTTGTTTCGAAATTCGATGGCGTAAGTCTGACTGGTCAAACTGATCCGGGCTATCATCTCTATGATACCGTTTCCTCCCAAATATAGAAGAGTCTCTATGGTCATCCCATGCATACCCTTCCTTATTATAGTGATCATACTCACGTTGCTCGGGATACATATCTCGGTTAACATCATAGTCAATGGACCGATCCATATCAAAATCTTGACCTCTAGATCTTCCAAATTGTTGTTCATTAGAATAATATTCAGAATCTCCAACCTCCGTGTCCACAAGAACATCAAAACCAGGGGTAGGCTCTCTAGAATATTCATCAGCATCTTTCCCATTAATTCCCTCGTTATCTGAAATATGATTAGTCTCGTAGATACCGTAGTTAGTCCTGCTGACAGGTAATTCACTCATGACAGGTGGCGGACCAACATTGGCTGATCCGTACCTAGGAGGTTCCTCAGGTGGTGGTGCTACCTTTTTCCCCATCACAAAAGCACTACCATTTCTAGCTTGCATTCCGGGAGCATATTTTCCCTGAGGAGGCAGAGACTTGACGGGCTTTTGGATAGTTTCCTGTTGTGTTGAATTCTGTTCTTGAATGAATTTCTCCGGGCCCGCATAAGCCATCTTCGAAGGCTTGGTGACAGAGTTGGGTGGCACAGGTTGCACTGGTTTGTTATTGACTACAGTTGGTGGCCCATGTAAGAAAGGGCAATGGTGTCCTTTTAAGCAGAAACCTTTTTGGAAAAAAATGCAAGCAACACCTTGTTTTGCAGGCGTTACTGGAACCTGCGGTATAGAATGTGCCACAGGAGTAGGAACTTCAGCTCCTAACAATCCATCGAGAGGCTGAAAACAACCAAAAATAATAATTAACTTTCCTATAAAATATAACATTACTTTTCCAAGGCCCATATTAATATAGAAAGAAAAAATTAGACTAACAACGATCCTTACAGTATGACGGAAAGCACATTTTGGATTTAAGCAATTTCCATTTAACCAGTACCAGCAATCTCTGGGGTTGACCCGTGCAATGTCACTATGGCGATACTCACACTCACTTCCCTGTTAACAACAGATGGTAGCAAAAGCAGAGTTCATTATTAACTAATTAATTAATTAATATAATAATACAAGAAAGTGCTAAGTACTAGTTACATTGAAGAAACCAATTAATAAGAAAAAGAAAAGGATAACCGACCATAGGCCCAATGGTACTAACGGATCTCTAGTGTTTCAATATGTTGACCATTGAAAGAAAAATTGAACAAAATATAAATAGTATCACGCTAAGTACTTTTTCCTAATTTGATTGACGTCATGCATTTCACTATTACTGATCATATTTATAGTATATAGTTACGTAGACATGTAAAAGCTAACTTGATTTCCCGATCACATAAACAAAAAGGGTCCTCGTTGTCTAGCAAGACAGCGCATGCTCACAACCTAACATCACAAATACGAAAAACAGGGTATGCCTCTACAAAACGAACAAAGAGAATATAATGAGGATACAACAAATTAATCAAGAAGTAATAGTCATGTGGTGCTCAAAACTGTATAAAGCATATGCTTTTAAACTTAATGCTCATACGTCATAAACAATTATTAAAATCTTAACTCATAAAGAGCTAAACGTACAGTTTACACCAAGATAAAAAAGCATGCAAACCATGTAAAACACTAATTCATGCATTCATCATTTTGCAATCAACAATAATCCTATCAGAATTAAAACCCTAAATCCTCATTAGGCCATTACGTATCATCAACTGTGTGCTATCTCCGTCCTAAAAATCTATACTTTACATTAGAATCTACAGAAATTACTTAACCCAATAATAGAATTATATAACTACTATAGTAACACACAACTCTAGAGATGCAAACTAACAATATTTGCATCAATCTTGGGCATAAAGTATTCAAATTGAATAACAAAATTCTCTAATTTAACATAATCAGACAAATTACAGTACATGTCATCATAATCACAACTTCCATATATCATCCTCAAAAAGTCATTGAAAAAACGAAAATAATCAACCAAAAAGATCCTAATAATCGAAAAACCGTACACATTACAAAAACCCACAATCTTTTTACATCAAATTTAAATAAAAAAATGTACCTTTTTGCATGTTAAAGGAGAGGCCAGAAAATAAACACAGTCAGTGTTTCTTTTCAAAAACTCATCTTCCTCCGTCATAGCGGTGGCGGATGACGGTGGTGGTGGGGCCAGAGGAGTCAATTGTGGTGGTTGATTAGTAGCACCGCCAACCATGGTTGGGGCCTTGGGGGTTAGATTATGAAACCTTTAAATCAATTAAATTAATAATAGTATCTATATATATATATATTTATATAATAATTGTTGGATCTAGGGTTTGTGAGGCGGCTAGAGAGGGATGTTGGAGATGGGTGTTATTATTATGGGAAGAAATATGAAACTGGTAATTAATTTAATTTATTTTAATTTGTGAATTGGGGTTTGTTTAGTAAGGTAAAGAAAATAGCCGCCAAATAGGTGAACCCTCAGGAAGAGAAACAAGAACCAGACCCAGAACAGGCCAAACAGGATTAACACTTGTGAACTCGTGGGTTAGGACAGTTCATACAGCTCTCAAAATAAATTGTACTGTATTAGCATCCATTTTTTCCTAAAATGATAAATATGTATACATCCTAAATTATGACAATACCATATATACAATTTTAATTATAAATGTTTAAAATTTGATCTTTGGTCCCAAAGTAAAGGTTCACTACAGAAATTACACACATTTTTAAAATACTCATTAATTTCACAATAAAATATCATTTAAACTCTCTTATGATCGGTTGAAATGTGCGATAAAACTTATTTGAGACAAACACAAATAGAAATAATAACACTTATTTTAAGATGAATGAAATAATTTTTATCAACGTGTGAGTCACGTATGAAATCCCTGAAAGTACAAAATTTGTATTGGATCGCAATTCACAATCTTGAGTTTATCGTCCTATGATATAGATTCAATCCAATTTAACATTGCTTGAATTTATGAAATAATAAACTACTCAAACGAGTGTGCTAACTTTGTTTGGTAAAAATATAATGATCTAAGTAGATTGTAAGAATAAACTTAATTTATTCCCCGCCTTCAATATCCTAAAGTTTAATTTCTAATAACAAATCAAGTAATAGTAGTGCTGGTCCATGGATATAATGTAATGTTAGTAATGGATGAAGGGCGCTTCTTGAATGAGGGACCATCAAGATGAAGAGTCCTTCGAACCATACACTACAAAAGGTCTTGAACAGAAGAACTAAATAGCTCTATGGTTGGCGATTCTTATATGATAACTCACACCACCTTTAAGTGGATGCGAGTTGTACGCCCGAATGTTGGAAAGCTCCTTCATTATGGGATGCAATATTATGTTAGAAGTAGTGATGTGGAGAGAGTTAGAGAGAGGGGAGAGAGACCCTTTTAAGTGACAGGGTGAGTCATATTTATATGACTAACTTTGGATAATAAAGTGTATTCTTAGATACATGTAGATGATCATTAAATGATAGCATGTATTCTATCGGCTTGTGTGGACCTTTCTTCTTTTAGAGTATCATATATGACATATAAGTCCAGATTTAGTTTATATGTTGAACCCTTTAGTTTAAATCAAATAATGCACTAAGAAAAGAGTTGGCTGAAAATCAAAGAATTGTTGAAGATTAAGATTAAGACATGAAGCAGAAGCATTATATTTAGTTAAGATTAAGATAAGAGTAAAATTTACATAATTACAGCTTATTGGGTTTCTTTTATAGGGCAAAGAATTATATAAATTAGATATTATTGTTATCTTATTTAAACTATAACCCTTTCAAGAATTTCTAATCCATTTGATCTTTGATATACTATAAACAACTATGAACGGGACTACAAAGAACTAGCATCAACCTTTGAACACCATTTGCTTTCAATGAACTAGCATCAAATTACTAAGTTGTATAATCAACTTCATTGGAAGATAGTCAGTCATATACTAGTATCAAATTTACAACAACATTACAAATCAATACAATAAACATATTTCACAAACCAGATTTCCCAAAGCTTTCCGACACCATTTGCTTGGTCTTGACTTCCTGTCTTTAAGTTTCCTTCATGAGCACATTGGACATGGCATAGAAAAACAAGGTTCATCATCTGCTCCGTTCTCATGGGATTGATTCCTTAACGCCTATCATTGATCTTGTTTTCAGCGAATAGGGTGATATGGTGTGATGACTCTCTTAGGTGGCAATTTTCTCAAGATAATGAGGACTAGAGAGGACGGTAGTATCTCCACCAACTGCGAAATGGACAACGATTAAAAAAATATAAATACGTATGAGAACCCCATAACGTTAAAGGTGGCAAACTAGGCGGGTTGAGTGATAGCTCAAAATGAGTTTGAAGCAAAACAGGTAATCTTGATACGGGTTGTGTAACAGGTCAAATAAGTCCAGGCCAAAACAGGACATTTTGATATAGCTGGGGTCGAGTTGACCCTACACATTTTTGTCAAGTAATTTTAAGTTTTAAATAGAATTGGTAGGTCTATTATTAAAAATATTATATTAAATCAATAATATTCTAACTTTTCAAACTTTCGACCCGTTTGACTCATTTGACCCATTTCCTATTAAGCTAGTATTTTTTAATTTTACCTGATTGACCAGGTACTGAGAAAACATAACCCGAACCATCCCATTCATAAGTAAATTAGTCGACAGTGCAACCTCTATGATATGTTCAAAGCATGTATCCCGTTAAAAAAGCATACCAGCAATCACCAAAGGGCTTATAGCCTAGCAGTACCAGGGTAACCCATAACCAAAAGTTTGTAGGTTCAAGTCTCACTTGAGACAAATGTGTAGACAATATGTGTGGTGTGATTAGAGGTTTGTGTCTTCACCTTTCTTTAAAAAAATAAAAAAGAAGACAGCATCCAAAACAGTTATATTCTTACCAGGTAGTATATGAAGTTCAGGACAGGATGGTCCATCAAATTCAGGTTAGCAGCTTCATCAAATGCATTAAAGCACATCTAACGTTCCCATCACCAGCAAAACACAAAACAGAAATTAGATCGAACACCAATAAATTTGAATACGTACTCCAAAACGTGTTCTGGAAATAAACATTGATAATAATCCATAGAAGGCTAATCATCACATAAATGAAGACATAGAACCTCACCATGATACATCTTATAAGGAAACACACGAAGCAGATTGTTGTCACATAACCAACCTGCATGAACAATCTTAAATATAATATAGGAATCGGATGATAATGTCATCAAATATTCAATTAGCCAATCAAATTCTTTAATTTTATTAAATTAGCTAAAATTTAGCACATAATGACATCATCTTTTAAAATTAAAGTTTAATTGATAAATTAAGTCCCTTTATTTCACTTCATTTTAAAAATAAAGCCTCATACTTTAAACTATTAAAAGATAATGGATGATTAAATAATAAACGATTAATTATAATATACGGACTCTAACAATCAAATCTTCAACTTTTTATTATAATTTAAATTTAATATCTATATCTATTTTAATCCTTATATACTTACGAATTATATTACATACTTGTATTTAATATTTATTTTAATTTCAATAATTATATTATCTTGTGGTCATCTATCTATTATAATAATTATATTATCTCGTGGTCATCTATCTATTATCTATATGCATGTTTTGTAAATAATTATCTTTTTTGACTTTTTATTTTTTATTGTGAAGTGATGACTGTATGTGAGTTATACATAGTGAAGTACAGGTTGTACTTTTGTTACTGAACACGACTTTGTTCGAATAAGAAAACAACATAGCTAATTAAATACAACTTGAAGTGTTATTGGTTCAAAGAAATAAGGACACCCATCACTATAAATTCTACACCCACCACCACTGCGAGGCAATCGGAACTTCTATATAATAATGTTAGTTATATATCGTAATTTGATTAAAAAAATCCTTTTTGTAGTTGTATACTTATAATGATGAAAAAGAATTAAAAATTTGATCTTGATGTAAGGTTTTAGAATATATAACTAGTTTTTTCTAAGAGTTTATCTTTTTACATTTTTAGAGTTAATTTACCAAATTTGACATAATTAAATGGCCTTAGTGTCTGAAAATGCATCCAAGTTTGTCAAAATATCTATCGTATGTATCTTTGTTTTCGCGTCTCTATTAAATGTATTGCACTTGTAAAAGCATTCTAATTAATGGAATTTGGCTAGTGTGTCATCCATACAGGCACCTACGTGACACTCATACAAGGTCCCACGTCAAAAAATTACATACAACTGTTTGCTTTGACGAGTTCAATACATTTAATAGAAACGCGAAAAAGACGATACACACAATAGATATTTTGACAAAGTTGGATACATTTCCAGACACTTAGCCCTAATTAAATAGACATATTCACTGTGATCTAAAATATACATGACTCGATTTACAAAATAGAAATTTATATATTTATTCTAAAATGAAAAAAGTACATATTTATTTATATATAAAACATTATACATAAATATTGCAACGGGTAAAAATCGTAACAGCAACAATTAGATTAAATTTATACCTCTTGTAACTTCTTTAACCGGCCTTTAGATTCCACAGGGAAACGCTGCAACATTAAAAAAAGCCTTCCTCCATAAAGAAGAAAACCCAAGGCTGCAAACAGGGACACACCTGGAAAAGATCAAATGTGAGGCGACTCTAAGGACTCAAATTTCAAAAATATGGTTATTTAGATAAGATTATATAAAGGCTAGAAGACCTGCAAGAAACATCTTGGTGAGGATCACCAATGGAGCAATAGGTTTCCACCAAATTACTAACCATAAGACTATCTGTCACAAGTCATAAAATAGGTTAACCACTTCATCTTTCATATAGTGATATAGATATAAGAAAAATACTACTTTTCTTACACATGAGGTAAAAAAAAATACAACAATGGTTCTTGAATGATTGTTCATAAAAGCAACCACCTTATCAAATTTTGAGAAACAAATAAGAACTTTCACCTGAACTGCATAAATGATTCCATTAATTGCAAAAAATGTTGGCCGGAGAGCATCAGTCGAGACATTCCTTGCCTGTAAAATGTGCAGCAGAGCATCATGTAATGAATTAAGTAGCATTTTCAACAGGCACAATTGCATCAAAAGTTAAGTATAGGAATAGACATCAGATGAGATAAAGGACCTGATAGTAAATTTCTGCCCAGAACAAAACTAAAAGAGCATACGTAGTGAAAAAGGCAAGACTTGGAACATCAAGCAATACATGTTGGCCAATCTGGCAACAGAAACATAAAGGGTCAAACTTTGCTATAACCAAGAATTCAACCGATATATAAACTATTGACATAAAGAATGTTCCAAACCTCTGGCTTCAACTGTTCAACTTCTTGATGAAATACAAAAGTTAAACATCTAACTGCATTGGCAACATATGTATAATTACATAGCTATTTGAGATATATAGCCAATAGGGTCATCAAATATACTTTTGGAATGAAATATATAACAGAATTCAGACCTCCATTAACCAAGACATTGAAGAAATGGAAGACTTTTTGGGTGGTCCAACCATATTCTGGTACTCTTAGTTGTATTCTAATTAATTGTACCTGCAACAATTTTAAGGTACACAAGATTACTAATTACAAGTTTACAACAAACAATACGAAAAGTATCTTTTGTTATGCAGCATATGCCTAAACCGTATCACTTTTCTTGAAACGCCACATAAAAAGAATACGTTCGCCATGACCGTGCAACTTCATGACTCGATTAGATACAATTGGATAAAATACCATCAATCTTAAACGAAATTTGCTTCGATATTTGGTGCAAAAAACAGTACTTTAACAATCATTCAATCAAAAAAATTGGAAAGTTAACACCAACATTATTCTAATAATTGAGCTTTACAGAAATTGATGCAGCTATTATGAACATTGAAAACAGTTAATTTGTTTGACCTTGACATCCAAAGTTAAAAGTATTAGTACTTTTCTTATCTTATTTTATATGTTGATTTTTTTTTCCTTTTTAAGCATTCAAATATTTTCAATTACAACATAAAAAGTGCCATTACAACATAAGTATAACACAAACTAGGTGCCAAAAATAACACTTCTTTTCAAACAGAAACCCCTAAAACATAACACAAATAATTCAAATCAAAGTTGCATTGCAACAAAACAAAAACACAAACAAAAAGATTATAGAGGGTTAAAATAGTAATTTTGTAACTGACCAGAGCAACAAGGGTGACAATTCCATAAAAAGCTGCAAGAACATGAAAGATCAAATCTTGAGAAATTTGGGAATTATTATTGAATTCATCCCACCAACCATAAATGTTTTTAAATACATACGTCACCATAACGTCATTATACGATCCGAGTAAAGCCCTACCCATTCTCGGCGACTGATAGGCCACCGGCCGGCGAAATCGTTCTTAAACGGAAAAAAGGAAACTAATTACGATTATTTTTTCTCTAAGTTATATCTTGAATCCAAAGAAAGAATAATATGGGTTTTATTTGTTTTGAAATTAATTGATTTTTTAGTGTATAAAAAGAAAGAAGAAGGTTTGGGTTTTGGGAAGCCGGCAAACGTGAAGAAACGGAGATGTATATGATGATTGATGGGGGGGAGAATATTTGATTTTGGTACATGATTTGTTAATCAAAACCCTTATCTTTAAGATTGACATGATTTAGTCCTTAACTTATTCTATTTCATACAAAAGCCAAACTGGAAAAAATTACTCATATAGTTAATTGGAGAAAAAACTTTTGACTAGTAAATATTAAATTAGTAAAAAAAAGTCTTACACCAAACAAATCCTAAACTTTTGATTATAACTTTTCCCTCCAATTAATATTTTTTTCTAAAAGCTTTTACAAAAAATACTTTACAAAAAGCATTAATTGCATATGCTTTTGGATATTTGATTTAGAGGTGCAAACTTAAATTTTTACAAAAAGCATTGACTTTTTTATTTTATCATATTTAGAACAAAATTAATATCTTCCTCACATGTTATAATTGTAAATAAAAATAATAATAATAATAATAATAATAATAATAATAATAATAATAATAATAATAATAATATAATATGCGAAAAATCTTCTGTGCAGTAAAATGCACGTAAGCTTATTTATAATTAGTGTATTTGAGCTTATTTATAATTAGTGTATTTTGAGGGACTAATATAGAATTCAATATAGTTGGAAAGTTAATCTTTACAAGATTTAAATAAATTTGTCTATATTATACATAATTTATATGTAGTTCACAACATACGTTAATCTATACTCCTTATAAATCATTTATTATTCTCTTTCTTAATGTTTAATATGTAGAGATGTGAATTGTCTATCTTACCCTTTTATCAACTCAAATAATATGACATTTATTATGAAAAGTCAAACATTTACACAATAAAATATATTTATATAATAGTACATAATATTGTTGTAGGAAGTTTAATTAGAACACACATACCTACTTGTTATTTAGAATAAGAATCACATTGATGTCTTTGATTTAAAAGTCAGACACATGATTTCCACTTCTTTAACTAATGTTTTTTATTTTAAATTAATTTTACTCAAGTATTTTGTTATACTTCTTAATGTTCCGTCATGTTTATTATTATTATATTTAATCATTTTACTTTTTATTCGCGCCAATCTTACAATAATTAATCACTTTATTTTTTATTCAATTTTAAAAATCTTTCGTCGCATTGCGCGAATAAAATATTACACTAGTAACATATAAAATATACCGCATATTATATCCAACAGAACTTAAATACATAACCTCTAGTTTATAAAATCCTCACATACTCCTTAGCTAAAAGTTATGCATGTTTAATAAATTACACTCCGACATTTGTAGTTGTGTACGAGATGGTTAGTTGAAATGGATCCAAAATATAAGGGGTGTAATGGAATTAGTGGTTGACATGTGAGTTGGAATGAGTTGAAAGTTGTCTCATGTCTGGAATGAGCGGTACCAGACCACCACAAATACAGGCGTCTACCTTTTACTTCCCACGTGGATTAAGATGGGAGAGCTCCTGTCCCAGTTGGCAAACACTTGCCAAGCTGGATTATTATATTTAAACTTTATTATTTAATAAACTTTACACTTCGGTTTAAGTTTCTTACACATCATTCTCAATAGTTGTTTACAAGAAAGGTTTATAAAAAATGAATATAAGTTGTTTAATCCAAATATACGGCCACATCATTTGTTCCGTTTTAAAAGAAAAAGATTTGTATAGTACTATTCATTTTCTAAATTTATGTGACCGTATGATATTGGACTCGAACATTATATAGTTGATCACTACACTTTTTAAAGTTTATCTCATGTCCTTAGCCGACTAGAAGACAGGTAAAGGAGCAGGCTGGAGAAGGGGCTTTCGGGGCTTTAGGAAGAAGGGGGCGGAGATGACATATTTTCATTTTGACTAATCAAAATGCGTAGACGTTATTCTATGGAATATCATTCGTGCTGTTGATAACAACAAACTATGTGTTATTGACCACTCAGTTATCATATTTTTTTCTTTTGCCTATATTATTACCCCTCAAGTTTCTTACGCGTTCATTACTAACACCTCATTTTAGCCTAACATCCTGCTGTCAACACAAAATCATTTTCCCTACATTAAAAAATCTTCTTGGCCAATTTAAGGCTTTCCAACAAAAAAGTATAATCTACTGAAATTTACATTACTTTAATGATACCAGGTTTAATTAACTTTGTTGCTGCACAAATCTTTTGGGTTGGACAACCCACCCAACCCACCCTTTTGATTTCATCATTGTCAGCCTAACAGGTTCACTGTATCTTAAAACCACATGTAGTTTTTAATAATTCAATCATAGTAATATAAAACTTCTACTTGTAGCAGAGCAAGCAGACCAATAATTATGAAATAGTCTTCTATTTCAGTCAAAAATCACATCACAATATATATTAAATATACCGGGTTGATGGTACTCATTAAAACTTCAGATACACCATAAATTCTTTTGTTTAAAAACAGCCCACACACATTCTTTTCATTCATATTCACTTTCAAATGAATTAACATTACAGATTAAAAGTTCATAAATATGCAATACTAATCTCTAGAGAAAAAAAAATCAAACAAGTATAAAAACACAAAAAGAAACTTCTACGTAAACCTTAAGTCTCAAACTGACAAAATAGGTCAAAAGATATGACTCGAACTAGGTACCTGGAAAAGATTTCTTTACTGAAGACTTTAACGAAACAAGTTTCTTCAGTTTCCCGCTGTTTCTCAACTTCAGTGCAGATTCATCTGCAGATGTTATGTACTACATGTTGGGTTTATATGATCAAAACACAATCTAAAACATGATTAATTTGTAACGGAAGCTTAAAATTGATCAAGTTATTAAAACACTTGATAACAACCATAGGTTGTTTAAGAGATTACAACCTTTGTAGCCTTTGAACCCTTTTGGCAATTAGGGTGTTGATGAAGATTAAGAGCTCAATCCAAGAACTCCTCTATAGCTAGTTCACCAATAGCACTTGATAACACTTGATGCTAGTCTTAATACCCTTGTAATTAATCTTAAGCTCTTAAGAACAAATCACAATTTGTCTTAAGAGAGAGCTTGATACTTTAAGCTTTCAATAACTAACTATTTAGTGAGAATTGAGAGAGTATTTACTTGAAGAATAAACTGCACACACTTGCACACTTTACTCTTGAATAAAGGCTTGTACATATACTCCCATGCATGCACAAAGTCAATACAAGGGCCATACAAGTTAATCATGCAAGTAAGGGTGTGTGAGCATGCTTTGGTCAACCAACAAACAAGCAACCAATCCCAAAGGGAGGACCCCTTTGGGTGGCCGGCCAACACAAGGGAGAAAAGGGAGGGGCCCCCTTTTGAAGTCTTATGCAATTGTTGGTTGTGTACAAATTCATTTCCAAACTCTTTTGGGTCCAAAAACTTGTACATGACATATAAATACATATTACATGAAGCATGCATTGGAACATTAATATTTCTATTACATATTAATTTCCAATTAGTTACAAGGGTAATTGATAATTAATAAGAATCAATTACTTACAATTATCAATATGTGTTTAATGCTATTAGTGTGACCCTATAGGTTCAAATGTTAATTAGCAATATTAATCCTAATTAATCTATGTGCATAAAGATCCAACACTGCATTCCGTTACTTAATCGATTCCGAACAAAGAGCACCAGGGACACTGTCGAGTTTGAAGCAACGACGAACTAGTAAACGTTGTATTCATGGAAAGTTACGTCTTGAACAAACCCATTCCTTTAAGTCTGAATCATGCAACTCCAAGACCCTGAGGCACACAAACTTTATTTCCCCTGTCTCCCACTTTTTTCCAACGAACGCATAAAGTTTTTGATTTAAGAACCTCGAGGTTCTTAAGCCATGCGATGCAAAGACCCACATCTCTACCCAATTCATAGCAGTGTTTGATAACGTCAGTTTCTTAAGCCTTTCAGGATACATTATAGGATTGCATGATTTTGTAGCCACAGCGTGGAAAACAGTGTTTATTAACTTCAAATGTTGAAGGTGGGGCATATCGCTTATATTTGGAAATTCAAGATTACCTTGCGTTGATATTAAAGGTCCACAAAAACCAAGCTTTATAAGATTGTGACAACTTGAAGTTATATTCTTGCAAGAACGAGGACTTACAAACAATAATGTTTGCAAGCTAGCGAATGCACAGGGACAATCATTATTAGGCTCCTCAATAAGATTCTCCCCTGTTTTTATACATATGTGCCTTAGATTTACCATATTCCATATGTTTTTTGGTACGATTCTTTTCTTCTTTGATATTGTTGTCAGCTTTTGTAGGTTGACAAGATTTGATATCGATGATTCATGAAAGGAAGATAGTGGATAAGACGAAGAGTATAAAGAGCTTATGAAACAAATGGCATTCCTCACCAAGGCAATGTCAAAGAGGTATTACAAACGCCCAACTAACAACAATCAGTGTACCTCATCATCTGCAACAAGACGCCCCGAGTGTAAAGGAAGAACTGAAAATAAATACAAGGGCAAGTAGGATGAGAAGAGGATAGCTGACAAGCCAAAAGGTGATGTGGAAAACATGTCCTACTATTGGGAGGATTTGGACACTTCGCTAAAGACTATAAAAAGCCGAATGTACGTGACTCGTGATTTTTATTTGCTTAGTTTGTGATAAATATACAAACTGTGAACTCTATCATTGTATGCTTAAATGAGTGAAATTGATGTTTGATTAGGTTTAAAACACTTCAGTTTCTATTAGAACATGATTAGGAATCGGCTTCATGGAAAATTGTGATTCACATTTGAGTTTTTTTTTTTAATCTATATGTATCGAGTTCATAAAGTTCTTAGTTTGAATCGCATTAGGGCTTATTCGATGTTGTGCTTAAATCAATATGAAATTAGGTTTTGTACAAAGTATGTTAATCACAATCGATCTCGATTAAAAGACTTTGTGTTTTTAAACATACTTTTTATATCGATCTTGATACTTCCTGTATAGAGCTCGATATAACTTATCACTAGTTGTGTATCGATCTCGATACAAACTTATAAGTTTGTATCAATCTCCAGTCTATTGTGCATTTTCAGATGTTATTTGCTTCATTGTCACTCGAGATTGACACAACCTATGGTTGACTTGATCTCGATACACATATACTTGTCATTTTCACAGGTTCATAATCAACTTGGATACACCCATTGATCAACATTTGCAAATTGAAAATTTTTAAACTTGTATAGATATCGATACAACATGCATTCATGCTTGTATCGAGATCGATACGCAGGGTTTGTATTGAGTTCCAATTTGATTTTGAAAAATTCATGCGTTTAGTGTTGAAAGGTTCTACACAAAAAAAAAATCTTTTAACAACAGTGTTTATTTTTTCATGTATGTTTATTATTTCTTTCTTTCTGAAAAAGTCCATATAGATATAGGGTTATTAAAAAATAAAAAATAAAAAATAAAAAAAATTGTTCTGCTATTTGTACTTATACTACATTTTGTATATACTGAACAGATTCAATGGCTCCCCTCACTCATGAAGGAATAGCTTATTCCTGTTGCTCAAAGATTAAAAAAATTGAATAAAACAACTTCGTATTTGATGTCTCACAGTTCAAGACACCATACCCGATGATAGTTGAAATTCTGAAGGGCCACTCTCTATCATGCTCTTTCAAGAAAGAAGTATGTTCTTGAAATTTATCTACAACAGTTTTGGAACTCCCTAACATATGTTGCTAATGAATGCCAACCACGATTTGAAGCAGTGCTAGAGACTACATCGGTCTCCTTTACTCTCCGTGAATTCAGGACAATGCTCAGGCAGCGTGGCCCAAATGACTTCGAAAGAAACGATGAATCTCTAACTGGATATAATTCATATACAACAGAAGCAGTCTTGCTGGAAGATATTTAACGTTTGGGATATGACGGTGACTTGAGTCGCGTATCCGATTTTTCATGACCAAGCTTAGTCCAATCTGGTTCATATTTTTCTCAATCATGTATTGAAGTCTGACTTCAAAAACTACCGCTCAAGACAAATGCAGTTTGGCAGTTCTCATAATGTTTCAAGGCCTGGCGTTTGACAAGCACTACAATCACGCACATCTTATCTGGACCGACCTGGTGATGCTAGCTTGTACTTGAAAAATCCACGAGACATGCTCGAAACTTTATTCCATTCACGAGGTTTATCCAAATCATCATTTATTTTTTTCATGAACGTATATCCAAAGATTCCCTTGTAGATCAGATGAACAGAAGACGTTCTTCAACCACGTTCATCATTTTCGTGGTAGTTGTGGGAAGTATAAATGTTGAAGGCATGACGATTCCGGAAGCGTTATTGGCGTATGGAGACCCTGAGGTAGAGAGTGTGAGAGATTATAGGATGGAGTTTTAACCTCGGCAGATATAATCAAATCCATCCGATTGTGTCAACCCACCGAGGTAGTCTAGGTTTAGCCGGTGAGGGTTCAAGTGAGAGAAACACTGAGGGAGATAGGTTAGGTTGGATGATAATTATGACAATGATTTGAGTTCTAAAAAGATTGTTTCTAAAGGAAGTCGGGGCGGCTCAGATGATGATGAAAATGATGATAGTGATCATGATGATGCATTTAATGTTATATCATGTCCATAGATCAAGGATCAACTAGCTTATCTACATCTCACTCTGTTGAACCAATTGTAGAATCCAGTGCCGAGGAGGTTGTAAGAGAAAGGTGAAGCAAGAGGAGGAATGAGGAAGTCTCACAAACCAATCGCTAGGTTACCACATCTGCTATTAGGAATCATAAGTTGACACCTAGTATTAAAGAGATCAGATAGAAACACACGAGCCATCTAGCTACTTAGTGTCCTCTCAACAGGACATTGTTTCATTCCACGGAGACAAAGCACATTATCTATCGACATCTCTCCTAGAGAGTGCTTGTATTAAAACATGTGGACAATCCTCTCCAGTCCCCACTAGGACACAATGGATTTTAGAGATTAAAAAAGATGTACGTTAAACGTACAAAATCTAGGACACAAGTGTAATATGTTGGATATATATGTTCAAGAGTCATAATTAAAATGATATTACTACTAACATATAATCCTATAGGATCACACTAATAGCATATAAACATTAATTGATTAATTGCAAGAATTTGATTCTTGCTAATTATCATTAGTCCTTGTATTAATTGGAAATTAATATTTTGTTAAAAATAATAATGTTTCAAGGCTTATAACACATTAGAAGTCATATGATATGATTATAAATGTCATGTACAACTTATTGGACCTAAAGGGTTTGAGAATTAAAACTTGTACACAACATGGAGGTGAACATGGAAGTGTGAGACAATCAAAGGGGGCCTCCCCCTCCTCTTCCATGGGCGGCCATCAAAGGGGGCCTCCCTTTAATGGTGATAAGCTTGCTAGTTGATCAATATGCCATGCCTTCTGTCCATACTTTGATGATCTTTAAGTATGGAACTTAAAGTGGTTAAGTGAGTGCGTACACGCATAAGACTACAAGAAATCTTCACTACTTCTTGGTGTGCCAAAAACCTTAAACCTTAATACTTCTCTCATTTTTCATCTATTGCTAAAAGTTAGTGCTAGAAGAGTGTGAAACATTGACTCTCTCCTAGACAAAGTGATTTGGTCTTAAGAGCTTAAGAGCTTGTTCATACAAGGAGTTATAGGCTAACATATAGTGATAATTCAAAAGCGATTGGGTGAACTTGCTATTGAGGAGCTTTAGTCTTGAGTTCTTGTCATCTTCATCTTCATCAACACCCTACATCCAAAAAGGGTTCAAAGACATAAAAGGTTGTTAAGCTTTAAAACCCCTATGGTTGTTAATCTTCATGTACATGTAAATGGATCTTGGTGGGTTTTATTAAAAGACGTTTTATTATGTGATCAACTTATATTTTAGCTTCAGTTGCAATTTATCTTTGTTTTAAACCTTGATTTTGATCTACAAACCTAACCGGAAAGACCCTAAGAGATTAAAGACATAACAATCTGAAGAGATAGAGCCATAAGATCCAGTAAACACAGAAATCAGTGGTGGTAAAAGTAGCGGTTTCGAAAGTGCGACATTTACCTTGGATAATAATCAGTGGTGGTAAAAGTAGCGGTCAAGAAACTGAAAACATAATAATCTTAGATGATGAATTAAATGAATCTCAGGAGAATGTTTCTACGGTTGAAAAGCCTGATGAGACATTTACCTTGGATTTTCAGTGATTGAGAAGGGGAACAGAAAGTGCGATTGAAAACAAGAAAACTTGATTATGAAGATGAAACGGAAGGAGATGTCAATGAAATAGTTCGAAAGATATATATATGGGTTCAGAGAATTCAAACGACAGTTTTGAGGGTTGGTGGAATAAGCAAGTGGATGAACCTCAAGATGAACAACCACCCAAAGAACCTCAACAAGAAGATGAACCTTCAACTCAAGGGGAGTGATATATGGTCAAGTTGTGGAAGGATAATTTGTCATGGTAACTGAAATGTTCTACAAACGAATTAACATACCTTACTAGGAAGATTTAGTCACGAAGATATTGGTTAGGAAACCATATGAATTGGACGAAGCTCTAGTATATAGCGTTGATCACTTCCTGTAACAGCCTCTCTTTCGTTCTGGTAATTTTTATTATTTAAATTGATTATCTATTTGTTTTAGAGATTATTTAATATTATGTGTTTCATTGTGAAACGTAGTTAAACAATCCTTTTGACTTATTGTGACTAGTAAAATATTAGTTGATTCAAAATTTGTAATTTTTTGATTTTCTGCGACACAAGGGTTGTGTCGCAGGTGGTGTCTGTGCGACACAAGGGTTGTGTCGCAGGACTGTGTCGCAAAACGGGCTGAACTGAAATTAATTAAGGAGCTTAAGTGTAATTGCAAGTTTAATATATATATACACCGCCCAAATACTTCCAGACTATTTCCAAAACATTTCCACACCCTTAAAATCGTTTCTAGAGAGAGAATTAGAGAGAAAGAAGAGAAAGTTGGGTTTTGATTCAATTTGAGTTTATTAGCTGTGAATCCGAGGTAAGGTTCCGATTATATTGTGTTATTGTTGTTTATAAGTGAATTACACGGATTGATATAGGTTAATTTGAGTATTACATGTTTGATTTCGTGAATTTTGAATCTGGGATCTGGTCTGTTCTTCATTGCGACACAAGGCTTGTGTCGCAGGTTGTGTCGCTTAAATGTTATGCGACACAATGGTTATGTCGCTAAAGGCGGCCATTTTGAGTATTGCGACACAATGTTAGTGTCGCAGGTTTCTGTTGTGCGACACAGTGGTATTGTCGCAAGGGTTTGTGGTGCGACACAATGGTTGTGTCGCTAAGTTTATAAAAGAGTTTTGTTTTGCAAATTTTGAAAATGCGTAAGTGCTTTTGAGACGCGGTTTTGTGAAAATATCACTAACTCGGATTTAATTGAAATTCGCTTGGTCATTCGGAAACGACCTAGTAATCAAAACTATATTCTAATAGCCTAGGCAGTTTTTGGCCATCCGGGGTCATCTAGGACCCGAAAATGGCATTTTTCAGTTTTAAACATCATTGTGGAATTTTCTAATTTCGTTTTTGATTGAACTTTTGTTTGCCTAGACTTCAGGGATTACCTGATTTGATAAGTAGGTTATAATGATGTTTATGGAACGAACTTCTGACTTGTGTATGATTTTCTGTTTCAGATCAACGTAAGACTCAGTGATATTATAATCCTGAGTGTGGAGACGTCAGAGGTATCGGTGAGTAGATTCGGAACTCATCATTTGATTTAGTTGTAACTATTTGGTTACAACAAGTAAACGTAGATGTGTATTAGACTGTTTAGTCTTGATTATTGATTATTGATCTACGTGATATGTGAACTATGTGTACTATGTTATTGAGGTCAACGTGTAGTTGGACTTCTGGTTATTATGTGTTTTACACAGGTTTTGATTCATTTGTTGTGTTTGAGACCTGTGTATGTGTTTAATAACCAGTAGTTATCGGTCTATTCTGTATTGGCCATACGGATTGACGGTAAGTGTTCTTGGGGGAATCCCCGGGTATTATGATATCCCCAGAGCCACCGATCCTCATTGAATTATGTGTGTTTACGATTATTTGGTGTAAACTGCTAGTTAAGCTAAGTTGAATGGAGTGTGATGAATCTATTCACTTAGCTTTGTGCTAACCCCTCATTTTACTTCCTGCAGGATATGTTTTGATTATTGTGGGTGCGGGAGGTGATTGGTTGATCAAGGGAATGTTTGACTGCGCTTTTGGTTCTCTGATATGGTTTTTGTAATAAACCTTGTTTTGTAATTTTATAATACTCCGCCTTTTGTAGTTTAAAAAGTTTGAAATTAGTGTATTTTTGGGAATTGTAAACTGTTTAATGTATTTTAAATTCATGCTTCCGTGTTTATTAATATAATATTCTTAAATAGAAAGAGGGGTGTTATACTTCCTAGAAAATAGAAAAAAAGGCATATGTATATATGATGAAGAGCAAGAGAAAACTGAAGAAGGTAGTGAGCTCAGATCATCGAATGATTCAAATCAGGAAACTCGGGTTTGCTAGATTAAAAACATTGGTATCCGTACTTCTATGTTCAACGAGCAGACACTAAAGAATATTTCTTTAAAGAGGCGGATTTCATATTTTTTAGCAGAGATGATTTGGATTTTTTGTATAATGAACTAAGAGAAATGCTCATTAGATGTCTAACAAACTTAGTTGCACTTACTGTGATTAGAAGCTATATCAGAAGCAAGATAAGTTTATCTTATGTTGAAGATTTTCAAAAAGGCCTATAGAGTAATCAGAAAAAGGTAACCTTGATTAAGCCAAATCAATTTTTTGAAGAATATTCAACAGTCAGACGTATATACGATTTTGATGAAACTTGAACATGGCATAATCTATCAAACTGACAAAGAAGAAAAGAAGTTCATGTATTTCTCTGAACTAGCAAAATAGTTTGATAGAACTCTCAAATTAATCAGGGATGATTTACTAGACAAAATCAAGAAAGATGATATCCCAAAATCAACTGGCAAATGCTCAGAATTCAGATTGAAAGAAGAGCTTGCAAGAGATAAAATTATAACTGCAATCGGTCATATGGAAGAAAGGATCGTCTTCAAAAATCAAATCCCATGTTATGAAAAGTGGTATGGGATCCGATATAAACGCGTATTCTCTTCCAATCCTGCACGCTAAATCCTAGGGGGAGATTGTTGAAAACATATTTAGAGGATTTAGCATGGTTATATTATTTATGTAATAATTAGTTTATATTTAGTGTTGGGGCGTAAATACCCATATATGTGTTTTATAAGCAAAAGCATTTCGTAATATAATATTCATGTGTGTGTTTTAGCAGTTAAGCAATTTTCATTATTCTCTCATTATTCACACACTTCGTTCACAATTACTATAATTCAACATAAAACCTCGATTTAGATCAACTACATTAGAATATATGTATGGCCAACCTGATTGTATAGATGGGTTTAAGTCCGTTAAATTTTAGGGTTTCATGTAATCATTATAAATAGTAGATAAATAAACTCAATACCTTACTCGGTTTTCATAGTTCAACAAGGTATCGGAGCGGGCGCTCTACCCTTTGAACTACCGCCTCCGCATTCTCTATACTTTATCTTCGTGCTCCCCATATGTGAATTTCCAGTTCTTATATATCTTCTTGTATTCCATATAATCATCAAATCTTCTAATTCATTCATCCAATAAAAAAAGTTGAGTCACCATTTTGTTTCGGCTGGATCCAACCAAATTTCTTCTTAAACAAAATAATACTAATAATGAACCATTCTTGTTCTTCTCTTCTCTTTCGTTGGTCGTAAATCGTATTCCATTGATTTGCTTTTCACTATTTGACTTTTGTTCTAAATTCAAAAAGAAAAAAAGAAAAGAAAAAAAAACATTATTTTTCTTCTATCTAGTTAACGCTAGAATACCCCATAAGGGAATCTCGTCTCGGCTTCTATAATTCTATGTATTGGGTTTTAAATTGATTTGTTTTCTTTTCCTTAATAAGAAAAAAAATGTTATGATTTCTTAAAATCTTTTCAAGAAAAAAAAAAATAATTTGCTACTCCAATCATTATCATATCTTTTTCTTTTATCAATTTTCGATTCTTATCTTTATTTTTTGTATTTTCTAATACATCTTAAAAGATTTTCTATTTCTTTTCTTTCATTATAATCTATCTGCAATCGCATATCATTCTCTCTTCTTCTACTATTCATAAAAAAGAAAAAAGAGTTGTGTGCTATCGCATCTTCATCACTAATCATTGTTGTCGTTGTTGTACCCTCACATACAAAGCTCATGTAGCATAGTCTAGCCATCATGCCTTTTGCTACTTTACTTTTAACTTTTGCATTAAGTTTTTTTATTTTATGTATTCTACGTTCTAGTTCGAATGTATGTTTTCCTACTGCTCCAATTGCGAAGAAATATTAAAGTACATTTGAGATCGGGTTATTAGTATGATTCAACTCGATTATATAGATGAGCTTGAATCTGTTAGATTTTAGGGTTTCATGTCATTATAAATAGTCGAGAAATAACTTAGTACATTTCTAGTTTTCATAACACTTTATTCATTCATTAACGATTAACCAACTATTCATTCACTATTAACGATTAACCGTGACATGGTCACACCTTAACAATTACTCTACTATTTAACAATGAACGAAAACATCGTCTATCAAAATCATCATTGTCGATCAAAATCATAAACCCTGCTAACATCGTCGATCGAAAACAGCTACTCATTCCAATATGATGTCTGAGTAAGTTTACGTACATCTTCTTCTGCTGATTAGATTTCTTATCCGTTTGGCATTTTCAATCTCATTATCATTTAATAACGTGCGTGTTGTTAGAAATACGGATTGTCGATTACTTGGATGATATTGAAAGTTGTGAAACACTTTCATATCGAAGTATTTCGATGGTACTCTGAAATTTCAATATTTCATAAACGAATATGTTAGAATGTTGTGAGATTTCCAGTACCAAAATTCATATGAAAACTGACCAAATGCGGTTACTAAAACCGTTTTTCAAACGGTTTAACCACTTTTCAATGGGTGGGTCAAAACTGGATTTCTTTTCCAAATTCGGATTTCCAATGCATTTTCTCTAAGGGAACACGACCCCAGCCAGGGGCTCTACCCCTTGGACCCCGCTACCGGGGGCGATGGCCCCGGACTCTTGTTAGACCAAAACGAATTAAAACAAGCGTGCACCCCGCACCAAACTTGTTTAATATTCATTTAGATCAAATTGATCAAATAAGTTTAATCCCATTACACTTAAATCATATTGTTGATAAATCACCATCACGTCTATGTATTCAGATCACATTGTTTAGTTTTCTTTTTTTATTTGAGTTACGAAACCTAGAATTCTGTATCGATAGGATGCTTTCACATTTATTTGCTAGCTGTAGGATAAAGTATAGATATGCCTAAATATGTGCTAATGAAATGATAGTATGTAATAAATGTCAAAGTGACTGGTAATATAAAGAGACATAATTAGTGAAATCCATGTGTCAAATGTTAAAAGAAGTAGTCATATATTTAGGGATATATGGAAAATTAGTAATGATCTTGCTGTATTGTATACAACGTGTCAATGGGGGTGCAGAACTATTTTTATAAATAATATCTTTTGATAAATGACAGAAAAGATTTGCCAGATGCTGATATGGGAAAAGTTTGCTTGAGATTTGCACCTGAACCGAGCGGTTATCTTCACATTGGCCATGCTTAGGCCGCTTTGATGAATCAGTATTTTGCTCGACGGTACAACGGAAAGTGATTCTGCGTTTTAATGATACAAATCCTTCCAAGGAGTGCAACGATTTTGTGGATAATATACTGAAAGATGTTGTTACTTTGGTATAAGTTACGAGAAGGTCACTTATACATCCGATTACTTCCCACAGCTCATGGAAATGGCAGAGAAGTTGATTAGAAAAGGAAGGCGTACGTCGATGACACAGAACATGATAAAATGAAGCGAGAAAGAAAAAGAGGAATTCCTTCCAAATGTAGGGACAACACCGTCGATGAAAACATGAGGTTATGTAAGGAGATGATTAGTGGGTCTGAAAGAGGCCAAAAATGCTTTTTGAGAGGGAAATTGGACATGGAAGACCGAAATAAGACACTGAGTGATCCTGTGTACTACCGCTGCAATCTTAACCTCACATCATAAAAATCGGGTCAATGACAAATATATCCGACATATGATTTTGCATGCCCGTTTGTTGATTCTGTTGAAGGTATCACCCATGCACTTCAATCTAGCGAGTATCATGACCATAACGCCCAATATCACCGGATTCAGGAGGATATGGGCCTTAGGAAGGTTCATATATATGAGTTTAGCAGGTTAAATATGGTTTATACACTTCTTGGCAGACGGAAGCTAGCAAGGTTTGTTGAGAATGGAGTAGTTGATGGGTGGGATGATGCTCGTTCCCCGACTGTCCAAGGAATTATGCGAAGAGGTTTACAAATCGAGGCTTTGATACACTTCATACTTGGACAAGTAGTTTTTCTATACATCAAAGGCTGGTCAAATATTTAAAATCAAATTCCTCTGATGCTTGCATCTCTAATTATCTGGAAGACTTCTGGACCCACATGACACGTTTCTTTATTTTTAATTTTTATTTTCTTTTGCCTTTACCCATTAGAGATTAAGCATACCGCCACATTGGCCCATTCATAAATAAATGGATCCGAATCCTGCCACTTATTCTTTTATCTGCATTTTTTTGGTTGATGGACCTTGCATGTGTCTTCATTTATTTTTTACGGGGTGCATCAAAGAATCTGAATCTTATGGAGTGAGATAAGCTATGAAACGTCGATAAGAAAATAAATTGATCCCGTTAGTCCTAGACACGCTGCAGTTGTTAAAGATTTTCGAGTCTTGTTGACGTTGTTGGATGGGCCCAAGAATCCCTTTTTATATATCTTTTCTACACAAATAGGTGTACGTAAGTATCATTTAGTTTAGCATGATATCTCAGTAATAGTACTCACACATATATTTAACCGCATTTGTTTGAATAAGGTTTTTTTTTGTTATATCTAACAGGTAAGAAGTAGAGGTCAAAATTCGCCTAAATGCATGAAACCTCTTCTTTCTTTTTTGAAAGTCTGATTATTATTACTGAAATTGATAACATTTTTGTAGTCAGTCATATATAACCCAAAAAATCAATTAAGTTTTGAAACAAAAGGTATACTGACCCAACCCTGTTATCGACCCACCCATTTTGCCAACTCTATTGACGAATCAAGGCGCAGTTCCGTGCTTTTACCGTGCCCCTGAGTATCTTGACTTCAACACACCACTCTCCCAACAAGCTGATGTCTACAGCTTTGGTGTTCTTCTATTGGAGCTCCTAACGGAGTAACGGGTAAAGCTCAGTCACAAGAGCTTGTTTTAGAAAATGTGTCGGACCTTGTTTCATGGGTCAAGTGCGTAAGAGAGGAATAAAGTGAGTCTAGTGGTGAACCTGTGTCTTCTGGGAAACTTGGAGCTCTTTTGAAAATTGCAACGGCTTGTGTGTCGTTGGTTCCAGAGAACCGGCCTGTGATGAAGAAGGTGTTGCGGATGATTAAGGAAACGAGAACGGAAACAACTCATTAGTGACCATTCACCTGGAAGATGGTTGGATACGGTTCAAAGCGTGCCAAGAGAGGACCATCAGAGCATATGATTGTAATTTGTTAGGGAAATCAACCATGTTGTGCTCTTGGCATCATTTGATTATAAAATTTGGTAATTTTGTGTACCAAATTCACAAGCATCATATGTATAAATCATAAATCAGACACGTTGGATAATCGTTCAAAGTGTGTTGAAACGGGTCAATTTTCGTACGGGTAAAAAAAGGTCATGTTGACCCAAACACTTTTTGCCTCCTTTTAAAGCTATAAATAAGAGATGATTACATAAATTATGACAGCAAAAGCAGTATTAGCATCTGCTCAGGGATAACATATGTTGCAGCATACATGTTAGATGCTGCCAAAGTATGCTTCAACCACATTATCCCTTATTTACACTTGTTAGACATAAGTTTATGTGCAGCTAGTAGCACACATATTTTTCCCTTTACTACACAATAATCAAGTTCTGAATAAAACAGTTTACAAGATTGTATCCACTGAAGATGGACTTTATGCAGCTTTAAACATACCGACATATTCAATTCATTTGACATGTTTCACTTATCGGTCAATTCTTTTAATATGACCCGTTTTGAGATTACACCACATGAACCGACCAATTCACAAGTAAATGAACCAACATTTAAACTTATAAAAAAGAAATAAAAGAGTCAAAAACTCCAATGAAGATAACTACGTCCCCTTCACTAATCATCACTCAAATACAATTGGAACATTATTCTGTAATGGTTACACATGAGGTAAGTAGCAAGCTAAACATTCTTAGCTTTTCGAAAATGAAGTTCTACAAACTTTCTTATTGTGGGTTTCGGTCCAAATAGGCAATCAATGCAGTTTCGTAGAAAAATCCCCAATAGTGTACCTATTAACTATCTTCTTGAGGACCATAAAGTCGAAGGGTGAAAACTTGTTGCCCGTTGACTATATAGCGACTTTACTTTATACTTGGAGAAAACTAAAAACAGTTGAAAACATCCTTCACCAACACCCAGGCTCTTGTTTCATATTCATCTGGCGAGATGAGGTGAACATCATTGTCTGTTAGTTATCAATCATAAAACAAACAACATGCTAATATCAGAATTCACAAATTACTCCCAGAAACCAAGTAGTGTATATAGCAAATGTAAACGTTTGGCTTGACGTAATAAAAACTCAACTTTTACTATAAATGCAATGTAGATGTGGGAATTCAACCCATCTACTGATAAATAAGTCGATACGGGTTATATATATTCCTTATGGGTCGAATGGACCACAGGAAAATTTTAAAAAGGGATCTGGTCAAATGGGTTGAAACTTGCCGAACATGGCTACATGTATTTCTAATACATAGATACTCCTGAGTAGCATAATGCAATAAAATATACTGATACTGCAGTAAAATAGCATCAGTTATCATATTTAACACATTTATTAACAAAAAATTTGAGATGGACGGAAAGTGTTATGGATCAACTCAACCTGACCAGACCAGTTTCAACATGTACTAAAATTGCCTGTGTGACCTGTTACCAAACCCAACCACTGACACCTCTAATTCAAAGATATGAACATGAAAACAGAATAACCTGAGTTTCAATGGACAGAATGCTATTAACAAGATCCTCGTTTAGTGACACAGGTAGTGGCGGCCCAGGCATGCACCTCATGCTATAAGAAAGGAAGTAGAAGTCTTATCAATTAGCAGAAATAACATCAATGCATACAGAAGCAACCAGAAGTTATAAATATCTCACGTACTCATTTAAGATGGCATTTATATTGTTCTTCATCTGACTAAAAAGGTCGACATTCTCCTGCAGCTATTAACAATGGTGTATAGCTCAGCTTCCACAAATACGACACATGTACAAGCATATATATTACAATATATTGTCGGAAAAGGTGGAAAAACTAGTTACCTTTAGTGCACCGATATTAGTTGAGATCTGACTAAGAACTTGGCTGTTCTGTTCCAACAGATGCCTTATTGAGCCTTGTACTGCTGCTTCAACAAATAGAAAAGAATCATGTGTCGATACAACCATCAAGAGCTTCCATGAACATGAGTAATTAAATACTCGTATTAGAAAAATAGTTCATTAGTGCAAGAAGTCAAGAACTATTGAGTAACACGAGAGTGTTATAACTTTCTTAAAGTGTTATAACTTTCTTTTATTACCACAGACAGTTTGATCATTTATCACCCCTAAGTCCCTAACCCACATGTCATTTACAGTTTTACACATTTTGTTTTCAATAAGACTTGAACCCACAACCTCTTGATTGATGGGTGACCCCAATACCACAAGGCCAAAGGCGCTTTGGTGATCATTTATTACTTAATCTGTGATAACCCTTAAATCAAAAGAAATCTATCTTTGGGCTAATCGAAACTTTATGCAACATTACTATTTTTCATATGATTTAATCTAGTATTAGTATAATTAATATCCTACCATAACCAGTACAGAATATGAATGATCATCCTTCAGGTAATCATTATCACTTCAAAAACTAATGCACAAACAGACCTGGACCTGAGATCCATCTTAGGCCCAGCGTGACCTGAGCCCAGAAACGAGAAGGGAACAACTTTTATGATACCAGCTCCCTTTCCCTCTTTCTTTGGCATCGATATGGAACACAGCAAAAACGAGAGGGGAACAATGGAACATCACCCCACCAAATACCACCAATTCAATTTAACCCCAGCAATTATCATGGCCACTACAAGTCTTCGATCATATCTCAAGCAAATTTTGGAGAGTTTTAGTCCAATTACTTTATATTATTCATTCATTCATATAAAGTCAAGCAGTTCTTGAACAATTAAATGTTCTAGATTATGTGATACAATATAATCATTTGTCTTTAGTTAAATCCATTTATAATGTAGTGTCGATTTGCATAACTTTTAGTTTATTACTTATCAAAAGCTTTGGGTTTATTATAATTAATTATTTATACCATACAAATTTCTGTTTCTAGAATAATGAATTTTATGTTTAACTTATAAACTGTTTCAAAATAAATTTTAAACATATAATATTACAAACTAAGATAAAACAAATGCAGCAGACTTTTTAGGCCCGTTGGGGCCTAATCAGACCTTATTTTTATTTTATTTTTGGCTAAAGGAGATTCTCCTGGGCAAATTTTATAAATCAAAAGATAAGCGTTACAATTACAAAGATCTAGAAGATCCACATGAAACTTAGTCTAACACTAAATCATGAAAGACTAAGTGTATAGACATGACATGCCACGTGTATAACAACCACATAAACAACCAAACCTCTAAGACTCAACCACAAAGGTTCTTATAAATGTGTCAGGAGTTAGGACAGTTAGGACCAGGGTAATTTTCAATGCGTTAGGACCATGTCCCTTTAAACGTGTTAGGACCAGGCCTTTTAGGCCCCGGATTTGAGCATCTTTGAGGTTTGGTTCACATAACTCTTCTATTTTCTTCATAATAAGAGGCAATAGTAATATTTGAATAATAATAAGACTCTTAAGTTAATTCTGCACGAATTTTGGGACCAATGGTATACTATAGTACTATGTACTTCAATAAATTGTATTGGTTAACTATGTCACGCATCATGTATCATATTCTGTAGCTATGCATTGACTACATGACTTTATTACTTCACTTGTACCCAAAAAAAGAGATGCATTTAGTACAACTTCAGTGACATTACTGTTCAGCTTAAAAATCGACAAGCCCTGATAAAACACTAACCTTCAACATGATTACCATCACCCTGAACTCGCTGCTTCGCCGAAACTGAGAACGGAACCACATCAATGGTTGAATTTGATGGTACACTTGGCTTCGAGGACACTTCCACCAATTTATCCTGAATTAATATGACACATTGGATGCTGATCATTGAACAAGCAATACATTGCTTATGAGAAGAAAAGGAAAAAAGATATATTTTACAATGTAAATGGAGTATTAGACATTAGTTCTTACAAGCAATTTCTTAATTATTATCTTGCGATCTTGAAAAAATCATCTCATGTAAGTGAAGCTGAGCACCTGACCATATCAAAGCCCTCATTATCCTATAAACGCTACTGTATAACAACTACTTACATGTAAATTCATGCTCGCTAAACCACATAATCCTATATTACACCATTATTCTAAATTAAGCACGATAAACCACAGTATTCCAATATACATATTTAAACACACTTATCATTTCTGATTATATTAAACCTCATCTTAAACATATTTAGATACAAAAGATAACAAATAAGTATCCATATCGACATACCTTCTTATCTTTCGTTTTCTTCCACAAATTCAGCTCCTCGTGTTTCCTTCGTTTTCTCTGCCAAATATCTCATCTTAGTGACCATTCAAGAAAGAAACTTTATAGTGTTACCACAACTTTTTACATTTAAGCAATCAATAAAATGCTACAAATGTATCATAAAAAAAAAGGTAAACAAGAAGCTCACCGTCATCCACCTACACCTAAGTGCAACATCACGAACAGTTTTGTTACGCAACGTTGCAGCAATCTTCACATACCTTATGATACCAGGTTCATCCGCATATCTAAATTAATAAAATAAAAAATGAAAATTATTAATTCGTTATCCAACTAAACAATAAAAATGAAAAGGAACATCTTTTAACATCAAAGATGCACAATACATACTTGGAAAATGCTTCTTCTAATTTATACTGTTCTTCAACAGACCACTCAACAGCCAATCCAACTCGATGTTTTGGTTCCATAACCGAATCAACAACAAGTGAATTATCACAAGAATTCCCAATTTTTGTAAATGTTGAACTAGTACTATTTACTATACCTGAATTCCCTTTAAAACTAATGCCACCTGTACTATTATTATTATTATTATTCATCCTACTAAAATCATAATCCCCAATCATAATCATTTCAGATTTACTACTATCTCTTGCACTAGAATGAAATGATATAACTTGTTGATTCATACCAGAAGAACTTTGTTGTTGATGATGATGAAACCCTGAATCCATTTTTACGCAATTTCGAAACCCTAGATTCTTCACTTATGTTGATACAAAACGTGTAATAAGAATTAAATTCAAGATCTCCGTTGAAATCATCGATACTTACCTCAAATCGATTCAAATCGTTGATAAGTCAAACCTTAATTCGAACAAACGACACGAATTAGGTCATAATCAATTATATACTACTAAATAATATAATATGGAATAATAATTATAATTGATTTGAAACTTATAAGCTGTAATTGGTTGTTTTTGTTGCAGAGTTGATTCATCTCTCTCACACACTACAACATTCTATTTTTGAGAAAAAAAATTCTCTCTCTAAATTTTTTATATTGGTGATGTATAAATGAGTGAATGACTTTTTTTATTTATTTATTTAATTTGTTATAAAACTTTGATGCAAGTACAATTGTGATTTTTAGGAAAAAAGTGCGAATACGATAAGCATTTGATGCCCCATCAAGTGTCAACATTCCACCAACTACTATAAAATCAACTTTCAATTTAAGGTTTTACACAACAACAAAATGTCTATGCCAATGATGAATAACCTTTATTTAATTATTAACGTCGGTGTTCTAAACCTAATATATAATATCAACGTCTAGTATTTTTTAGTTTAATTATAAGGGAGTGACACCGAACGTGCATGTTTCCTATCGAGAATGCCGTCGGGAATGTCATTCCCCCACTCTCTAGTAGCATTCCGGTCACCGTTCGATCGGAGTTTTGGGCACAACGTCTCCCCGAAGACGTTGTGTTCCTCTTTTTTTTTCCTCTCCTCTTTTCTTCTTGTTTTCTTTCTTTTTCTCTTGTTTTTTTTTTGTTTGATTTGAAGAAAAAAATTGTACTTGTATGTGTGTGCGCGCAGATTTGTATGTGTGTGTGTGCAGATTGTGTACAGGAAAAAAGAAAGAGGAAGAAGCAGGTGGAAAAGGTGGAAAAAGAAATAGGGACACATTTTCAAGTAGGGTTAAAGTTTTATGGGCCGTTTTTTTGGCTTGATTTTTTTAGAAATGGACTTATTTTTTGTTAATGGGTTATTTTTAAAATGGACTTATAATTTTAAAATGAATTTTTATTTTAAGCTATTTTAATTAGGTTAAATATGTTAAAATGAAAATGGATAAAGTTAAAATGGGTTATGTATTTTTTGTACTTGTAATATTTATTTTTATTTTTTTTATTGAATTTATTTTGTAATTTATTTATATTTGTTAAATTATTTGCATTTTCTGACAAATAAAAAAAATCAAAAATAAATTTTTAAACACTGTTCTCACTCCTCCCATTTTCAGCAACAATGTTCCCCGGAAACATTGTTGCTGAACTCTGTGACACAAGGGTCACCATTCTTTGTGCTCTAAGGTGACTAGCTTAGTTTGCTACCATAAATGCACCATTCACCATAATCAAAATATATATATATATATGGGTTAGATTAAATACAAAAAAATTTAATATAAAATAAATAAAACACAATATTAACAATTGTCCTTTGAGTTTTAATGAAGTCAAATAATGTTTGGAGAACTTTACTTCAGTTAAGTTACTATTATTATTATTATTATTATTATTAGTAATTAGTATTAAAAAGAAAAATAAATTTTTCACTCTCATCATTTGTGCATTTCTACTCAATTATTTACTCTCCCAAATTAATATTGCAACCTCCATCTCCTTCCATGGCTCTATTCAAACTTTTATTTTTGTCATTCTCACAAAAGCAACATCTATCTTCTATCTTTATCCATATCTTCGGCGCCCTATCTATCTTGCAAATCATCATCATATTACGTCATTGGCCTTCATTTGGTCGTCAGTATGCCATCAGCCGACCGTGAAATTGCTGCCACCACTGAAAAAGTAATATAATGGTGGAACCCATCTTCAACCGCCATTTTCTTCTTCTTATTTTTTCTCGATTTTATATTTTTTTTTGTTTGAATCAGATTTGTTAACCAGTTGTATGTTTTCTGAAGACTAAGTTGTAGTTATTGTTTTCCATCATGCATCATCCGTCTCCGATGTGATCAAGGGTGTGCATCAAGTCTCATCATCATTTGTGCATCAAGAGATTGTACAGTGTGCATCAAGCATTGTACTGTGTGCACCAGTCGTTGATTTTGTCTTTGTGCATCAACAAATCACCAAATTTCTTTTGCTTGTGCATCAAAGGTTTGTTTTATACATCATATGGATTTAAATTTCTCTTTAAAAGTATATTGTTATGTTATTCTTTATTTGTTATATAGACTGGCATCAATTATGTACAATGTTTAGTTTATTTTTGTACACATGTTTAATTTTTGTAACTGTGAATCAAGTCAGCAAGTTCGTGCATCAACTCGTTGTATTTAATTTCATATTTTTTGTTGGAACTGGTGGATTTAAAAATTGTTTAACATTCTAAACAGTTAAAGTTTGATCCTAGAATAGAGGAATAAAAACTGAAAATGGTGCTTATAGCATGTTGCAGTGTCTATTTTACCCTTTAAGGGCATTTAATCTGTGTTTGACCATCTAAAAAGTCAGATTTGGTCAATGATTAATCTAATGGTTGAAAATATATCCTACTTATTTCACATTACAAATTATTTTACAATAACCAACCCATATATATATATATATATGTGTGTGTATGTGTGTGTGTGTGGTTAAAGGTCATCTATACCATATGTTTTACACTTTTACTAGTATCAACTCCCTATATTGAAACCAACATCCCTTTATTTCTTGCTTTCTTTAAAAGGAGGAGGTTTTTTGCTATTCAAGTTATTATAGAATGTCGAGTCTTTCTTAACTTAAATATATACGACATTTTAAGATGTACAAATAGTGAGTTTTGAACTTAAGACCTCTTATAAGAATATAAGAACATTTGACCACTAACCATCTTAGTGAAGATTATATTCCTTGTTTCCTTTATTGACTTAAAATTCATTCTCATGAGATATGTGTATATCCACTTCCTTATGTATTTAATATGTAACACTCTTTAATTTTTAGAATAATAGTTTAATCTTCAAACTTTTAACTTTTTTACATTTTCATCCTTCAACTTTATTCTTAATATTTCAACACCCTAATTTATAAGTTGATCAATTTAACCCCTTTAGTTTGTTTGATCATTTAAAATTATCATTTTGGTAACCGGTTGACTAGGTAACGCGGAAATATGTAACATCTTAAATTCGGTCTAAGATGATAGTTAATAATTTTAGTATTGATAGTGTTTAATTAGGCAAATGAATGATAAGTGTATTTTTGAAAGTTTAGAAAAGTTTTGCAGCCCCCTTTGTTCGTAGCTCTACAACTTATGATCCGTAGGTATTTGGACCAAATGTTAAACCCGAGAGTTGTAGTACATGTGGGAGTTATGGTGGTTTGAAATTTACTACAACTTCATTTTTAGTGCTATCAAAAGAAAATTTGTGTGCAACCCCCTCAAGCTTTTCAGGGATATAAGATTCATCCAAAATGGATTTCGTATGTGAGAGTTATGGTGGTGACTGTAGCTTCATTTATAGTGCTGTCAAAAGAAAAATTGTGTGCAACCCCCTCTGTTTGCAGCCCTATAACTCATGATCCGTTGAGATTGAGATCAAAAGTAAAACATGAAAGTTGTAGTCCATGCTCCAAGGTTTTCAGGGATATAAGATTCGTCCAAAACGGAAGCCGTATGAAGAAGTTATAGTGGTTTAAAGTTGGCTACAGACTCATTTTTAGTGCAGTCCAAAATATTGACTAAGTTGACCCGGGTTGACCATGTTTGACCACGAATATAAAAGCAAAACACTCACTTTCTTCTCATTTTTTCACCCCAAAACTCTCTCTAGAGCTTAAGTGTGTGTGTTCTTGGTGAACTCATTGTGTGAACTCAAATTTAAAGGAAAATCAAAGGCAAAACAAAGGGTTTTTGCTATCCAGCCCAAGAATTCAAGGTAATAGCTCATATCAAGTCTTTCTATGGTTGAATTTTCTAATTTTGAACACATTTCATAACCTTAATTTCAGCAAGAAGCTTGCATGTGTGAATCAAAGATTTATGATAGTAAAGTGAGCATGTTTAAACATAGATTAACAACATTTCCAGCCATGTACGAGAAAATTCATATCAAATCAACAAAAAATCGTTTAGGGATGAATCCAGTGGCATATGAAAGATATTTATGTCTATTGTGTTTTGTATTTGGACATAGTAAACCAATTTCAACCTTAGGATGGGTAAAAATTTGATTTTTCAGTTATTGTACTTCATTTTGACAGCATGTAGTTGATGTAGTAGAATATTCATAGAAAATTAACAAAAGATCCTAAAAATAAGTAAAAGTAGGCCCTGGAAAGGTAAGAGAAAGACCTATAATTCGCATATAGCAATGAATTGATAATTTTGAGTCTAAGAAGGGTAAAACAGGGTTGCAAGTCAAAGCTGTACATAAGCCTAACAAGGCATAGAAGTTGAGACCCTTGTGAATTCTTAGTCTTAGTACATTGCTTAATTTGAATGAATGGAATCCATTCCTATAGGTATCGAAGGAGCAAAGGAGCAAGTAAAGAGAGTATATTGTGAAAACTTAGTTAGACCTCTCTAACTAATTGAGGTGAGTACATGTGGATTTTCAAATGGGTACATAGCAAAACAAGGTTTAACCTATGTTAGTATTGAAAATTATTTGATCTAATATTTCGAATGGTTTTATGTGCATTGCTATAAGTTATTGTTATAAAAGTACATAGCATGCTAGTTGAGTTCGATTGATTTGTTAAGTTGTTTATTGATTGAGATTTGATTTTTATGACATGAATGCATTCATTGTTTTCTTTGTCCGGACTAGTTAAACTATAACTGGGGAATACCATGAGACTCTACTGGGATGGTACCTCCCAACACAAGGTAGATGTCTATAGATATGTTAACCCGGAAACGGGAGAGACCATGACCTTGATAGGATTGGACGCATTCCAATTATCTTGGCAACTTACCTAAGTTAACTCTGTAATGGGGAAGTTTACTACGGCGAGGCCCGTAGATGTTTTACCTAAGTTAACCTGGAAACGGGGAAGTTTTCCTACGGAGAGGTCCGTAGTTTCATGTTTATGAGAATGATATTGTTTTTATGAAAGTTTTAAGTTTATATGTTTCTTATAAAGTATTTTCAGAAATTTTATAACTTGTTGGGTCTAAACCCATGTATCTCACGAGGCTTTACGTCTTACGTATTGTTTGTTTCGAAATTGATATATACTCAGGATCTAGAGCCGAGGAATAAAGGGGTAGAGATTAATTGAAGACTTTTAGAGACTAGTATGGACTTAGCTTTTATAATAAATTCTCTCTAAACTATGGTTGTGATGTTGATTGGTAACACCTAAGAAATTGTAAACCCTGATTAAACTTATGATGTTTTGTGGTTTTTGTTAAACCATATTTTGATGCATGACTATATGTCATGAAATTTATGCCAACCATAGTTTAAAAAAAATTCATTTAAAGGAATTAGGGTGTTACAAAATATTTGACAAACAGTTTATAAGGTTTAATTTTCAAACTTTCAACTTTTTTACGTCTAAACCCTTCAACTTCATTTTTAATGTTTTAACACCTTAACCTATGGGTTGACCAAATTAAAATCCTTTGGTCATCTACGTTTTAAATGTTTGATTATTTTAACAAAAGATAGTACATTTACAAAATATTTGTATTGTCTATTCATTTTAATCAAAATAAAAAATATAAATTTCATTATAAGAGGTACTCCAAAAAAAAAAAAAATTCTAAATTTTTTACTATTTGAAAAGCCTTTAGACAAAGCTTTTTGAGATTTTAATGTAAAATATCAAGTAGAGCTTGAGAAATATCAAGCTTTGGGTATAGTAGATATTTAATAGGAATTGTAGCAAATACTTTTAACAAAGAAGCTTTTGCAAAAAAATTTTTACAGAAATGTATCATTGTGGATGCCCTAAAGCATTATATGTTGTATATATAATGCTAATCATATATTATATTGGATACGTACATATATATATATATAATATAAACGCTTATAAATTAAGTGCAATGTATCTTCACAATTACTTTTTTAATGTTCTATTTTGACAACAAATAAATATTTATAATGTTGACATGTATAATATTTCTAGTTATATGAAAATTATTTATAATTAACGAAGGTATGTTGCTATTTATATAAAATATGTTACAGAAATTTAATTTTTAATATGTGACATAATTATAATTTGTAATAAATGTGGTTTGTAAAAATATTGCAATACATTCCGGTTTAAAATATATAAAAGAGTTTGAGGGTAAAACCATTATTTAAATAAAACTTTATAGATTAAATTGGTTCTTGTAAATTTTAAAAGTATTAACTTGTGATAACATGTCATAATGGCTTTTTTAACAGGTCACACTAAAACGTTAAAATAAAGTTGAAGAGATAAAATGAAAAAATGTTGAAATTTTGAGAATTAAACCTTAATTACTTTGTTTTTATGTAGATTTTATGTAAAGTGGAAAGTTCAAACGAGAATGAGCATTTTTTTGAGAATGGAGTAATCAATCTCAACCTTCTATTTTCATCAAAATAACAAAACCTCTACATTTTTAAAGCGAATTATCATTTTCTAAACGAACAAGGTGAGTTTCTATAGGGGTTAAACAAGTGGAGTTGTATAATGAATATGGATTACAGCTGTGTGAGAAGTTTCAATTAATAGTGGAGGAAGTGGTTTCATATTGCAAATGAACCATATGATAGTTGTTTTACATTGTAGAGTTTCCTTAGCCTTGTGCTAGTTGAGTTGGTTTGTAAAAGTGGAGATTGAATATGGATCCATAAAGTTGTGCATATCATATATGCAAGTTGTTAGTTGATTCAGATGTCAGTTGATTTCAAGTTGTTTGTTAATTCCAATTGCTAGTTGATTCAAGTTGTTCTTGACTTTAATTATTAGTTGATCTCAATTGCCCAATTGATCAATAAGTTGTTCAAGTTGAATTTATGAGTTGTTTATGTTGAATTTCTAAGTTGTTCACTTGACCATTGATTCAAGTCGATTATAAATTGTTTAGTTGTTTACTTGTTTGATTGCCTATAAACTCACTAAACATTTTGCTTATCCCTTTGGTTGTATTCAATTTGTAGGTACGAGTAGATTGGGTAAGAAGGAGGCTCACGGGAAAGGGAAGGCATAGCAAGGGCCTATTGGGCACTTGTTGTAGGTTTGCAAGTGCTATTTCTCTTGAATCCTGGTTATGTTGCTAAACTTGTTAAATTGAGCCCAAATTTTTGTGTACGTGTCAAAATGCGTCAAGTGTCATTTTAGCATAAACTTTCGTTGTAAATATTGGAATTACACGAAGAAAGTTGTTATTATAGTTGGATAGGGTCATTTGAAGCAATGCAATGTGGTTTGGTTATAATTGGAGTTGTGGTTTGAAAAAGCACAAAAACTGGACAAATCAGGTCTATTCGACGGATAACTAGTGTACAAATTCGACAGAAAGGGGCTATCCGGCGGATAACACTGTTCCTAAGAAAAAAAAAGTCTGGGTGTAACAAGTTGGTATCAGAGTGATGGTTTAAGGGATTAGGGTAATTTGTAATAGGCTTACCTAGACTTAAACCAATATAAGCTGTATGGATAATTGTATTGATTGTGTGGTAGCATAGTTGCTAATTTGAATTGAGATGATTCGCTATTATTTGTTGCCTAATGATCGCTATATATAGGTCCAGCAGTTGAATTCTTAGTTGTTATGCGTGGCATCAAGAATAGTTTGTTTGAACTTGACTGTATTTGACGATATTGGAGCGAAGTATGGGCTTAGTGTAATATAATGACGCCTAGCCAACGTGATTATATTATACCGAGACATATGAGAGATTCAAAGTCGTTAAAATATAGGATGGGGCAAATGTCAGTTCTTCTTGATGAGTAGTGGTAAGGATGAGTATAATCTTATTGTTGGTGCATCTAAACTAGAGCTATTGTCAAGGGGAGTCTGTTGGTGCATGTTTTGTGACAACAACTTCTAGTTTGTAATAGTTAGGTTTAGAAGTCATTTTGTTAATCGTTGTAATCGTTAACTTAAGTTTTGGATGTGTATTTTGTACGTTCGTACAAACTTACAGGTTCCTACGAACTTAGAGTAAGTATGAATTTAGTAAGTTCGTACGAACTTGAAGTATGTACGAACTTAGAAGCAGCTAAGTTCGTACGAACTTGGCTGCCTATAAATACACAAGTCCGAAAATAGGTTTTTAAAAGGGGTTTTGGGGTTTAGGAACTGAGTTTTAAGGCTTAGTTCGAATACTCTTTGTATGTTCGAATGTAACTTCGTTTACATTCAATAAAAGTGATATTTACACATTTGTTTGTCTCGTTTGTTATTTTTTAGTGTAATCGAGGATTCCGCACTCGATTATACCATATTACCTCGTAGATCCGGCCACAAGGGGACTTTCAATTGGTATCAGAGCCTTCGAATTTGTTCGTGTTGGTTCGGGGTAAAGAAACTTTAAGGAAACGAGAGATTACAAGAGTTTTGGAAGTTAGATTGTTATTTTAAGCTTCCAAAGTTGTATATTATCACTTAGTGTTGAAGGTATTCGAAGTTGCAGGTTGAAACGAACCCAGATCTAAAACTTAAAATTTCAAATCTGAGTTTTTCAACAGCAGATCCTTCAAACCTACCAGATCTTGCGAACTTAGAAAGTACGTTCGAACTTATAAAGTAGGTTCGAACTCATAAAGTACTGTAAGTTCGTACGAACTTAACCTTTCACAAGTTCGATAAAAAAAATAAAAACAAATAAAAAAAATAAAAAATAAAAAATTGTTTAACTTTGGTTTGAGAAAATTTAAATTTTACTTTGAAAATTTTTGAGAAATTTTGGAGGGAAATTTATGTTTTGAATGAACTTGACGTTAGTTGACTTTCTACTACAAACTGACTTCAAATCCGTATACACTTTTTCAAGATGTCTAATGTGAACAAAATGTTAGAATTGGATCTTTCTTCACCACCAAAGCTTTTAGCTGAAGATTACTTCGAGTGGAGAGATAGATTTGAATCATTTGCAAAATTCAATGACATCAATATGTGGATCTGTATCAATGAAGGGTATGATTTACCTACTTATGAATTCAAAGGGAAACGTAGGTTTTATTCGTATTCAACACTGAAGGAGGCAGACAAAAAGATGTATGATGCAGAGAACAAGGCATTGTCTGCTATCATCAAGTGTCTTCCTGATGAAATTAGGTATACCTTCAAGCAACGTTACCACTTTTCTAGAGAGCTCTGGGTAGCTTTGGAGAAGAGGTTTGACGTTAGTAAACAGGTCAAAGAGAGTAGGGCTGACTCATATCAAGGGACCTCTATTAGTGATCAATACTCAGGGAATAGTACACATTCCAAAGCATTGGTTACTCAAACACATGACGGTTCATATGATTTGAGTTCAGCTGTTGAAGAGCCTCAGGAATTCGTGACCACAATTGATGAGGCAGAGCAAAATGATGCTAGTGAGAAGAAGACTGAGATAGAGTTACTTGCTTCAGAGACCAGGGTTATAAGATTGAAGTCAACTGATACTATGAGTACAAAGGACTTCATAACATATATGGTCAACATGGATGCTGAGAAGCATAAGATTATTCTAAACTTAGACTCAGTAGTTAATGCTTGTGTTTTATGTACTAACTTTGCAGAGCATGCTGAGAATTTGATTGAATCATCTAATATGATGACAGCTCAATTAAATGCTTTAAAAGAAGAAAACGCAACTTTAAAACTGAGAAATTCCGAGTTAGTTAATAAAGTTAAATTTAATAAAGAGGATTTAAAAGTTTTAAAAGACAAAGTGAACAAGCAGAGTCAAATACTTGACTTAGCTCATGAACATGTTTTGGATTTAACTAAACAGTCTTCAGATAAAGAATTAGAACTAGCAGACACTAAGGTTAGGATTGCAGATCTTATTAGAAAACTAGAACTAAGAAGATTTTCAATCGAAACTTTAGATAATCTACTAAGTGTTCAGAAACAACCCAGTGATTACAGGGGAATGGGTTACACTGAAACCCCTCCTCCATTTAATCATAATTATAATTCTACATCTGATGAAACTAAGCTGTCAACTGTTAATGACTTTTTCAATCAATCAGCAGTCATTGGGTTAATACAATTTGTTAAGTCAGAGAAAGTTGAGTCAAGTACCAAAGATAAGTCAAGTTCTAAAATAGAGTCAGTAAAAACTGAGACCACACGACCAGCAGTCTCTGAGATAGTAGACTTCACCAAGTCGACCAAGTTAGAGAGAGCTGTGTCTGGGACCAATGAGGAGTCAAAAACTAAAATTGAGTTTGTTAGACCTACAATAGAAGATGTTAAGAACAAAAATGAAAAAGGTAAACAAAGAAAATCTGAATTGGAACACCAAGCGATTCTTAGGGCTCAAAAGAAAGCCTGGGAGAAGCGTTCGTGCTTTACGTGTCATCAAAAAGGACATGTAGCAAGTGTGTGTCCATATAAGAAATCAAAAGTTTCGACAAATGATAGTTCAAGGAGCAGTTCTCCTGAAACAGGAAACTCAAGTAGAGAATCATTTAAGTCGAAACCTTCAAATAGTTTAAACAACCCCAACAAAAGTTTTTCTAACCAGGGTAGTAGTAATCTGAATTTTCATAATTCGAATTATTGCTATAAATCTAGGGTTAGATATTCTTCAAAACATAGGCCAGTTAATCAAAGACTTTTCCAAAAGTCTCCAGATAGAAGGCCTAGTGGAAGCTCCTCCCATTCACCAAGTGGGAATTCCAGAGTATCCATGTCACATGAAAGGCGAGATGGATATCTGAAGGAATTTACATTTGTTGATGAGAATGGTCGATCCAAGTCCGTGGTGGTTTGGGTCCCCCTTTGTAACTAATGATTTTATCTAGTGTGCAGGAACACAAACTTCATAGGCTACAAGTTCAACAGAAGACGTAGCGATGGAGGGGGAGATAAAATCGAATTAGGGATGATAATCTAGCTGATTTTTATGGTAAGGCTTTTGATAAATCAAAGTTTTAAGTTGTTAGTCCACATAGCTAGAATAACAATCCTGAGTGACATATCTCCCTTAAGAACTTTTATCTATCTTTACTTTTTAAGATTTTTAGTTAGTTTGAAAACTTTAAAAATATGAGCGTCACTGTAATGAAGCGAAGAGATGATGAAAACATTACCCATGCCTAGAACATTTTTATATGTGTGGCTTTTAGATGTAGTACATACACAGTAAAAAGTACTTTAAATATAAACGTAACTAATAGCTTCATCATATGATGTATTGGTAGGCATACGACATAACGGTTTTCAAGTACCTAATCAATATTAAATAAGACGATTTTTCTGTGCAATCTCTATTTTGATGTATGACTTAAGTCTTAATTCTTAGGAGATAGATTGTACCTGAATACATGTTATTGGATAAATAAAAACCAATTCATCTGGGGGGTTCACTGATTGTTTCTTTTGCAACATCTTGAAACATGTTGATCTAGACTCAGTCAGTGTATCCTAAAAATAGAGCAAACTCGACCAAGAAACAAGAATACCATTTTCAAGGTCTCTAGTCAAACTATGTCGCTTTGTTGTACGAAAGTGCAAACCTGTCACCACTGGTTTGATTTTAGATTTGTTAGGCTCTAACCCTAGTCTAGTCTCTTCACATGTACAAAAGTACATTACTCTTAATATAAAGGACTTGACTTTAGAGATGAATTTAAATTAAAAATATCCATTTCATGGTATTCTGGACCTTCTCTATCCTAAGTGTATATCAAATGTGAGATACATAGATAATCGTGAACAATAACTAAACTTGTACTTGAAAATTCTGAGTGTTGACTGCTTAAGTGGACAACAATACCGATAATCGTCGTGAACTATAAATTACATACATAATAACCAAGGAATAATTCAATTCCTAACTGTGTATCCTACGTATTATGGCTAATATGATCTTCGTAACAATGACTCTCCTAAAAAGAATGTGCTTTTTAATATGAATAATTTCATATTTGTTTGTTTATATTTAGTTATTTTTCATTTTAAATTGTACAAATTTAAGTTCTTACTAAATGGGGAGATAATTACTTTTGATTGTTTAACTCTCCGATTGGAGAAACAACTCGAATGCGATTTATTCAAAGCCTAGGAATGTCAAAGCATTAAAGCTAGAAGATCAAAATTCGAGTAAACAGAGCGAAAGTGATGATGAAAGTGATGATGACGATGAAATTCCACAGTTGGAAAGATCTAATCATACCTGGATCTCACTTAAGGTCTCGTTTTACTACGGATAAAGGCAAAACGTAAGGTTAATGAAGACAATGATTATCCATTGCAAGATGACGATGCTGATTCTGTAATGATACCTCATTATTCACTAGAAGGTCCAACAAGAAGACCGTCTAGTGGGGTTATCATTAGTGAGCCGACTGCCTAATCTACAACCATCACCACCTACACAACAACAATTCCAACAACACCTACTACAACTATTTAACCATAGCTTAGGCAAACATCCTTTGTTGAAGAGCGCAGCAGCTCAAGGGGGAGAAGCCTGGCAGGGGGTGAACACTAGTTGTAAAGAGGATGTGTTGTGACAGACGATGATCCCAGTGACCAAACAATGTGAGCTGTCTAACTCTTCAACTGGAAGACTTGGTACGCTTGAACAGGGTAAGGGGGAGTCTTGTCAATCTAACAGAGAGATATACCATTGAACTGTCAAGTTTAATAGTGAAAAATCAGAGTTAGAGGATACCTACAGAAGTCTTGTTCAGAAATGAAGAAATGTCTAAAGGTGAATTGTAGTGATAAGACCGAGAGGATTTAAGATATGAAAGAGATGATTCCTAAAGGTAAGCTACAAGAGTTGTTGAGGGTGTATGACATGTTTCGATGAAGATGTCAGAAGCTAGAGATAGTTAGAGACATAAAGATTGAAGATGTCATAGGGCATTGAAGACTTTGTCGAAAAGGTGTTCTATACAAGAAGACAAAAGAGCTTAACAGAATCAAGATCGCAGGCAACTCGGGTGACAACATCTCCGGTGAAACCAGAGCTATTGTCAAGGGGGAGTCTGTTGGTGCATCTAAACTAAAGATATTGTCAAGGGGGAGTCTGTTGGTGCATGTTTTGTGACAACAGCTTCTAGTTTGTAATAGTTAGGTTTAGAAGTCATTTTGTTAATCGTTGTAATCGTTAACTTAAGTTTTGGATGTGTATTTTGTAGGTTCGTACGAATTTAGAGTAGGTACGAATTTAGTAAGTTCGTATGAACTTGAAGTATGTACAAACTTAGTAAGTTCGTACGAACTTAGAAGCGGTTAAGTTCGTACGAACTTGGCTGCCTATAAATACAAAAGTCTGAAAATAGGTTTTTAAAAGGGGTTTTGGGGTTTAGGAACTGAGTTTTAAGGCTTAGTTCGAATACTCTTTGTATGTTCGAATGTAACTTCGTTTACATTCAATAAAAGTGATATTTACACATTTGTTTGTCTCGTTTGTTATCGTTTAGTGTGTAAGTCTCTAGATCTTGGTTAGCGATAACGAATTATCTTTTAGGTATTGAGGTGTGGAATCCCTTAATACTTAAGGTTTTAGGCTTATATAACTAATCTGTCAATTAACAAGCTTCGTTTTGATATCAATTAGTGTTAAACAATCAAAACCGAGCCTATTCAATGATAGCCTTTATATCAGCACGAATTTCGAGGAGAGAATACTTAAATATTTGGTGTGTGTAATAATGGCACGGATTTCTAGATCTCTTATTTTTAGGCAGCATTAAATTATTTATATCTGGTTCAACTCGCAGGCCATGGGCTTTGCGAGTTGACTCAACTCGCAGCCCATGGGCCTGCGAGTCCAGATTTATTGCGAGCCCAGATCTCAACTCGCAGCTGAGAGCTGCGAGTCCAGATTGGACTGCGAGTTGACTTCTCAATTCGCGATTTTGACTTTAACTTGAAATCGATACTTGTCCAATAATATTTAACAAATAATAATAACAAGTTAATATCATATATTTACAAGTCTAAACCAATTATACAAGTTTGACAATAAATACACTAATCCTATTACAAGCTAGATCTGTTGTCACAATAACATGTCCCAACATAGTGTAATCGAGGATTCCGCACTCGATTATACCTTATTACCTCGTAGATCCGGCCACAAGGGGACTTTCAATTGGTATCAGAGCCTTTTGTCTTCTAACGCTGATTACATCCAGCCCAAATTCCCTTGTTGACACAAACATCGACAACTCTTTGATATCTTCTCCCCTCGTGTCTCCAATTATCTCTGTAGAGAATCTTGTTGACATGAAGCGTCATCAAATCATCTTTAGATAGGTTGACCAAATGCAAGCTGTCGTATACTCTCAGAATCACTTTCCCTTCAATGTCCTCCATAACTGCCTCTGCAGTTTCACTATCTACAAACCACTATTTGATGTTTGTCAGAACATCCTGTGGCATTTTCTTTAACGGAACCCTCTTCAAGTAGTTGACCGGTTTGTAAACCATCTTCATCCACGGCTTGTTTGTAATGGGATCAATCCTTGTCAGGTCAGGAACTCTTTTACCTGCTCTTGGTTTTAAATCGACGAAGTTATTCGTTCTTCCTTCACGCTTTACGATTTTCGCTAAAGTCCCTGCGTAAGCTGAGAGCTGCGAGTCCAGATTGCGAGCCCAGATCTCAACTCTCAAGTCTGTTGACCTGCGAGTTGACTTCTCAATTCGGGATACTTGTCCAATAATATTTAACAAATAATAATAACAAGTTAATATCATATATTTACAAGTCTAAACCAATTATACAAGTTTGACAATAAATACACTAATCCTATTACAAGCTAGATCTGTTGTCACAATAACATGTCCCAACAGACTCCCCCTTGACAATAGCTCTAGCGTCGTTATCTTCAACTTTGTCTTTGGTCTTTACTTGTAAATACTACTGCCCATATGAATCTTCATTCTAATACAAGTCTTCACCATTAATTGATAATCTCTTGCAAGATCACCCCATGCTTCAGTCGTCAAGATCCTGTTTTCGTTTAACTTTAACAGGTCCTTCTTTGATAGATTCATCAGGTGTCGATGGTCATAGACTATCAGAATTACTCTTTCTCCTCTTTCAACTTCATCATCAGCTTCAACCATGACAGCTTCACCAGTCTCTGAGTCCACGTGCCAGTTCAGAAGATTTCCCAGAATATTTTGTGGCATTGTCTTCAGTGGTATCTGCTGTATGCACTTGACAGCTGGATAAGTTTTCTTCCTTAATCTTCGGCCAGTTCTCTGACTTCGTTCCTTTAATTTGATCGTCTTTCCGACTCTTGGCTTAATCTTCTCAAACTTCATTGATCTACCCTCAATCCGAATGATTCTCTCAACATAAGTTGCGTAGGGATCATTACTGGGATTTATCAGTTCTAAGCGTGCCAAGTCTCGAATTTCAAATCGAGGAAGCGAACTGAATACTTTAAGCTTCTTATCGAAATATTGAACTCCGTCAAATCTTTTGATAGCGAAAAGTTTCAAGTCAGAATCAAAATACCAGCCGATGATCCCCTTCCTTGGAGCTTTCTTTCCAGTTATATCTACTTCAGACATCCCAACCTTTTGCTTTCTCCTTTTCAGAGGTCTAAACATGGGATTATTTCTGAGTTTTTCTGGAAGGTCATCTTCTGATTCAGAACTGGTTGATTCATCTAGATTTTCATCTAAATCAACAACCCTTTCTCCATCTTCTTCCTGGATGACCACTTTAGTTGTAGATGGGCTTACAATGTGTTCAACAACATCAGCGTCAAGATCTACACACTCGTCTGCCCCATCATTAACAATGAAAGTCCAATCTTCAGGAGGTACAAACTCTCCTTCCTCAAGGTCAAAGTCAATGTCCTCATCTAAATCATCTGGCATGTCGCCTTCAGAATCTGATAAGTTCAACATTTCATGACCTATAGAAATACATACACAAATAGATTAATATCATAAGTTCTTTCATTGATTTCCCTGAATCAATCTAAGATTTTTCTTATTAATCCCTTTGTGTATTTAAAATATATTATATATATATACTTATTCAAATCTTTCATCGATTATGATAATCGATCTAAAATTTGAATAAGTCTTATAATATGCGAACATCATATATTATATGATCCTATAACTCTTTTATCGATCATAGTCAATCTAGAATTACAAAAGGCTTATAATATACGAACATTCATAATTATAACATTTTAAACATTCAAGTTTAAACATCTTAATTACAGAATTATATTACAAAATAATTCAAAGTTACAATGTATTAATAATTACAATCAGTCTATATTAATACAAGTGTCACCTTCTTCAGCTCCACCCTTCACAGTACCAGCACGAGCTCCACTACCACTTGCTTCAGCAGACTCCCCCTGAAATGTAGTCTGCTGACCAGTCGTTGAAGGACCGGCCAGCTCACTATCCTTCTGAGCTGAGGGATCATCATCTTCATCATTCTTATTCTTCTTCGCCAGCTCATCTTCCTTGCAGGACTCTTGATATATCAATACCTCCCCTTGAGATGGCTTGTCCTTCAGAAGGCTGATGACCAGGCGATCAAGTCTGTCAATTTGTCTTTGCTTATCAGCTACATCATCTATCAGATTACTATTTGTCTTGATGAGTAGTGAGTAAGCGTTATTCTGTGTAGTGACATTGTCGGACAGTTGTAGAAGCTAATTAGCAAAAGTGTTAGCCACTACGTGCAATTCTCTAACCCTAGACTCCAATTGTGTAATGCGTTCAGCATCAGTCATAGGTGAGGTGGATGGAGCATCAGAAGTTGTGGTTGGTGGTGTGGGAGCAGGCGGTTGCATTTTCTTCGCTATCTCGGTAGCAACATCGGTTAATAGACGCGCCGCAACCCTGCTAGATTTGGTGGTTGGATGCGAAGACGGGCGAACCAAAGCAGCAATCATTTCAGCCTCTGAGGGCGTAGAACTTGATTGTAGATGAGCTGCAGAGGTTGAAGCTGTTTGTCTGAGCAGCTTGCGAGGTCGAGTAATAAGCACCTCCTCCTCTTCTTCTTCATCCTCATCTTCTTCGACAAGAACAAAATCAGGATCCTGATCAACGGCTTTCCTCTTTAATTTCAGCGCCGGATCCATAATCAGTCTTGATCCTTTTCGAATCATCCCTTCTGGAATCCCAGAGACAAACCCAGGAGGTCCAGAGTCATCATCATCATCATCAGAATCAGATTCAGAAGCCGGAGCAGCTTCTTCATCTCTTCCTGATGGTCTAGCAGCATCAGGTGCCTCTGTGGATGGTTCTTCAAACCTTGGTGCCTCAGCAACATACTGATCCACATCCTGTATGATGGGATCATTGGCATCATCGTTCTCAGCCAGTACTTGCTGCACCACTTCAGCTGCAATGTCAACATCAACTTGTTGCTCTTGCTGATTTGCTTGAATAAGAACCTCCTCAATCAGTTCTTGTGGCTCAGGAGCACCCTCGGCCACATCAACATCTAGCCAACCATGATTTGGTGGCGTCACATAATCGGGATGGATCAAGAACCCAAGCAGCTCTGTCGGCTGTGGTTGCATCTCAAACCTCCTTGAGGTGTGCATAAACATGGCATTGTAAGCCCTCAGCCCGATGGTATCAACTTTTAAATCGGCTTGAAAGTCTGGCAAGTCAGGAATCGAAGCCCGAATGATAAGCATACAAAATCTGGGATATAGCATAAACTGAGACCTGACACCTCCCAAGATTTGTCTAACAAATTCTCCAAAAACATAGTCTGAGAAACTGTATGGTTTATTGTAAACCAGTGACAGTGCAGCCGATAATAGAGAAGAGCTAAGCTCATCATATCCTCCTTTCTTTGGCCCAAAGATCGTGACCAAGACATGGAGTAAAAATCTCCATTCTCTGAACACGAGGGCTTTCAGAAACTGACGGCCTCTCTTGGGTCCAACATACCCCATACGTCCTAAAGCTCCCTCGATAAAGTCCGACGGAAACTCAGTTGGTCCATCTTCCTGCTCCACAGTTCCCAACTGTAAAATGTTCCTAAGATATGAAGCAGAAAAGATAACCGGACGATCATTTATCCTTGTCTGGATGACCGGAGGATTCACCGATGTATCATATACAATATTTGCCCAAAATTTGGTAAGTATATCTTGAGACAAAGCAGGTGAATCGGTGATTGCAAATTGAATCCTTGATCGACTCAGAAAAGTAAGAATCCGAGCTATCCTGGATGCACCTCGTGCATTGATATCCAGATCGACGAGCACATTGTGCTGAGCAGCAAATTGTCGAACCATTTATGTAATAACAACAACATATCACACTAATGTTAGACAAACAGTTTAACAAATATTGAAAGACCTATATAATCGACGAACTACAATTAAACTATTAAGTTATGAAACTTAATTAACAATTATAGTCGTTCATTATATATAAAATCAATAAGTCTAATGCTCGAATGTCCGTTTAAAAGTAATACTGCTTATTACTCAAAGTCGTAAGCCTTTTAAATTTAAAGTGTACAATTTTACGTGTTTTCATTTAAGTCTACACGTCTAATTGTTAAATAATTTATAACTCTTAATTAATAAAAATCTAGAGTTTGTAAATTAAATTACAAAAATTTCAAAATAGAATATGTCAACTCGCAAGTTAGTTCAACTCGCAGAAACAAGTTCAACTCGCAGGTCAACCAAAGTCAACTCGCAAGTTCAACTCGTAGAAACAAGTTCAACTTGCAGGTCAACCAAAGTCAACTCGCAAGTTCAACTCGCAGAAACAAGTTCAACTCGCAGGTCAACCAAAGTCAACTCGCAAGTTCAACTCGCAGGTCAACATAGGTTGGACTCGCAGGAGCGGGCTGCGAGTTGAGTCTGGATCTCAACTCGCAGCATGAACTGCCAAAATGACATCATAATTAAATTTCAAATTTTGCAAGTTTTAACATAATTAAAGTATGCCATTGTGTTCAATATACTCCGATGATCATAAACCCTAAGGATTCTTGTTCATTTGAGCAGTACATTAAAGATTTTAGTAATCAAAAAATCAAAAATCCTCATTTTAAGAAAATGTCAATTTCTGAGTTAATTAGCCGGTGGAATTAGATGATATATACCTCAAAAGAATCACAATCGAAAAGTGAATAATATCTAAGAGGTCAAAGATCCGATCCTCTAACAAAAATTTCAAAAAAAATGGAAAGTGGATTCGGTTCGCAGTGTGTGTGGGTTCGCAAGTGAGTTTGGATTCGCAAGTGTGTGTAAAACTGAACTCGCAGTCCCCTTTTACACCCTTTGAACTCGGCTCGCAGAACTCAACTCGCAGAGTTGAGTTCAACCCGCAACACTGTTCTGGATTCGCAAGTTTTGTCTAAAAAATACATTTTAATTATAAAACGTAATTTTTAAGTTCCCAAAAATAAATAAGTCTAAAATAAACGTATCTTTCACTTGTTTTTCTCATGGAAAGGTGTACAAGTCTAAAATAAAATATTTTTCACTTGTGAGACTTAGGAGAACGCGCACAAGTCTAAAATCAGAGATTCTTTCACTTGTGATCCAATCATGCGATAACACGAACGATACAAAGATAAATAAAATAAAAATAAAAATAAGAGAAAGATAAATAAGATAAAATGAAATAAATAACAATACAATGATTCATAGTAAACATTGGTATTAACAACCCTTGTATTAATGAAGCACTTTGACTAAAATAAAATTACAATAAAATAAAGTAAAATAAATCCTAATTGAGGGCATTAAGAAATTATCGACAGCGGGATCATATTAGAAAGAAATAGCTGAATCAATTGTTGAGTACTGATCTAAGAAGATTGTTAGTATGCATACCTCATGAAATTCACAATAAGTTACATAAGAACTCACAACTTAACCATTTATCAACTTATATTTATAAGAGTATAACTTGGTTACCTATTTCCACAAAATATAATATTCACATCAAAATGAAGTGATTAAAATATCATAGACAGTTCAAGATGATTACCGGTATTATAATCCATATAAACAAAGTCTACACTGATTTCCAAGCAAACCTTTTATTGTTTGAATGTGTATTACCTAATGTGATTCAAAAATGACATACTAAGAAATCAAAAATAACACATAACACCGTATCTTTCTCTTTCAAGGTAGAGGTCACTAAATAATGTTCTTTGCGAAGCATATGACATACCCTAGAGTAAATGTGACAAATATCAAACTCGTTTTGTAGATACTAGTGGTTCTAGTTCTGTACTTAGTACAACAGAAGATCCCTTAGTATAGACAAACCAAGCTTGAAACTATTGGCAAAACTAAAGGAGTCAGGTCTGTACTTAGTACAATAAAGACACCAGTAATTTCACTAACAGCCATAATTCTTATTATTTGTCTTGACATATTTTCATAGATTCTTGATAACAGTGTATGGTCAGACTATCTTTCATCAATTAAGACTTATGCCATACGTCATATAGTAAATCACACGAGATAACACACAGAAGATTTATAGCTTATTATATGCTCAGAAATCAAAGCAGAAATTGCCTACCAGTACATCATATACTGAAGCTGTCTAGATCTAAAGTTTTTCAAGCAGATTATATCGTGTGGAGAGAGGAGTATACTAAAATAAAGATAAGTGAAGGCCTGGTTTTAAAGATGTAAAGTTCATGTAACAAATTTGAATCTACTAACACATCTAACTTAAGACTTTTACCTACATTTATTAAGCCAATTCCTCTAATTTACTATCATTTCCCAGTTGATAAAGACTTAACCTTTATCGGAGGTGATTCCCCAACGGTAACAAGCAAATGAATGCCATACGCCTTACCCCCTTTTCCCCTCTTTTTTTTGTTTTTTTTTTTTTAAAAAAATAGGCATAAACTAATAAATAAGAACAGCTAATTATTACAAAATAACTCTATGGAAGACTAATCCTCTGGATTTCTCATTCCATTTAGTTGCACCAATTTCTCGAATCGAGCTCTGTCGAACGCTTTGGTGTATAAGTCTGCTAAATTATCCACAGATGGAACCTTAGCTAACTTTATCAGGTTCTTCTCAGCACAGTCTCTAATAAAGTGATGTCGAATATCAATATGTTTGGTTTTACTGTGCTTGACCGGATTATTGGTTATTGAGATCGTTGATTCATTATCAATCATCATAGGAGTATTTGTTATACTCAACCCATAATCAAGCAATTGTTGTTGTATCCACAGAACTTGGGAACAACAGCTGCCAGCTGCAACATACTCAGCTTCACATGTAGAAATGGCTACTGAGGTTTGCTTCTTGCATTGCCAAGAGACCAGTCTACCTCCTAGGAATTGACATCTACCGGTTGTAGACTTTCTATTCTGATTGCATCCTCCGTAATCAGAATCAGTGTAAGCCACAAAATCTAAGTCTTCATCAGTCGGATACCAAAGTCCCAGCTTCGGTTTCCCTTTGAGGTAACGAAGAATTCGTTTCACAGCTTGCATGTGAGACTCTTTAAGAGTAGCTTGATATCTTGCACAGACACATACTGCAAACATTATATCAGGCCTGGAAGCTGTAAGATACATTAGTGATCCAATCATGGCCCTATAAAGAGTAGGATCCACATCTCTATCACTCGATGTATCTGGCCGAATACCATGAGCTTCTGGAATGGGAGTATGAAAAATTCTAGATTCTTCCATTTTGAATCGTTCTAGAAGCTCATTCATATACTTAGTCTGATGAATGAAATATCCATCTTTCTTTTGATTGATTTGCAATCCTAAGAAAAATGTCAATTCTCCCATCGCTCACATTTCAAACTTGTTCTTCATAACTCGTTCAAATTCACTACACATCTTTTCGTCAGATGACCCAAAGATGATGTCATCCACATATACTTGAACAAGTAGAAAGTCTCTCTTCTTCCATTTGACAAAGAGTGTACTGTCAATTTTTCCTCTTGTAAAACCATTCTCAAGAAGATAAGTAGACAGTGTTTCATACCACGCTCTCGGAGCTTGATGTAATCCATATAGAGCCTTATCGAGACGATATACTCTATCTGGATACTTTGGATCAGTAAATCCCGGTGGTTGAGAAACATACACCGTTTCTTTGACTTTGCCATACAAGAAGGCACTTTTAACATCCAGCTGAAATACTTTTATTTTCTTTGAAGCTGCAAATGCTAAGAATAACCTAATTGCTTAAAGCCTAGCCACAGGCGCAAACACTTCATTGTAATCAATCCCCTCTTGTTGATTGAAACCTTGGACAACTAGACGAGCTTTATTGCGAATCACGATTCCTCGATCGTCTTTCTTGCACTTAAATACCCATCTAGTTCCAATTGGATATTCTCCAACAGGTAAGTCAACCAACTCCCAAACTTGCAATTTTGTGAACTGAGACAGTTCTTCCTGCATTGCCTCGACCCACGAATTTTCCTTCAAAGCTATCTGAACATTCTTAGGTTCAATTTGTGAGATAAAGCATGAATATAAACATAGATTTGAGATCCCTGTCTCGTTCATTTCAGCATACATGCTTGAATGAGTGGATGTACTAGCTTTAGATTGATTCCGAGTCAGAACAGGAGAATTTGGATCACCAATGATATTATCTATTGGATGAATCCTATTAATTCTTGTTGAAGTAACAGGTTCAACTGGAATATCATCCTGTATGTTGGCACCAATTTCCTCCAAAGGTGGTATACCTTCATTAGTAGTTGATATCCTTAATTGTCTCAGAGGAGTAAGAACATCATCCATAATCCTTTGAGAAGCAATTTCAGGATCTTCACTCTCTAGAGGTATATCATCTTGAGGTTGTTGTGACTCGATAGGGGGGACCACATAAGTATCGACAATATTCCTAGCATCAGACGTTTGAGCACTCGATGAAGGAGTGGGATCCTCATCTCCTGACAATAAATGCTCAGGAATATCTGAGTTACTGACATAGTCACTGATAGGGACTAGCTCGTAACTTCGATGTTATAAACTATTTCAACACGTCCCGAATTTTTATTGAAGGCCCGTTTGTTTGGTGAGTTAGGCACATAACCTAGGAAATATCCTTCGTCAGCTTTCTCACCAAATTTAGGTTGATGACTTGTTTTCAACAACGTACATGAAACTCCAAAGGGTTCAAACCCTTTTAAGTTCGGTTTCTTTTTGTTCAAAAGCTCATAACATGTCTTGTTTTGCTTTTTAACCGTAAGAACCCGATTGAGAACATGACATGCTGTATTCACTGCTTTTGCCCAAAATATGACCGGAAGCCTTGAATCTGCAAGCATTGTTCTCGCTGCTTCAATTAGAGTTCTATTCTTCCTTTCAGCAACACCATTTTTTTGAGGTTCATATGGTGCACTGAATTGATGTTGAATGCCTTTGCTTAAGCAATATACATTCAATGTAGAATTCTTGAACTCGGTCACATTGTCACTACGAATTCTCTTAACTCTTTTTCTATAGATGTTCTCTATTAGATCTAGAAACTCCATAAGAATGCCCGGAGTTTCATCCTTAGATCCCAAAAAGAATACCCAAGAGAATCTTGAGAAATCGTCTATGACAACCAGACTGTACCATTTGCCACCTATGCTTCTCTTGCTTATTGGGCCAAAGAGATCCATATGTAGCAACTCAAAAGGCGAGGAAATAGAGTTCACATTTTTAGACTTGTGTGGTTTCTTATGCTGTTTTCCTTTCAAGCAGGATATGCACTTGTCTTCAAATGCAAAACTCTTCGGTGGTACACCCAGAACTAACCCATGTTTGGTTATATAGTTCATTTTTCGAAAGTTTAAGTGTGCCATTTTCCTATGCCATAGGAGAGAGTCTGATTCTGAAGCCTTGGATAACAAACAAGTAGACACCATTGAAGTAATAGGAGCATTCATGTTGATAGCATAAATGTCCTTCTTCCTTGGAGCTTTCATCAGTATCCATTTTTCGGGAATGATAAAACCCGGCTTCAGGATCAAGGCCTCTTTCTCAGTGAAGAGAACAGGATGACCTTTATCACAGACTTGGGAAACACTCACTAGGTTGTGCGTTAGTTCTTCAACGTAATTCACATCCTCTAGAGTCAAAGTTCCATTTGAAACTGTTCCTTTCCCAGTAATTACTCCTCCTTTATCACCAGCGAAGTGCACTCCTTGTCTCAGTCCACCTCTGAAGTCTGTTAGTAGACTTCTGGTTCCTGTCATGTGCCTAGAGCATCCACTGTCAACATATCACCAGTTGTCGTAGTTCCCAGTCTGCTCCTGCACATGTAATTTGTACACAATCAGTTATCAAGAGGGACCCAAGCCATTACGGTCTTGGTTTGTCCCTTATCATCTACAAACTGTAGCTCTTTAAAATAACCATTTTTCCCATTGGGAGCTTTGGTCACTTTTGAAGACGCATCAGCTTGCTGATGATTAGTGGTCCTGGGTCTATAAGTTGATTGATTTCCAACCCTCCCCGAAATATAACCCTGGGATTTTTGCCCTTGGCTACGATTATCATAGGACCCTTGGTAAACTCCTTGTGTGCGAGATGTAGAACCAATCTCAAAATGACTTTGGTTCCTTCTCGGAGTCATAAACCTCGACGGCACTTGATCCTTAGCAAAGTTTTCATGCCGTTTAGGTTTTGGTGGCGAGACACTGTGAGACGCATCTCTTTTCAGAGCAGTCACAGGTTTAATACAAATACCAGGTCTGGTACCTAACCTGTCTGTGCTAGAGATATTTTTAGACTTATCATTGGCCTCGCGCTTAGGAGCAGCTTCATTCTTCTTATTGGGACAACAAGAAGAGACATGTCCTCGTTGATGACATTTGAAGCATGACATCTGCTTTCGTGACTTAGCAGTCTTAGCAGACTCCTTCTTTGTCTGATCAAAAGACACTGAAGGTAACTCCTTATGTTTCTTAATGACCTCATTATTTCCATCAGTACTTCCAATCATCCCACTTGATACGAATTGTACTTTAGTGAGAGATTTGATTGTACTCTTGGTTAATGATGAATCATTGACAGTCTCTTTTTGGATCTCAGATGCAATAGACTGTTGATTTTCCAAATCCTCAGTCTCAGGATTAACATCTGTCATTTCTAAGTCAACAGAAGTGGAAGCAGTATAATTGGCATTAAAGGGCGGAGGAACATCTGAGTATCCTAGGCCAGTAACATCCTTTACACTACGTTGAGAGCTAATGATTCTATCTAAGGTCAAAGAAGAAGTTCTATAACCTTCAAATTATCTATTCAGCTCTACCAGTTTCATATTTGACTCTGATAACTCCTTATCCCTAATAGCTATATTTCTATTAAGCTCATTAAGGTTTAGATATAACCCGTCTATTTTAATACATTGTTCATTTATAATGTCAGTCAGACTGGTCTTATCTAGAGCATCACTCTTAATCTTCTCGTTCAGTGCTAATTTATCTTCACCTAACCTACGAACATCAGACTTAGCTAAATCTAATTCTGAGGTCAAGGTTTTGTTAGATTCTGCAAAGACACTAACCTGTGTTTGAAGATCAGTAACTAAATAGCACACATCAGCGAGAGTAAGGAGATCTAGACATACCTTTTTCTTTTCGGATTGAATATCAGCCATATATGCCACAAAATCATCGGGACTCATTTCTTCTGTCGAGTTGATGTAGAGAACATCTTCCGCAATCCCCTTAACTTCTGTGTGTGGCACATTAGCTTGAAGTTCTTCAGTAGTCGGCATGTAGGAAGTGGATTCAATTTGTTTCTCTTGATCGTCAATCTCAGCCATGAGAGCTTGCTCTGATGGTGTAGACCAATCATAAGATCCGTCTATTTGCTGAACCACTAAGACTTTGGAAGTTAGATTACTTCCCGAATCTTGTTTTGAAGTTCCAGCATCAACCTTTGGTCTTTGGCAATCCCTGGCAAAGTGTCCGTAACCTTGACAGTTATTACACTTGACCTTGGACTTGTCAAAACCTGATCGATTTCCAACCACTCTCTTACCCGTACGCTTTAGGAAATTCTTTACTCTCCTTGACACCATAGCCAGTTGCCACTGGAGGTCCATTTCCTCTAAGTCATCAGGGTCAACCTGATCATAATCTTCATCAAATTGTGCCGGATCGTTTATCTTTCCTTGAATATAGTTTTCATAGGAAGCAACGAACGATGCCAACACAGAAAGTTGTTGTTCGGCTGATTTCACACTCATCAGCATCTTATGATGCCCTTGAGTGGATTTATCTGAGGTGGTGTTCCCGTTTCGTTTTTCACTGCTATCCGAAGCAATGAAACAGAGATCCTCAGTCAATTTTTCTCCAATCTCATCAATTTCACCCACAAACAAAGCCGTGGTCGAATTGGATGAGGAATTAGAGATACTGGTCTTTCCATGGTACAGACCAGGATTCTGTAGATGATCAGAATCCGTATCTCTCGTTCTCTTAGAGAAATCATAACCCCTTAGTTTATCAATCGCTTTCTCTAGGGTCATGGTTGCATATCTTTCATCATTATCTTTCAGCATGATACCGTACATCTCCCATTTACAAGGTAAACCCTCAATAAACTTGTCGGTTTTGTCCTTGTCATTATAGAAGATAGCATGGTCGTCAAGCTCACTTAATAGATGATAGAAACGGGTGGTGTAAGCCTCAAGATCTTCTTCTCTAAAAGCCTTAAATACCATAAACTGCTTTTTTAGAAGATTACATTTACCAGCTTTCACCTGAGGGCTCCTCTCACATCTCTTTTCTAGAGCGTCCCACAGCTCTTTAGCTGTGTGAAAAGACTTCAACTGATGGTTGATCTCCTTAGGAAGGCTCATCTTAATTGAAGAATGTGCTTTATTATCGATGGTGAATTCTTTCTTCTGATTGTCATTCATTCGATCATAAGTCACAATCACTGTTGCGTTCCCTACCTCAGCTGTAGGTGCAACATATCCGTTTTTAATACACAGCCAGATAGTTATGTCATGGAATCTACATTAGCTTTCGAACCTGTCTTTCCACCCATAATAGTCCTCAAGTCTGAGTAGCTTCGGTGGAACATTAGATTTGCCAACCTCGTGTTCCATCTCGATCATTCGGCTCAAATCAGACATTTTAAAATCAAAAATTAAGTTATCTTGCGTATTCAAAAATATCAACTCGCAACTAAACTCAATTCGCAGAAATCTCAACTCGCAGAGAATCTCAGCTCGCAGAAACTCAACTCGGTTCGCAGCTGATTCTCGACTCACAAAGGAACTCAGTTCGCAGGGGAACTCGGTTCGCAGAAACTCAACTCGGTTCGCAAGTGGATCTCAGCTCGCAGAGAATCTCAGCTCGCAGAAACTCAACTCGGTTCGCAGCTGATTCTCAACTCGCAAAGGAACTCAGTTCGCAGGGGAACTCGGTTCGCAGAAACTCAACTTGGTTCGCAAGTGGATCTCAGCTCGCAGATAACTCTCAACTCGCAAATAACAGTAACCCTAATCTCAACTCGCAAAACGGCGCCTCGAAATCTGGGAACTGAAACTTTTTGGTATTTTACGAATAAATCCGTAGATTTCGTTCGAAAAACGACCCTAAAGATGTTATATAACCAAAAACCTTGTAACCACAACGTTTCTAAGCCCGAAAGCTCTGATACCAATTGTAAGTCTCTAGATCTTGGTTAGCGATAACGAATTATCTTTTAGGTATTGAGGTGCGGAATCCCTCAATACTTAAGGTTTTAGGCTTATATAACTAATCTGTCAATTAACAAGCTTCGTTTTGATATCAACTAGTGTTAAACAATCAAAACCGAGCCTATTCAATGATAGCCTTTATATCAGCACGAATTTCGAGGAGAGAATACTTAAATATTTGGTGTGTGTAATAATGGCACGGATTTCTAGATCTCTTATTTTTAGGCAGCATTAAATTATTTATATCTGGTTCAACTCGCAGGCCATGGGCTTTGCGAGTTGACTCAACTCGCAGCCCATGGGCCTGCGAGTCCAGATTTATTGCGAGCCCAGATCTCAACTCGCAGCTGAGAGCTGCGAGTCCAGATTGGACTGCGAGTTGAGATCTCAACTCGCAAGTCTGTTGACCTGCGAGTTGACTTCTCAATTCGCGATTTTGACTTTAACTTGAAATCGATACTTGTCCAATAATATTTAACAAATAATAATAACAAGTTAATATCATATATTTACAAGTCTAAACCAATTATACAAGTTTGACAATAAATACACTAATCCTATTACAAGCTAGATCTGTTGTCACAATAACATGTCCCAACATAGTGTAATCGAGGATTCCGCACTCGATTATACCTTATTACCTCGTAGATCCGGCCACAAGGGGACTTTCAATTGGTATCAGAGCCTTTTGTCTTCTAACGCTGATTACATCCAGCCCAAATTCCCTTGTTGACACAAACATCGATAACTCTTTGATATCTTCTCCCCCCGTGTCTCCAATTATCTCTGTAGAGAATCTTGTTGACATGAAGCGTCATCAAATCATCTTTAGATAGGTTGACCAAATGCAAGCTGTCGTATACTCTCAGAATCACTTTCCCTTCAATGTCCTCCATAACTGCCTCTGCAGTTTCACTATCTACAAACCACTATTTGATGTTTGTCAGAACATCCTGTGGCATTTTCTTTAACGAAACCCTCTTCAAGTAGTTGACCGGTTTGTAAACCATCTTCATCCAAGGCTTGTTTGTAATGGGATCAATCCTTGTCAGGTCAGGAACTCTTTTACCTGCTCTTGGTTTTAAATCGACGAAGTTATTCGTTCTTCCTTCACGCTTTACGATTTTCGCTAAAGTCCCTGCGTAAGGATCATTATTGTAGTTCACCAAGTCAATCCAGGCCAGTTCCTTTAGTTCAATTTTCGGCAATGAGCTGAATACTTTCAGTTTTCTTCTCAAGTACTGAATTCCATCATATCTTTTAATTAGGAATAATTTGAGTTCATTATCATGGAACCAACTTATGATGCCTTTCTTCAGCTTGCCTGATCTCTTGACCCCGATATCACCTTTATACTTTAACTCTGGTTCCTTTTCTGCCTTTTTAAACCATAAGGTTTTCATTTCAGCTCTGGACAGTTCTTTTTCTTCAGTTGTCTCATCGCCAAGGACTTCATCATCTTCTGACTCTATGTCCTTGCGATCTAACACTTTCTCACCAGTCTCAGACTCAATAATCACCTCAGTTACAGATTGCTTAGTCACGACATGTTCATCTATATCAACATCAGTATCTTGAACAGTCTCCTCGTCTGACTTCCAGTCTGCAACGTTTGTACTAAGGATCTCTCCTTCTTCTAGTTCTGACACATCGCTATCAGATTCATCTAAGCCAAGCAGTGCTTCGATGGTGTCAGATTCATCCACATTTGTAGGAGTTTGAGTTGATCCGCTCCCACCTACTTCCTGACTCGACTCCCCCTGAGCTTTTGCTGCACCTTGCTCTCTAGATGAAGAGCCAGACAACTCACCTTCTCTAGGTGCATTGGGATCATCGTCACGGTCATTATCAGACTTGAACCTCAACTCATCTTCCCTGCACCCTGTTGTCTGACTCCCCCTGAGCGACTGACGCTTCATTTGGAAGATAGTAACCTCATTTAGCCGCACTTGATCTTCTAACTTTTCAAGGCTCTTTTCTAAGTGCTCGTTGATAGCCGTCAAATTTGTTACTCGTACTTCCTGGCTTGTAACAACGGCAGTCAAAGCGGTCACCATATCCATCAAGCTAGTGATCCGGCCCTCAAGATAGGTAAACTTATCAGGATCTGAGAGAAGAGTAGCCGGGTTGGGAACAGATTGGGTGGGTTGAGGCGTCGGTGGAGCGGTGGTTGGAGTAACTGATGGTAGAGACAGTGGTGTTGTTGTTGTAGGAGTTTCAGGAATGGTAGATGCGGGAGTTGTGGTCGTCGTTGTGATCGACGGTTGGGCCGAAGGAGGTGGAACAGTGGTTCTGCGAGTAGAGGGAGGAGTATGAGATACAAATAGTGGACGTGCACCTCCCTCTCGAATAACAACACCAATGGGCCTCTAACGTTTCCGAGCCCGCAGCTCGAACCCAGAGACTTCCTCTCCCTCTAGTACATAATCCTCATACTCAACCACTTTCCGTTTACCCTTCTCCTTGGCACGGGCCGCCTTAGGGTCTAAAAGATACCTTTTGAGCTTTGGAACCCAATCATGGGTGGGTCATCATCATCATTATTTGCATCATCATCATCATCAGGATTATCATTATCATCCTCATCAGAATCAGTCTTTGTTGCTTCGGAATCAGATGACTGGCTCTTTTTAGGATCATCTGAAGGTGAAGGCCCAGCTCCCCCCTCAGCAAAATAATCGTCAACTTCTCTTAATGCTTCAGCAATAGTTTTGTGTTGCGAACTCGTGGCTGCAGCACTGGAGCTGGCTCCTCCCTAGAGAACATCTTGCATAACTTCAGCAGCAATCGCAGCGTCTACACGTTCTCCCTCGGCGGGGTGCTCTAGTTGATGCATAATATCCTCAACAACCTCAGCAGCCACAGGCAGTGGCTCTGGAATATCAGCTTGAACATGGGGGGTGACTCAGCAACATTCTCTGCAGCCACATTCTTTTCAGTGACATCCTCTGCAGCCCCATCTACAGCTTGAGGAACATCCCACCACCTATCATTTGGTGGGGGTCTATAATGAGCATCAATAATCGCTCCAAACAAAGGTACAGCATGCGGCCTGTCAGCAACAGCACGACGGTTGCTGTGACTAAGACAATGTTCAAAAATCTTCTTATCAACAGACATAAGATGGACTTCGGGATTGCCGGCAGGGAGATTCGGAATCAACCCGTTCAAAATCATCATCATGAAGCGGGGATACAAAATAAATTGATCTTTGATGCTCCCCCTGATCTGCAGCACCATCTCATCAATTAAGAATTGAGAGAAGCAGTAAGGCTTGTTGTATACCAATGAAACCATGCCAGATTGCATCTTATGGTTCATGGTGTCAACACCTGCCTTCTTTGGCCCAAAAGAGACCAATAGAATATGCATCAGGTACCTCCACTGTCCGTATAATAAACTCTTTGTGTACTAGGTGTGGGTTACATCGCCAACGTAACCCATTCTTTGAAATGCCCCAGCTCGGAACTCTAGTGGGAATGATGTTGGACCATTTTCTTGTTCTTCGGTCCCGAGATGTAAAGCCAACCTCAGATAGGCGGCAGTGAACTCAATCTCCCTCCCGGCCACAGTCGCACGAATGACCGGAGGGTTAGGACGACAATCGTGCTCAGCAGTCGCCCAGAACTCTCTTAAAAACTGAAGCTTTTAATGTCGGAGAATGAGTCAGTGCATAGAACAATCTTGATCGGGTAATGAGATCCAGCATGCCTCGGAACGGCACAGTGTTCTGATCAGCAAGATCAAAAGAGATTGCAAGGTTGTGTTTGTTGAAGAAAGCACGTTGATCAGCCATTTTTGCACACAAGCCAAAAAACAAACCAAAATAGATACCAATTGAAAGTCCCCTTGTGGCCAGATCTACGAGATAATATGGTATAGTCGAGTGCGGAATCTTCGATTACACTAAACGATAACAAACGAGACAAACAAATGTGTAAATATCACTTTTATTGAATGTAAACGAAGTTACATTCGAACATACAAAGAGTATTCGAACTAAGCCTTAAAACTCAGTTCCTAAACCCCAAAACCCCTTTTAAAAACCTATTTTCGGACTTGTGTATTTATAGGCAGCAAAGTTCGTACGAACTTACTAAGTTCGTACCTACTCTAAGTTCGTACGAACCTGTAAGTTCGTACGAACCTACAAAATACACATCCAAAACTTAAGTTAACGATTACAACGATTAACAAAATGACTTCTAAACCTAACTATTACAAACTAGAAGCTGTTGTCACAAAACATGCACCAACACTTATGATGTGATAGATATAAGTTGTGTTAAAGTTAAAGTTGTTATTTCTTTCAGTAATGGAAATGTCGGGAGAAGGTAATAGTGAACCTAGTAGAGATATGTTGAGAGAGGAGATTGGGCAGGTTCCTGAGAAGTTTGCTCCTACTTTATTATCGCATTTGGAACATATTGTTGACTCTAAGTTGGAAAAATTTGTGCAAAAGCACCTACCCCTCAAGGTACCCGAAAGGGGATCAGAGTTACAAGAAGCCGAGAGAGAAATGAACAAAGAAGAGGGGCGGTTTGATTTCAAGAACTTTGCGAATTGTAAACCTCCATAATTCTATGGAGAGATGAATCCTATGGTGAGTATGAGATGGATTGACGAGATAGAGGAAACATGTATGTTATGTGAGTGCCCCGAAAGTTTGAAAGTGTTGTTTGTTGCACACTAGAAGAAAGGGAGAGGTAATGAATGGTGGGAGTTACAAGTTAAGACGTATGGTTTTCAGGTAGCTACTAAATTCCCTTGGAAAACTTTCAGGGACATGTTTTTTGCAAAGTTTCCACTGGTAACAGAGGTGGACAGATTGAGGGGGGTATTTCTCACCATTAATCAAGGGGAGATGTCTATTTAAGATTATACGGGTTTGTTTAATGACAAATCCCGTTTTTGTCCAGAGTTCATAGATAACTCGAAGTTGTTGTTTGATCATTATCTATGTCATATGAAACCGTAGTCTAGGGAATTTATTGACCCTATGTTGTATGACACTATTCCCAAGATGATGAAAAAAGCTTGTCTCGTGAGTTAGAGTTGCAAAGGAGAATGACAAAGTTGGAAAATAATAGAAGGGTGGAACAAATCCCACCAACACATCAAACATTTATAAAGAAGCAAAGATTCAGTGAAGGATCTCAACAACAACAATGACATCAACTATCACAATCGCAGTTTAAGGGAAATGTAAAGGAAGTCCCAACGTGTAATAACTGTGGTAGGCGTCACTAAAATGAAGTGATATAGTGATTTTGAACTAGAATGGTAGTAATAGATGAAATGAACTATGAGTTGTTTCTAAATGATGCTAATATGAGCATATAACCATTAGTTAGTGATTTCAAATCAATTAGTGGTGAAATTTTGATAGAAACTTATAATATCCAAATTGAAAAAGATGAATTCATGATTAATGAACTTAACCAAATAAATTGTTGTTTAAAAGAGTTGTTTTGATGTTATCAATGATGATTAATGTGGTGTTAAAAGTAATTGCAGAATAGAAGGAATTAGGAGTTGACATGGTGAAGTTATGACGAGTTTGACATTAAAAGTCAAACTGGACATACATGATCATAGAAGTGAATTAGTGATAGAAAGAGTTATATGAGATTTTGTTGTATCCTTATTATGTGTTGAATTGTTATATGATGCTTGATAGGTGCTAAAAGAAATGGTTATCCTCATTTGGCGAATTATCATTTCCTAAACGAACAAGGTGAGTTTCTATAGAGGTTAAACAAGTGAAGTTGTATAATGAATACGGATTACATTAGTGTAAGATGATTCAATTGATAGTGGAGGAAGTGGTTTCATGTTGTAAGTGAACCATATGATAGTTGCTCTACAATGTAGAGATTTTTAATCACGTCGCTAGTAACACATGTGTAGCCCGCTAATGAAGTTCTCTCATTGGTTCTCCCATTATCATAAGAAAACTCATTCTCATTTGAACTACGTTAATTTAGACCATACCCAATGCTTACGTCGGTTTGACAACCGACACGCGTCGGCCGACCGACGGGGTTGGCACCGTCGCGTCGGTTCAGCACGACGGGTTGGCGAGTGAGAACTTCAGGATATCTTTTAAAACACGCAATGGGGACTCATAATTCAAGTTCCTTTTCTTTCGATCTTTGAATCCTTCATCGGCCACCAACATAATGTATGTGTCGTCCATACCACTTTCCCACTCATTTTTATACTTTTAGTAGAGGCTTTGAAAAAGCTTGACATCTCGTTAAAGTTTTGACCATTTACTTGTTATTTGATTAATACTACGTTTAGTATCAACACAATGGTTGGTGTAACATCATGATTTAAAAAATATGGGTTTTCAAAATCTTTTCTTTAATATAAGTAATTAATTAAATGCATAAACGTCCCATTAAAGTAATCAATAACCAAACTAGAAGTTTGGTTCACCAAAGTTCAAGTGTTACTTGTCTTATAATCACAATAGTTAAAGAAAATGCGAATAACTACAATATGCAATACATAAGTAATAACATTTACAAAAGTGAGCTAAGGCATCCTAGTCACTAGTCTCTATATGTATTAGCTACTCATCTCTCTCAAGTATCCTCCTGGTGTTCCTAACCTGCGGTAGACAATTAGGCAAGTAAAAAACAAGTGTTAGCTTAAAAAGCTAAGTAAGTATAACAAGTTTAATTGAAAAACAAGTCCAATTGAAATAGTCATTAACTTGTGTATCGTAACCAATAGTTATCATAATCCATGACAATATAAATCGGGTAAAGTACATGCATATAATCATGACAATGTAATCGGTTAAGTACAAGGCAAAATATCATATGACAATTATATCCTAAGTCATGCCTATCGTAATCATATTCGTATTCCTTTTTTTACTTGTATCGTATTTCGTTATCTTATCGTAATCGTAATCGTAATCGTAATCGTGAACCACGTAGGAGTTAGTCCACTGGTCAACCGGGTTACTACATATAATTGGGCATGATGCCCTAGAAGACCATATGGGGGAAATCCTACTACAACCGACTTGGTGAAGAAGCAAATTAATGTGGTTCATCGTTGTTGTTAGAGAATGACACATCACTACCGATTTGTTCATTCCCGAGCAAGTACTACTAGTGTGTGGCGAACCCACGTACCTCTCCAATCGGGTGGTGTTACAGGACAAAGTCTAGATATCCCGTCCTACGATCATAAAGTAATGCTCCCTCTCGGGTAAACATCATGAACCCTTTCGGGATCACCAAAAAATCTTTACTCATATCGTATTCATTATGTTCAAGTTTCGTTATTGTTCGTTAAATTGTTAAGTTCACATATAGGGCCACTTTTACTTATCCAAATTTGACATAATTTTATTGGACCTTCAATCACCAATTAATATAATCATATACAAAATTGCAATGCATTAGGATATAAACCTTATTTAAGATGAATTTTATATAATCATGTTGCTGAATTCGTTTATAATCTGACCCATTCAGGAAATCGTTAATTTCAACCTATTTAGAGTTCGAATTGACCATCGATCATCTCATAACAAAAATAGAGATAACACATTCACGTTTCCATATGTATAAGATTCATCTCGATTGAAGTTATGGTTGACTTTATATGAATTTTTGAACATGAAAAAAATAATCAGAAACATTTGTATTCATATGTAATCAAACCCATAAACCCTTAATTTAATCTTCTCAAATGATCATATATTTATTAGCTATTGTCCTACTGATTGTAATCTTTAACATCATCGTTTTATCTTTTGTTGGTTTAATCATTCTTAATCAATCTCGGATATTATTCCAATCTAACAATTCAACAGTTTATTATTACAAAGATCAACACATTTGACCCGCTTCTACTCATTCATATTTTATAGTATTTTACAAGTCACCCAAGAACACATTAATCTAGTATAATCCAAAAAATCAAAGCTTTTAGAGTTACACTTTATATTACATGAGTTTGACAAAAATATGTTACAAATTCGTCATCGATCTGTCCAGATTTATTAAATGACCCGTTTGACCCATTTAGATTCCAAATTAGAACAAAGTTCAAAGTTCAAAGTTGTAGAGAACATCAAGTTATACCCCAAAACCAATTTTCAAATTAATTGGAGTAGTGTTAGATTTTATACAAATTCTCTAGTAAACTGATTTCAGATTACAAGTTAACAACATATTTTCATCAATTCTTCTTTATCATCATTCAAACCCTAGAACAAAAATCATAGGTCTTAAACTACAATTTAAACCATCCAAAAAGCATTATAAACATAATTAAATAAACGATATTACTATATAAATGATCACAATGTTTGGTTGATCGAATTGTACTGTTTAAACTTCACAATTCCAGTTTCAATTTGACAAGAACTCACAAAGTTTTCTTTTCCTTCTCTTGGGCACACAAAAATGCAGTGAACAAATGGGGAGGTTAGGGTTTCCTAACTCCTTAATTAACCAAAACATAAGAGTTATATTGGATCCCCTCAAGTTCCCTAATTTACAATGTAAACCCAAGACACCATTTTCATCACATTCTAAGTCCAATTTGACCATTATTAAATGTTGATATTTAATTGTCTCATTGTTTTATCTTTAATCTTATATGAACGATAATTTATAATATTGATTTATATTTTTGTGAAATTCAGGATGTTAGAGTTGTAATTTTCTTGTATGACTACCCATAAATAGTCACCCGTTTTTGAATTCCCAATTACTCCAATTTGAGAAGCGTTGATCTTTTTGTCGTTCGCTTGGTTTTGCCACTTTTTTTACCCTTTCCTTTCTTTTCCTGTTGGCCAATTCAGATTCGGATTCGCCTACGGCTTCGTCATCAGGTGGTGGTGTGTGGACGTTTCCAAATTGATTTTTGTTTAGTGGTGTTTTGTGGGTAATACGATTGTAGGTATTGTGTTTGTGGGGAAGTAGCAATTGTAAACATTTTGTTTGAAAAAGAGTGACAATTGTATGTATTTATATTAGAAAAAAGTGTTAAAAATTAATTTTTTTAATGTATTCGTTAATTTAGTCATTGGAACAAATGGGCCCCACGTATACCTCAGTTTTATTCCGTCCTGGCTTCGTCTCGTAGAGACGAAAGCAGGAGAACAATGGCCAAGGACGGCGTCGTGCCTATGACATCCTGCCAAGGGCGGCCGTCCTTGGGCCTAACATGGGGGACGAGCAGCAATAGGGACCAGTCTAAGGTGATACATGCTACATTGATATATATTTATTGTTGTGTAGGTTGTACCCATAATTGGGCTATAATGGTTAAGTTATGAATTACTTGAGGTTGACCCGGGCTCATCCCGGGATCTAGTTCGACCCATGCTTTGACTTTTAAATTTTTTTTTGATTTTTTTCGACTTTTTTCATTTTTACCCTCAAACTTTTAAAACTATAATTATAAATTATAATATTTGAAATGAAATATATAATCTTACTTATTATAGAATTGTCTTAAATATTCATTAAAAGAGCAATTAGAAAAATTATAATAATCATTTACAAACTAGTAATAAATATTTATAAATACAAAACTATCACAAAAGTCATGGCTATATCAGTTGGCAATCAATCCATCTAACAAGCATGACGTCTGAGGTTTGAAACATAGGGTAGACATTGTTTCCTTTAATGTTGAAGTTGTCCTACATCTATGGTAATATAAACTACAACCTACTATGACCTCCCATATATTGCAAGTCAAACACACAAATATTCCAACTTAACCATAGTTGACCTACTAATTTGGAACATTAACCTACACAGTTTATGTCGAAAAAAATGATAAAAAAACCGGGTCACATACAGCTCCGGGTCATCGGGTCGATCCAGTTCAACCGGAGATCCGGTCGATTCAACTCGAGTCGAAAATCAAGATTAGCGAGGCTTAAGTCGGCCCGGTTTTGAGTCTGGGTTCCGGTCCGACTGATCCGACCAGCAGAATCAACTCAAATTTCAAAACAATGTAATTCATAGTTGTTCGTGGGATCCACACCTTACTTATCCTATCTAATAGGTTAGTATACTCCATAGGTGGTTAAACATTATTATAGATTAGATACAAAGATAGATTATAGATATAGAAGCAATAAATAGGTTACCGATACCAATATGTATGACATGCAACTTTGACTTGCATATATTTAGCCATAAAACTTTATTTCTACATCTAAAATGAAACTCAATACTCGACGTCTCGACATGATGAGAACAGGCCCAATTATATTCGGGCCAAGTTAGAAATAGGTAATAAAAACAGGTCCAATTATATTCTGGCCAAGAAATTACCCGTTTAACCAGGTAGGGCTTCAAGTTTTCCCCCAATTCACACAACAAAACATCTTCAATTGATTTAATTTTTCGTTAATTACCTTCAATTCCCCACCGGCAAACTCTTCTCCGTCGCCGGTGTTTACACCTCGTAACGTAATTTCCACCCGTCTCTCTCTATATATACATAGTCACAATTTATTTAATACTGTATAGAAACTCAAACTCTAAATTGATTTTATTTTGGTCAATTGCCATTCCAAATCATGGTATTGTAATCATCAGCCAGTGAAGTGATGGAATAACTTTTAGAATGAATGTAATTTTTTGAAATTAGTTGAGATTTTTAATTATGGCTAGGGTTTTTATCTTTGAATTTTAGGTTTCTTCAGGATGTATCCTTCAAGAGGGAATAGTAATGCTTATGGACAGCAACAACAACAACAAGGTTACTCTGGTCAATCTGCTTATGGTCAAAATGTAAGCTTTCTATTTTAAGCAATCTTGCTTGTACACAACCAAAAAAAAATACTGAATTTTCAACTCTTTTATGAATAATCTTGGGGTTTTATAAACTGCCACATCTACCTATAGATAGGGTAAGGATCCTGTAAGAACGTCTTTAGTATAGTAATGGTAATGACACTCAAAGTCACATTATTCGAATCATATAAATAGATAAATTTACAAAGTTGACATCGTTGGTGACATGATTTAGTGGCCAAACAATTATTCTCTTGAATGAATTAATGCAAATTTAGCAGACCCTCATTTCCCATGATAGATATACACTTTCAAGTAGAAATGGCCTTAGATTTAAGATTTTTATGAAGATTTAAAACTAAATAATTTTGTGTACAGTTTTTGTGATACTTCCTCCATCAGTCCATCTCAAAACAAGGAAAAGCCTTTTGTTTAAAATGTAAGATTACGAAAATTCTGTCATTTGAGGTTTAACAAACATTAGGTTACTCTTGAAACATCAATTACAAAGATGTAATAACTTATTGTCATTGAACACTCTAATTTTTTTCTAAACAATATAATTAATTGGAGACCATTGAATTCTATATAGAAAATTTTGAGTGGCATTCATATGATTGCCATAAAATGTGAATGGATTTTCCGATGAAAGTTAAATTTTTCAATGGTTTATATGGAACACATAAGAAAGGAAATACTATAGAAACAGTTTTAATCTGGTCTAAGAAGTTGAAATACCAAAAGCTCGTATATTTAGAGTGGGAACCAAAAGGCAATAGGCTTCTTTAATTTGGTGTGGTGGGGTTAGAGTTTAACATATTCACCTTTACCATTCAGATTTTGGTGATGCAATATTGTAATATCAATCTTGAAGTTTGACATCAAAAGTCAAACTTGCACTTTCTGCAATAGGGAGTAAACTATTAAGTAAAGTTGTGGCTTAAATAAAGCCAAATGCCAATTTTTTGAAGAAATCAAAGAACACATAGTAATGCTGTATGTACTTGACATCAGTTCAATTTTTGTGTTGCGTGTGTGCAAATGAGGTATTCCACTTTCTGATTCATCTTGTTTCTTTTGGTGAAATATGTAATAATTGGTATTAACTTGATTTATGCCTCTGACTTCACATTTATTTGGTTGAAGTTGGGGCCTGATGGTGGGACCTCTCAGCTGTCGATGTCTTCACGGCATGCAGCCATGTTAACTGCTCATCCGTCTGCTGGAGCTCAATATGATGGTCAATATAGCTCTGTGTATGGGTCGATGGGACTTGGCAGTGCGCTACAGGTCAGTGAACATATGACTTGCTGTTAACTTAAATTTTCATACGGTATTGTAATTAATTGATAAGGTTCTCATATCTATTTTAGGGGGTCTTTGTATCACGAGTTTAGGAATCTTGGCATGACAATGATACCCGTTGCATGTGTCTGTTTGAGGGGTTTGGAAATTATAATATGGGGTTCACACCCATAGACTCATACCCATGTAAGGGGTTGTTTTTTTGTTTTTTTTTGTTTTTTTTGTCTTTCAATTTCTCAGCATTCCCATGGTCCACTTTTTTCCTGTTTTTACCCCACAAAGTTCCCTATTTTTTAATAGCAATGCCCAGACCCTCTCATATAACAAACTACATTTTTAAAATAATCATACCCATTCCTGATCAACCCTACATTAAAGGGAATACATAGTGATTCCCAACCTGTGAACCAAAAGCAACCTTAATAATAGTGTGTCTGACTCACCAAACGTAATATCATGTAAACTCTATGTTTACATCTGCAGGCTCCTGGTGCAAGTTCCAAAGGAACTGGATCGTCTGCTTTGGAAGGTCGAAGTGCCTATGGTTCAGCCATCCAAGAGTCACCAAAGTATGCATCTGATGATTATTCCGCGGTTAGCCAAAAGTATGCTCAAAAAGGGGAGGTGTCAGATTACTCACCAGGGGATAGGCGCCAGTATGTGGAACGGCCCAGTGCTTATAGTGTTCGAGATTCACAGAACGAGCCAAGTGCTAGGTTTTCTGATTCAATTGCTTATGGTCATCATCATCATCAGGTTGTCCATCATAATCATAATTCCTATATGGGTGGTTGCTGTATAGGAACCTTAATAATTGATGGAGTATTTGTTTTTACTACCGGTCATAACTGACTGGGTCAACGCACAAGTACTTAGAGCCATACTACTAATGATTACAAAGACAGTATTATTACAATATCAATCTAAATTTCCAAATAGAAGAATTTAGACCATATGCATTCAAGTAACTTTGGGCAATTGTCAACCTATTCGACTCATTTGATCTATTATCTTTTTAGCTAATTTATTTGACGTGATCCATTTGAGTTAAACCATAGTCTAAATTAAGCCATTCTTAGGTAATTGGGTCTAAATGGCCACCTCTATCTTTTATTTTATATTGTACGACAATGTTTCATCTATTAGTATATGAAAGCTTGAATTTTTTCCCTCCATGATATTTATGGTTTTGTGTCTACTTGTTACTGGAACAGGCGGACTTATATGACCGGTTGGATGCTGCATCAGCCCTCCGGAAAGAATTGCTACAGGCTCATGCACTCCAGTCTCCTATCGAAGGGAGTTCTAGGTAACTGTACAGACTAATTTCTTTAATTTTAATCACATTGGTTTCTGTTTACACTTTTTTTTGGAAACTTATACCTTTGTCATGGTTTTCTCTATTGTGAGTTACATCTTCATCTATGCCCCTCTTTTGTTGTGCTTATCTATGAATGAGTAGCAAGTGCGACATGACCACCACTTTTAAGGACATAACTATTGAAGATAAATATTAATGATCTGATATGTCTTGAAGCACTAAGTAGCAAAACATTTCTGGCAGACAAGCTGATTATCTAGCAGCTCGGACGGCTACTGTTCGTCATGCTGGTCAAGAACTTCTGCCTTATAGTGGGAGACTTGATACTGATCCAAACACTTTGTCAATGATTAGTGGTCTATCACATCGTGCACAACATGCTCCATCAATATTAGGGGCTGCCCCACGGCGAGAGTTGGATGATCTTGTGTATACTCATACCTCTGCAAATCCTGGTTATGGAGTTAGCCTGCCACCTGGCAGGGACTACGGTTCAGGAAAGGGTCTTCGCAGTATACCCCTTGAGCCAGATTATCTGGCACGTCCTGGTTATGTAAGGCTTGATGATCGTAAACAACGAGACGAAGAACGTGAACGAGATCGTCGTAGGGAGCTTTTGCGAGATAGAGAGAAAGAACGAGAACGGGAACGAGAACGTGAACGAGAACGAGAAAGAGAAAGAGAACGTAAGAGGGAACGAGAACGTATCCGTGAGAAAGATAGAGATAGGGAGACCAAGCGTGCTACTGAAGTTAGACGTGAACGGACTCCACCAAGGATCTCTAGGGACCGAGGTGGCTCATCAACAAAGGCTGACAGATCATTGAGACGGGAATCGCCTAGGTGGATTTTGTTGCTTAATTCTGTTTGCATAGCTGATACCATCTTTTGCAGCCTTCATAGACTAACGTTGTGTTCTGTTATATGCTGAAGGCGTCGTTCACCCGTGAAAGAAAAACGACGAGATTATGTCTGCAAGGTAAAAAGGCACATAAGAGCTATGTCATTCAATGATTGTAACTTTCTCTTCGTTTGTAAAGTTCGGTATCTTTCTTGGGATGTGGGTCCCCTTTTGCATCAGATCCTGTTACATTGCTTTATGTCAAATCCCGTCCCTGGTTTTTCTTGATTTACCATACACTTTATGGTATTCTTTTGTCACCCATCTGTCTTCAGAACCTATTCGTTTCCTTTTTGCTCTCACACCCTCTATAAATGTTGTAGAACCCTTATGGGTTTTCAGATCTTAGTCTTTTGTTGATCTATGTGATTTTTAGTGGATTTCTTGGCTATTTGCATTCAGAGCCATCTTCATATTTGGGCTGTTTGACTTGATCTCTGATTAGACCTTTGCATTGATATAATTGTTCTAATATGTGGCTAATCTGTCTTTTGTTTTAAAGCAGGACATTAAGATTCACTCGCTTAAATTTCTGATAGTTTCTAGTTCCTTCTTTGCAGGTTTATTCATCCAACTTGGTAGATGTGGAGAGGGACTATTTGTCTATTGATAAGCGGTATCCTAGGCTATTTACGTCTCCAGAATGTTCTAAGGTATGTTAAAGTTCTGCATCAACTACTTAGCGTTCTCCATAGTTGTAATAACTTGTGCGCTAATTCACTGCAGGTGATTGTTAATTGGTCAAGAGACGATTTAAAAATTCCCTTGACTGTTCCTGTCAGGTTTGGCTCAAGTCATATTTGACATTATTAGTATCTTAATAAGATTTAGACTTTTGCAGGTAAAAAGTTAACCAATTGTTGTTATCGTTAAAACAGTTTTGAGCATGATTTTGCACAAGGTGATCCAGAAACAAAGCATAAAGATGCATCCACTGAAACAATGGTGGATGATCCTGTAAAACTAGAACACGGGAATATTCGGTGGAATGCAAAGGTATCTTTTACTTGTAAAGTGTTGCTTGAACTTATTAATAAACATTAATGTCTTAAGTTCTGTAGAGAACAAAATGCTTAAAAAGAATTGCTACCTAGATTGAACTGCATGAAAGTCGAAAAGATCTTGATGTTAATTGATAATGTAATTTCTTTTTATTTGGATTAGATAATATTAATGAGTGGGCTTAGCCAAAATGCTTTGGAGGAGCTATCATCTGAAAGAGATTATGAGGATCGAATCCCCCATTTTTGCAATATGCTTAGGTTTGCTTGTCTTAAGAATGGTAATTCTTTAATAGCAATTGGAGGCTTGTGGGAAGCATTTGATGGCAAAGATCCTGCAGTTGACAAGTCAACTCTGGTTCAGACTGCTCTCAGGTTTGTTTTTGCCTTGCAAGATTTATTTTTACATATTTTCTTGTTATTAAATAATTGTTTTATGCTGTGTAGGCATGCCAAAGACCTGACAGGACTTGATTTGAAGAGCTGCAAATGCTGGAATCCATTCCTTGAGGCAATCCTCAATGTTTATCAACCAATTAACTTGTATGTTGCTTATAGCATTAAAACATAAATAATTTATTTCTATGTTTGCAGATTCATTATGATCGAGTTGGGAAAAATGGCTTGTTTAGCCATAAGGAGGTGACTGTTCTCTATCTTCCTGATTTATCAAATTGCTTACCTTCAGTAGATGCATGGAGGGATCAGTGGCTTGCCCACAAGAAAGCTGTTGCTGAGCGGGAACGTCTGCTAGCTTTTAAACGAGAGGTATGCTCTTCTTTAGAGAAATGAACCAACAGCATTATAACTGTCAAGGAAAATAAACCTTCTGTTATTATGTATTATTCTGAGCTTTTTTTTATCCATCTGTTTTGCCTAATATAGATATCTCGAGAAAAGAAGGAAAGCTTGAAAGGTAAGAAGCTATATGATCATACTTATGGAAGTATTGCAGATTGTGCTTTTATGACCATATTCCTTCTGCTCAGGTAAGGAACCTGAGAAAACCAATGATGTGAAGAAGGATGTGAAAACAGTGAAAACAGTGAAAAAGAAAGTATCTGGATCCTCTGGGTCAGCATCAAAAGTCAATGAAAAGTCAACAGGAAAAGTAAAGGAAATAGGAAAAGAGGTAGTTCAAAGCAATGTAGCAATAGAGAAGAAAGATAAGAGCAACAATTCTGGTAAAAAGGATCAGGTAGACGACGTTTCTTCTCAGAAGACTGGTAGTGGAAAAAAGAAAATTATAAGAAAGATAGTGAAAAAGAAGGTCGTTGTTGAAAAAGATAAACCAGAAAAGGCGGCTGAACAAGGAGACGCTTTAGATTCTAAGAAGGTCGACATTGAAAAAGATAAGCCAGAAGAGGAGGTTGAACAAAGTGATGCATTAGATTCTAAGAAGGTGGTACAGACTTCCACAACTACTACGAACTCAGAGGTTGCTGGTCAAAATGAAGAACCAATTGGCAATCCTCCTTCCACTGTTAAGACATTTACAAGAAAAAAAGTTGCCAAAAAGGTTGCTGTTAAGAAACTTGTTAAGAAAGAAGATGAAGGGACACAATCTGAGGTGACGCCAGTTAAAGAGCAAGAGAGTTCTGAAAATAAGCCAAAGAGTGCAAGTGGGAAGACAACCGTCAAGAAGAAGATAATCAAGAGGGTTATGAAGAGAAAGATTGTAGCTAAGAACGCTAACAATACCGATAAGGCAGCAGATGAAACAGGAGTAGCTATCGGGGAGAAAAGTGCAGAGTTAAGGAAACAGGAAAGTGAAGTCAAATTAGAAGTCACTGAATCAGTCTCAAAGGCAACGCCTCCAAGTGTGGTCCCTGACCAGATGAAGGATGCTGGCAGTCTTGATGAAAATGAGACTAAAAACAAAGGTGATAATAATCGTGTAAAAGAAGAGAATAAAGGTAAAGTAGATGGTGGTTCTTCATCCAAAAAAAAGATTGATAACAATGAAAAATTAAAAGATGGCGAGAAATCCAAGGAGGGGAAAGTGAAAAAACTAAAGGACAGTAAAGCTGAAGTAAAGGGTAAGGAAGTCAAAGATAGGAAAAAGGATGAGGAGATTCCTCGGCATCCTGGTTTGTTTCTTCAAACGAGGGAGAGCAAGGACTCTAAAGTAAGTGATCCTTTCTACAGTGATGGTTTTAGTGAACTCTTGTTTATGTTCACATTGTTTTAACATCATGTAATTGTTGTATTCTCACTGTGCAGTTGCGTTCATTGTCGCTTTCTCTGGATTCCCTCTTGGCTTATGATGATAATGATACTGAAGAATCAACATTCGAGGTCTGTTATTTGGCCATCTCTTTTATTTGTTTTTGTTAATTTTATCTTAAAATGACTACTTGATTATATTCGTTAAGTAATTTTTTCTTCATTTTTTTCCCTCGTGGCAGTTATCTTTATTTGCTGAAACGTTTTATGAAATGCTTCAGTATCAAATGGGTTCTCGGATTTTAACGTTTCTCCAGGTTGGTCTAAGTCAGTACCAGTTTAAGATGTACTTCTTAGTTCCCTTATTTATATTATTTCTGATGTCATTTTCTTCTATTGCAGAGATTGAGGATCAAGTTTGTGACTAAAAGAAACCAAAAGAAAAGACAATTAGAAGAAAATTCCGAGAAGGAAAAAGTGAAAACATCTGCTAAGCGTGCAAAAACTGATAGTTCCAAAGTGGAAAGCAAACCTGTTAAAACTGAAACAGTTGAAGAAGCCCAAACAGAGGATGAAAAAGCTAATGCCAAGGTAGAAATTACGGTTACCGAGAACAGAGAAAACACAAAATCAGCAAGGGAGGATATGGAAGATCCTGAAGAAGAGCCTGAAGAAGATCCTGAAGAAGATGAAGAGATGGCCGATGCAAGCCCCAAAGGTAACACAGAGAATTTGAATATCGAGTCAAAAACTGCTGCGAATGATGAAAAGAATGCTAAAGAAACTGTGAAAGATATTAAGTTGGAAGATGCAGAGAAAAAGGAAAAGGAAAAGGAAATGGAAAAGGTGGAAATAAAAAAGAAAGAGAACATTGACAAGGAGCTTTTGCAGGTTTGTCATCTTTATATCTCAGCGTTGTAGCATTTCCATAATATTCTTGCATTTCTTAATTTGTTTGAATTCTACTACGAAACAGGCTTTCAGGTTTTTTGACCGAAATCGAGTTGGTCACATCAGGGTAAGTCAAATTACTAATTCAGTTCCGGTATTTTCATGTTCACGGGTGGGATGAGTTTAAGTAATATGGATCTGTTTCTTTTTAGGTTGAAGATATGCGGTTGATCATCCATAATTTGGGGAATTTCTTGTCCCACAGGGATGTCAAGGTAATAGCCCTTCTTTTTATCTAAATATGTGATAGAACTTGTGAAGGAAAAGGAAGTTGCGATTATGATTTTTGAATGTGATAAACCTGAGACTTTTTTACTTGTATTATATTTGTCAGGATCTCGTTCAAAGTGCACTGCTAGAAAGCAACACTGGGAGGGATGATCGCATTTTATACAATAAATTGGTGATGATGGAAATCTGAATTAGGAGAGATCAGTACTTCTTGGTTCGTTCATATGAAGAGTATTTGGTAGCTTTATCTTTGTTTTGATTTTTTACTGGATACATAGAAGATGTTTTTTAGAAAGCGACAAATTTTTTACTGGATTCGGTAGCTTTATGTTTGTTTTTATTATTTATGTATCTCTGACAATTTGTAAACCGAATGTAGTTCAAATGTGTGGCCATTGACAGTTGAGCTATAGTAAGATCTTTTTAAGCATTTGAAAGACAAGAATCAAGGCTATCCGCAAATGTTTTTACAGGCAACTCCATTTCATTACTGATTTTGAGTAGGTGTGCATGACCGATATGGAATGATACATTTGTGCCTATTGTATGTGTTAATGTAATATGAGATTGAAAAATGTTAAAAACTAGTTCATCTGTTTTGCTGTGAAGAATCATATTCACTGTATTTTTGTCTTACTGAACTCAAGTTTTGATGGAGGAGATTCGGTTAATCAATAAAGTCATGCCACTCCTAATCCTCTTTTGAACACATTCCTTTTTTTTGCAGATACTTGACATGGTTATGTGGTATTTAAGGATTTGTAGACAAACTATATGATTCTTAAATTTCTGTCAAATATCTTCTTGGATGCTGATCTTATAAAATAAAGCTATATCGTTTCAACCACTACATATGTATGTGTTATCTACTGCATTCTTGTTTTGCATTAACTTTGTATGCTGTTTAGTAGTTTAACAGAAATAGACAGTTGCATCATGCAAGATTTGATACCTCAGAATTTGATAGTTTTATATAATGGCTGCTAGCCTACGGGAAATTGAAAACACATAATAATGGCGAGCCTAACTCGCAGGGAAAACAGTGTATGCAGTTTGAACAATAGTGAGTGCAAATAACAAAACTACTGCAAGAACCGATAATATCACCCATGGGCTCCTAAATTAGGTGTGTATGAGATTTGCAAATAATAGTGAGGGAAAACAGTGTATACAGATTGAACAATAGTGAGTGCAAATAACAAAACTGCTGCAAGAACCGATAAGATCACCCATGGGCTCCTAAATTAGGTGTGTATGAGATTTGCACGTCATTCGTTCCATGGCTTATTGCAGTGATTGTGAACCTGTTTATGAACCACGTCTAGTGCACTATCCGGATCCAACGTGATATCCTTCGATAATGGGTTAAACAATTTAGCCACTGCCTTATCGCTACCGATTGGATTTTGTATTATACCTTGTGAATGCAGAAGGCTAACGTCTCTTGCATAATCGATAATATTATCCATGAAAAATATGTAAGAAGTCACCTCGTTCCCAGCACCAACATGGAGTCTTTCAAACGCTATCAGGTTCAAAAACAACGACTCAGTTGCATCGTCGACCATGACTGGAGGAAGCTTGAGGACCCCACCTTCGAAACCTATGCCTTCTAAACTTCATGTTTTTCTTTTCTTGAATTGAATCCCTGCTTCGTATAGTTCAGTGGCTGATCAAACAATCTCATCACCTTCATCAATGACTAACCGATGGTATGACTTCACGACCGTTTTCTTCTTGTGGTGTGGGTTCTGCCATAGTAGGCTCTTTTGATACACATACAATGGATGCAGACATCTTCCCATTTTTGTGATCTGAGTATACTGGGAGAAGAATCTTTGCATCATTCTGTTTACGAATTCTTCATCATGCTACATATTGATCAAGTAAACTGTCACGTATATCATCAAATAAATTCAAGTACTAAAATAACAACATATATAGGTCAATTTTCATTTCGAGCAAGGTAGATTGTGTTTTGCCGTTTCAAGCAATGACGTCTTAATTTTCTAAGACAATGAAATTTAACATGACTCAAATGAATAGGGAAATGTTAGGTGCAACCATCAACATCTAACCTTATGTGCTGTTAGGTTGAAAAGAGAGGCTGATCATGTAAATATGATATATTGAAGGACCAAAAGCATAACTTCTATAAATATTTTTGTTTTTTGCCAGCAACCATCCTTGCGGCTAACAATACGGATGTTATGCTCGGGCTAAAATATGTCGTGGGACAAAATTTTTGAGAAACGATATATGGGCTTAAATATTGGTCGAAAAATTTGCATAATGTCATATGTCAACCGTTTGAAAGTGGACCCATCTTAAAATTTCATGGACAGTTAACATGTTTTATTAGGTGATTGCCTGATCTTTAGACCAATCGTGTAATTAATCCGAAAATCATATCAAGAATGTAATGTTCTACAAATCTGCAACCATCACCTGATCATTTTCGTCTTTTGTAACAGCAACCAGTGTATTCAAAAGCAGGATCAGTAACTGGTTTTCAAGCATGAGCATATCTCGTTTGAGGTACGACATGATGTAAAGCTTTCCATGGTTACTAGCAACCGGATCATTCAGAGCATAATCATCAACACCATCATCATCAGGATTATCAGTATGTCCATCTTGACTAGTTGCTGCACGCAATATTTCAAGCATGAAACATCCATCCAAAATCATTATCTTCACAAACCCAATCATATCTTGATGCCATTTTTATTCAAGTGAACTGTATGCATGCTTAAGATCCTCAACTACTTCCATTACAGCATCAACATAGCACTCAAAAGGTTTTTTGTATCTTTTGAGAAATTGAAGGAGCGCTCGGTGCTTGTTTTCTTCCATGGATTCTAATTTGATTCTCCATAATGTATGGACCGAATGAGACTAATTGTATCTTGCATGCTCCTTTGTTGAGATTGGTTTCACAAGAGGGTACACGATAGATTGATCATTTCTTCCATTGCTCCATTTCTGATGACGAATCACCCATGTTTTTTAGTTCTTGATTCACATTCATCACCCATTCATTTCTCCCATTTTTATTTGTGCACAAATACAAAATCTATAGATTATTTTAGTTTGTAGTTATTTGAATACAAAAATTCTGTTATATTTATTGATCATGCATGGAAAAATACTTGATCTCCATGACTCCATTTGGTTGTAAATAGCTCATGAAGCAAGTAAGAATATAATATATATAATCATATATATGAAGGTACATGGAGAAAGATTTTATAAAAATGTATAATACTAACAAATGAATCCAGAAATCTTCCAAGAACATAAATCCACCTCTTACAACTAATTACAAGAATAGAACAAGTGAAGAGAGAACAATGATCAATTATTCATCAAAGAGATGAATAATCTGGAACCAAGATCAAACCCTAACAATGGGTGAAAACAAGAAATAGAGAGAGAGCTTTAGTCGTACAGGAAACAGAATGCAGAATGAATTAATTTCCTTAACAAAAATAATAATAATCTTATGTATTTTAGACTTATTATTAATTATATTTTAGTCTCTCTAAATATCAATTGGAACACTTCTAGTCCTTGAACTTTGACCTTCAGAGCATCACAAGTCCCTCAGCTTCAAGCTTTAATCTTCTATTACTGCTACTAGAACCTTTGTCTTATACTGCAACTTTTAACCACTGCAACTTACTCCAAACATTATATAATCTGCACAAAACCAAGCAAGTTACCAAGAATAACTATACAAGCAAGATTGCAACAAGCTAACCAATAATTAGCTTTTTATCAGATTTGCTTTCTTATTTATTATCTTTATTCTAATGTTTATAAAAAAACTTTATGCAAAGGGATGGTGTTCTAGCCTTCGTAGGAAAAAAAACTAGTTTTAAAATATGTTTAGGAATATTTCTTCATGCCTAGCTTAAAAGCCTTTGTATCTTCCATTATACACTTTTTTTTTTTTTTAAATGAATTAGTTTAAGCAATAACTAAATTTTAAAACCTTTGGTAAAAAGTCGATTTATGGTTTTGAGAGTTAAGCTATAGGCATATCAAAATCATGTTTTAGACTCGATCTGTTTTCTTCGAGAGAATGAAATCAAGTATCGACTGTTGAACCATTTTGGTTCCATATAGTGTTTATCACTTACTCCCTCCGTCAAAGATTGTTATCCACAGACAAAAAACACGTAATTTAATAACATATGATTATTACAGATTTTTTTTTATATGATTACAGTTTTACCTTTATTTTTTTGTACACATTTTTTTGCTATTTATATATATTAGGGGTAATCAAATAAATTCAATTAATTATACCAATCAGTTTATAAAAGTACACAATTAAATTGAGATAAACAAAAAAGAAAATGTGAATTATAATTTTAAAACAGAAGGGAGTATAATTTTGGTTGGAAGTTTGTCTCACATGGGAGTGGAGATATAAATGAGATGGGCTTATTAATCTCAAGGCACCCAAATATTTGAATATGGTTAATAGAAAGATTGATATCAAACTTTACTCAAATGTTCATCTTTATGAACCATCTTCATTTCGATTCAATTAGAAAACAAACTTCTAAAATGTTCACTTACAAGATCGGTCGGTTCATGTAAATGAATAAACTTCATTAAGATAGTTTATCTTGATGAATGAATTTCATTAGATGAATTATCTTGTAGAATAATTTTAGAAGTTTGTTCATCTAATCGAATCAAAATGATAATGGTTAATGAAAGTGAACATTTGAATAAAATTTGATACTTAATATGTTTATTAACCCTATTTGAATAATATTTGGAGGGAACTTAGAATAATATTTGGAGGGAACTTTGAACAATTAAAACATATGCCTTTTAAACTTCTTGTTTTGCTTTTCTTGAATCTAATCCTTGCCACGTATAGTTCGGTGGCTGATCTAACAATCTGATCACCTTCTTCAATGACTGACCGATGGTATGACTTTGCGATTGTTTTCTTTTTGTGGTGTGGGTCATAGTAGGCTTTTTCGATACACATCTAATGGATGCATCCATCTCCCCATTTTTTTGATCAGGGAATACTAGGAGAAGAATCTTTGCATCATCTTGTTTACAAATTCTTCGTCATGCTGTATAATGATTAAGTAAACCGTCACTTGTATCGTCAAAAAAATTCTGAGTACTTGCTGTAAGCCAATAAAATCTAAGACTTAACATAAAACAACAAACATACTTAGGTCAAGTTTAATTTCGAGCAATATAGATTATATTTTGCCCATTTCAGTAGACGATATCTTAATTTTCCAAAACGATGAAATTTAACATGATCACTAAAATGGGAAATATTAGGTGCAACTAACAACACCCAGCCTTACGTATTGTTCGACTGAAAAAAGGGGCTGATCATGTAAATATAATCTATTGAACCAAAAGTTTAACTTCTACGAATATTTTTGCTTTTAACAGCACCTACCGTAGGTGCATCTAACCAGTACTGATGTTATGCCCCGACCAAAATGTGTCGCTGGAAAAATGTTTTGAGAAAAAGGTCAGGCATTTTCCCCCGCGCACCGAAGAAAAATTCCAGGATGACATATGGGCTAAAATATTGGTCCAAAGATTTGCATTATGTAATATACAATCATCTTATGTATCGTTTGAAAGTGAGCCCATTATAATTCATGTACAGTTAACATGTGTTATTAGGCCAATCTTTAGACCAATCATGTAATCAATCCGAAAATCATATGAACAAGAATGTTTATGTTCTACAAGTCCACAATGTACCATCGCCTGGTTAAGGTCATTTTCATCTTTTATAATAGCGGCGAGTTTATTCAAAAGCAGCATCGGTAACTGGTTTTCAAGCATGAGCATATCTTGTTTGAGGTACAACATAATGCACAGATTTCCATGGTTGCTGAAAACCGGATCATTCGAAGCATAATCATCAACAACCTCATCATCAATATCTTTATCTTGAGTAGTCGCTGCACACAAGATTTCAAGCATGAAACATCCATCCAAAATCATCATTTTCTCGAAACCAATTGTTTCTTGATGCCATCTTTGTTTTAGTGAATTGTACTCATGCTTAAGATCCTCTACTACCTCTATTACTATTAGATAATTAGGTTGCCGAGTATTGGGCCAACCTAATCATTTAATAATTACAACATCAACATTGTTACACCCTATTTCACTTTAAACGTACCTAATAGAATTTGAGAGTTAAACAATTTTAAAAAGTTTTACATTTTAATAACATTACTTCAAAAGTCTTACATAATGTTGACCCATTCCAATTGACCAAACCGGTCATAGTTACTAAAGAGTCAATATTGACCCAAAAGACGGGTCAACTAACGTTTTCAAAGGGTAAGTTCCAAATGTTTACCTAATTAGACCGACTTATCAAAGATTTTCAAAATGAATAACAAGTTAGAGCATGCCCAGTTTGGTCCCTATAAAGGCACCAAGAACAGAGAACTTTGACTTAAAGAAGTTTGTATATATTGATGCGTATTTTACATTGCCAGGCACATGTATATATATATATATACACGTACAGATGATACATCACACTAGGAAGCATATCTTATGAGATTGTAACTCTCATATCAAATCTGAGTGCTTATTTGAGAGGTATACGCTATATCATGCTCCAAATCGAAAGCTACCTTGATTTATGCATAGTCTGTTGAATATTCGTGATAAAACCTAGGTGGGGGATTGTTGAACCATTTTGGTTCCATTTAGTCATTATCACTTATAATTTTGGTTGGAAGTTTGTCCCACATAGGAGTGGACATATAATGAGATGGGTTTATTAATTCAAAGGCATCTAAAAATTTAAATAATCTTTGAAGGGAACTTTGGAGGATTAATACATATATATAACATCTCAAAGACTTAGCAGTTTGATCATTTGTATGTTAAAATGAATCTGCTATTATCTATATGTTATAAAATTTTTACTGTTTTTCCCTTCTATGATTTAACGATTTTAATTTCTTTTCTATAATTACACATTCGATCCCTTAAATATTTAATATATTTATTTAATTCAAAACTTAGACTAAATAATTTATTTATTTATAAGAAAATCAGTCACAATATTTGATTCGTTTTATTAAACCTAATTTTATCTCTCATTATAACGGATCTATAAACTATATATATTTAATTCAAAGACCCCTTAAAAATTTAATATATCTATTTAATTTAAAAATTAGACTAAATATTTTATTCATTTATAAGGAAATCAGCCACAATATTTGATTCGTTTTATTAAAACTAAATTTATCCCTCATTATAACGAATCTATAAACTATTATATATTTAATTCAAAAATTAGACCAAATATTTTATTAATTTATAAAGAGTCTATAAACTATATAAGAAAATTGGCCACAATATTTGATTAAAAGAGGATACCATAGAGGAATCTGAGCCTTTCATTGTTTTCCATCATTTACGATCTAACGATCTTAATTTCTTTCGTATAACATTTTTGACCCCTTAAATATTTGATGTATTTATTTAATTAAAAAATTAGACCAAATATTCTATTCATTTATAAAAATTAAAGAGTCTATAAACTATATAAGAAAATCGGCCACAAGATTTCATTCATTTTATTAAAATTGAATTTTTCTCTTATTGTAGTGGGTTTATAAACTATATATATTTAATTCAAAAATTAGACCAAATATTTTATCCATTTATAAAAATTAAAGAGTCTATAAATTATATAAGAAAATCGGCCACAATATTTGATTCATTTTATTAAAATTAAATTTGTCCCTCATTATAGCGGGTCTATAAAGGATATAAAATAATCAACCAAATAAAAATTAAATTTGACCAGCATCATAGCGGGTCTATAAACTATATAAAAAATCAGTCACAATATTTTATTCATTTATAAAAATTAAATTCGTCCGACGTTATTACTCGTTATAGACTGTATAAAAATCGACCAAATATTTTATTCATTTAATTATCTTTATATTTAATTCAATGAGGATATGATGGAGGAATCTGAGCCCTTCATTGTTTTCCACCATTTACGATCCAACGATTGTAATTTCTTTAGTATAATTACACATTTGACCCCTTAAATATTTATAAAAATTAAATAGTCTATAAACTATATAAGAAAATCGACTACAATATTTCATTCATTTAATCAAAATTAAATTTGTCCCGCATTATAGCAAGTCTATAAATTAAATAAAAAAATCGACCAAATAAAAATTAAAAATGTAATTAATATATTTAGTTTTATGAATATAAATAATTAAACTAATGATTTACTTAATAAACAATTAAATTTAAAATTCAATTATAATTTAGTTTATAAATAATTAATTAGTTTAATATAGATTAAATTTAAAGGTTCTATTTATTAATATATTTTGATTAATTTCTATAAACTATATAAAAAAATTGCTCACAATATTTTATTCATTTATAAAAATTAGATTCGTCCCGCGTTATTACAGGTTTATAGACTGTATAAAAAAATCGACCAAATATTTTGTTCATTTATAAAAATTAAATTCGTCCCGCGTTATCGTGCGTTTATAAACTATATAAAAAAATTTGTTACAAAATTTTATTCATTTATAAAAATTAAAGTCGTCCCACATTATTGCAGATCTATAGACTGTATAAAAAATCGACCAAATATTTTGTTCATTTATAGAAATTAAATTTGTCCTGCGTTATCGCGGGTCAATAAGCTATATAAAAAATGGCGACTATATTTTATTAATTTATAAAAATTAAGTTCGTCCGACGTAATCGCGGGTCTATAAACTAGCAATGATCAACATTTCTTTCGTACAACTACACTTTTGGCCCTTAAATATTTGATGTATTTGTTTAAATTAATAAAATCGTTCACAATATAAAAAGATCGACTAAATATTTTATTAATTTATAAAATTTAATTCGTCGCGCCTTATGGCTGGTCTAGCAACTATATAAAAAATCGATCAGATAAAAATTAAATTTGAACCGCATTATCGCGAGTTTATAACCTAGTAAATATATAAAATCCGAATTTATTTAAATTAATGTGGTATTTTATTTGGAAAAGATTGATTTACAGTTTTTGTTGGTTAAATGGCAATAACTTAACCAATAAAAACAGATATGTTTTGTGCTATATAACCAAGTCTTTAGTGACAGATTTCATGCATCATTTACATCTCATTGTCTCTGCAAATATTTCCACCAATTTTCAAAATGTTGGTACAGAGATTATGCAGATTCATTGTCTGCAAATCATAGATTCAAGAAGTATCTGGGACTCTGGGAGGACGTTAGCCATTAACCTAACAATGAAACAGTGGGGATAATTATCCTTAAGACCGTTCTCAACGGTGCGTCAGTATGGGAAACCGATGCACATCGGCCAACCGACACCGTTGGCAGCGGCGTGTCGGTGACGTGCGTCAGTTGGACGGGTCGGTTTGGGGACGCAGGAGGCGATGAAACAGTGGGGCCTACATGCGAATATTATATTGTTTTTTTCCATTTTTTTTACCGTTGGCACATTTAAAAAAAAATATTAAAAATATATCCGTTTTTTTCAACGGATTTATATCCGGTTTTTTCAAAAATTTATTTTTTTTTATATTTTTTTAACATATTTATCCTAACCCAAACCCACTATAAATACATATACAACCTACCTTCAATTCACACACAACTTTCATCATTCTTTTCTTACTTCCAACTACATTATTTCACCCAACCCAACACTATAATTCAAACACTTTTACTTCCAATTCACCGAAGCCATTTATATAATTCAAACATTTTTACTTCCCATTCATCCAACCCAACTATATAATTCAAACACTTTTACTTCCAATTCACGCAACCCATTTATATAATTCAAACACATTTACTTCCCATTCACCCAACCCATTTATATAATTCAAACACTTTTACTTCCAATTCACCCAACCCATTTATATAATTCAAACACTTTTATTTCCCATTCACCCAACCCATTTATATAATTCAAACACTTTTACTTCCCATTCACCCAACCCATTTATATAATTCAAACATTCTTACTTCCAACTACTTTCTTTCCACCCAATTATTATTTATAAAAATGTCTAACCAACAACAAAATAACGACCAACCGAGACCCGATAATTTCTTTCAAAACTTACTCAACACGGAAAAATATCCTCCAAATTCACCCGCATTTTCGTCTTCGGCAGGTTAATCTAGTAATTCGCCAAGTAACTTTGCTTTTTCTCAATACCAAAACCAACAATTTCCCTTCCAACAATTCTCACAAAATCAAAACCAACAATTTCCATTCCAACAATACCCACCCCAACAATTTCCACAATTCCGACCCCAACAATTTCCACAATACCCACCCCACCAATTTTCACAATACACACCCCAACAATTTTCACAACACTAACAAACACCAGTTTCACAACGTCAATACCAAAACATAGAAACACCACCACATGAAAGCGAACACGAGGAAGGCGAAAACGAGGTCCAAGTCGATCGGAAACAAAAAAGAAAACAAGTCAAATGGACCGACGCTGAATGTAGAATATTAGCGGAACGATGGGTCGACGCTTCTCAAAATTCTATAAAAGGAAACTGGCAAACGGAAGCTAGTTTTTGGAAGCAAATCCAACGGGCCTATAATTCGTTAGTTGACGAGAAACGCAATAAAGATCAACTAACCGGGAAATGGAACAAGATTCGAACCGACGTCAAGATATTCACGGGAATCTTCAAAAAATATAACGAACCTCGTGCAAGTGGAGTTCGAGACGAAGACGTTTTGAGGGCGAGCCGTGACCACTTCAAGCGACAAACCGGTCGAAACTTCATTTATAAGCAAGCGTGGCTCGTACTAAAAGATATCCCGAAGTTCTATGATGATTCCGGTGTCGCAAAAAAGAAACGAGTCACCCGCGAAGAATCGACACCAATAAATCTTGACGATGACGATACCGGCCCGAATGCATACGAAACTGACCCGCTAACGAGCAATATGCAAAGGCTATTCCAATCCGACCATATTCGTCGTCCACCGGGTCGTACAAGTAGTCGAAAAAGTCAAAGAAGTTCAGGATCATCGGATGCTACATCGTCAAGGCATTCGACCGATCGGGTGTCAATTCAGGAATCATCGCATATGCAACAAGAAACGTCGGCAACGATTAAGGAGACCGTGAAGCAAAAATTGGTGTTGAAAGCTTGGAAATTTCTCCTAAAAACCAATACCTAAAAGAATACAAAAAAAGGAATTGAAACTACTTGAAGAAGCTCGGGATAAGGTCGTATCCAAGTATATTGAGGATTTTAAAACGATGTTTGGTGAAGATGCGCAACCATACGGATTTACTACTTCCGATGAAGATGCAGATGCAGATGCAGATGAAGATGAAGATGAAGAGTAGCTTAGTTATTTAAATGTAGTTTCTTATTTTAAGTATCGTAATGTTTAGGTTTAATTATCGTAATGCTTAGGTTTAATTACTGTAATGTTTAGGTTTAATTAATTAATGTAATCTTTAGTTTAAATTAATTAATGTAATGTTTAATTTTAGTTAATTATTGTGATATTTAATTTTAGTTAATGTAATGTAATGTTTACTTTTAATTAATTAATGTAAGGTTTTTAATTTAATTAGATTGTTTTATTTAATTGTGTGTCGGGCCCAGTAATTCAACTGACACGTCAGGGTTGGCAGCGGCGTGTCTGTCGTGTGTCAGTTTTGTGTCAGTTTGGGAGGTGCTGAGGTGGCGCTGACGTGTCTCAACTGACACGCCACTGACATGTCTGCCATTGGGAACGGTCTAAGGACAGTGTTCTACACGTCTTTGGATCTTCATTGTTTTCTGTTTAGTATTCCGTTTATTGCACCCACGGTCTAACAAACTTAAGGGTAATCAATCCATGGACACTTCAAGCATTCTGAAGATGTTTGGAAGCGACGCAATCAATCTGGATAGGATGGTTGTTATGAATTTCCCACGTTGGAAAGAAAAGATGACATTTCTATTGACCGCACTCAATGTTTACTATTGAGTTCAAGTTGAGTTTTGAATTGTAACGAAAATTGTCATCCTCTCTTACACCTACTTTGATTGGGATGGAAATCGTTAAAAAGGGAAAAATGACACTTTTTATATTACCAATAAAGTCAGCCATGAATGTACACTTCTAGTCCATGAATTATAAAGATTTGTTATCGTACTCAAATCCCACAATTATTTGACTTTTGAAGTCCACTTTGAGTCTAACCTTAAGTCAACCATTCAAACATCTTTAATGAATTTAATAACACTTAAATTAATACTTAGCATAATAATTTTTGAGGTGTTACAAAGATAGCACTCAAAAGGTTTTTCCGTATGTTTTGAAAAATGATGCTTGTTTTCTTCCATGGATTCTAAATCTAATTCTCCGTAATGGTATAGATAGAATGAGAGTGATTGCGGCTTGTATGCTCTTTTGTTGAGATCAGTAACACAAGAGGGTACGCGATAGATTGACCGTTGACGTTCCTTCCATTGCTCCATTTCTGATGATGAATCGCCCATGTTTTTTAGTTCTTGATTCACATTCATCACCCATTCATTTTCTTCCATTTAAGTTATGCACATGAAATCTATAGATGATTTTTGGGTTATTTGCATGAATACAAAAACTGTGTTCTTTATATTGATCATGCATGGAAAAAATACTTGATCTTCATTTGGTTGTTTAGTCTTAGTTTGTAAATACTAAATAGCTCATGAAACAAGTAAGAACATATACGAAGAGGGATGTGTTTTATTCATTATAATTTATTATTATTATTATTATTTTCCTTTTTCTTTTACTGTTTAGAAAATGGAGATGAGTAAAAACAAGTTTAAATTAGATTTCAATCAAGTTCAATACAATTCAATTTCAACATAAAATTAAAAACAAGTATTTTTAAGGAGTGAATCAGTTTCATACTAATTTTCTGCCAGAATTTTTAGTTTTTATTAGAATTCCAGTCTAGTCCCAAAACCCAGTTTCAGCTCTTTCCAGTGTTTTTTTTTCATGGTCGATATTTTTGTCCATAGTTAAAATTTGAACTTTATCTATTTTTATCGAGATTTTAAGTATAGTTATTAACAACAAACTATTGATAAATAATATAACTTAATTATTTCGTGGTACAAAATTTAAAAATAAACAATCGGCTAAAAATAAAATGGATACATTTGAAATTGTTAACCAATTATAAACAAATAAAAGTTCATAAATAAAGACATAAAAATGCACCAAATAGAATTAACTTAAAAACTTAACATTTTAAAAGAAAAGAAATGTTAAACATCAATAAATAAACATAAATAGCTTAGAATATATTAAGTTTTTTTTTTTTTTTTTTTTTTTTTTTCCAGCTTTAGATCAGTTTAAACTGATTTCAGTCTAGTTTTCAATCAGTCATTTGACTGAGAGTAGGACTGAAATAGGATTGTCAGGCAGTTCTAAGACCAATTCAGTTTTTTTCCAATCTAGTTTTTTTTATGAATGATTCTAATTTAGTTCAGAACCAATTTCAATTTTAAACTGTTTTACTCATCTATAAGTGACATGAATAATATTCTAGCCTTCGTAAGAAAGAAAAGCCAGCTAATTTTTAAATACTTATAAGTATAATTTTTCATGCTAGCCTACTAGCCTCTGTGCTTTTTTTTTTTTTCTTTTATAATTTTTTAAAGTAATAACTAAATTTTTGAAAGCCTTTTGTTTGCACAAGTACAACTATTTGCCTTTAGATTACAACGACAACTTTTTATCTATTCATTTATTTATGTTTTATTTATAAAAGCAACACTTACTTAAAAAAAACATGTTAACCCCTAAAGAATTTTAATAACACTCCTTAAGATATATGTATGCGATTTCTTGTTACGATAATTCATGCAATGAAATCAAAAGAAGAAAATACGGGTGATTTATTTTTAAGATGGTATGGTATGTTTGTAGTACAAACTAGTTTATAGCAAATCTTGAAGAAATATAGTTTCATAATTAGAAAAATATACAAATATATCTATCAATATTACAGAGATATAAATTTCCATAATCATTATATGTTATCTATTCAAAATATGTCAGGTCAGATCAGATCAACCAAGTTTACAAACCTTAATTTCTATTTAACGACAAACAATACATACTTAAATTAATTACTTAGAATTCATTATTATCGTATTTTGGATTTACTTAAAGATTTCCTTACAATTCAATAAACAAAGATAAATAAACATCATCATCATCATCATCATCATCATCATCTATATCTATATATATATAGACCTACGTTTGCAATCAAATATCACATGATTCATTCTAAATTTTCTCATTATTCAAAATAAATTATCTTGGTTAAGTTTTTGTCTTGAGTTTCGATCTACTTCAAAGAATATGAATCCCTTTTTAGAATTAAGTAATAACAAGAGTGCTTTTCAAAACGACGACATTATGGTTCAAATACAACAAGAAGAAGACCACAATATTGCTTTTCATCTAGACTTCAATAATAAATTACAGCAATTAACAAGCGACCTTATGGCTTTACGTCAATGTATACATGATTCATCGAGTTCTCGAAAAGAATCTGCAGCCGACGATTGTGTGAGTGGTTCGGGTTATCAGAGGAAAAGATTTCAAAGCATCTAAATGTTAGCAAAACGGTTGTTTTCGTAGAAGGTGATGTATGTGCTATTTGTTTGGGTGATTATATAGAAAAAGGGACAACGGGGACATTGGATTGTGGACATGCGTTTCATGTAGAATGTATGAAGAATTGGTTGTTGAGAAAGACTGCTTGCCCGATGTGTTTGACCACTACGTGACCGCGATAGTATAGATTTTGATTCTTATATCTTTATGACATCAAACAAGACTTGCTTTGTTTTAGAAGTAATGTATCGCTGACATTATGTTTGACACAAGTTTTCAGTTATTTAGGTTATGGAGTATACCTCGAAAAATTGTGTAGAATTAGGAGGATTTGATAGCTATTAATAACTGTTGATTTATGTTCTACTATTATAAACATTTATATATTTTCACAGTGATTAACATGAGTTATTTAGGTATAACGAAATTACAGGTCTAATCACTTGGCTCGATCCCATGGATTGTTGGGGTATCATTGATATATGCAAATATTCCTTACAGCTCTTTGATATTGTTGTAAAAGAAATAAAGAATTGATATTTTAAACTTTATGAGAATTTATTTTTTTTAGAAAATAAATAAGAACAAAAGACTATGATGAAACGTTATTTACAAATAACATTTGTATTCGTGCAATGAAGTGTAGTGATAACGGTGTTATAGTGGATAAGACTATTACCACTCACAACTAAAATCAACCCAACTTATTGTTATTGAAAAGCTATTTTCTCCTTTTTCCACTTATACAACCAACTAAACTCAAATTTTCACTCCTATTAACAACTCAACCGAAATCAATTTTTAGTTGTATAAATATAATTTATAATTATTTTTTATTGTAAACAACTAAATTATTTATTTTAATATTTTAATAAAAATATTAAAACTATATTTTTTCCTAAATAACTAAATTAATCAATATAGATAAATAAATATGATGATCAAAAGGTTGGTCTCAACTTCAAGTTGAGTTAGAGACTTGGTCGAGACATTTGGTCTATTTATTTATTACTTTTTAAATTATTCAATAACCGATTAAAGATTTTAGTCATCAATGACAATGGTCTAATGATGAACGAGATTTATTTCTTTAGTGGCCAATAATATTTGCCCAGTATTCTGCCCATGCTGATATGCTAAAAGTCAAATCCATTAGTGACTTGACTTAGAAAGTGGTCATTATCATGAACATATAGAAAAAAAGCATATGCCTGATTTTGCCAAAATTCTTCACAAAATTGAAATCAATTAAATATTTACAATAAAAATAAAACATACAAATTTTATTCATAACATCATTTTATATCCACATTATATAAAAATTTACCCGGTTCAGTCTTTCACGATTCTATTAAAGATTAAAAACAAACCACAACTGTAACCTATTTAAGACAGTAACTATCTAATCTTGTTAAAAATGAAACCAAAGAGATGAGGAAAATCTAAGATACACTCCCAAAATTTTCTTGTCCAGGGATACGTCCTGTTGAACAAGAAGAAGATGCTTCCTCATTGCTGCATAACAAATGTTTTAATATGTTAGAAACTTACAAGTCAAAGCAAGGTTGAAGGACAGTCTTTTTAATTCAAAACAAGTTGAACAGGTCCTGCGTGGGTCAAAATAGATTCGAGATGTTGTAACCAAAAAGCTGGGCCAAATGGGTCACATGTCGGGGTGGGTTATTTTAATTTACATCAACATGTAAGGTAACTTTAAGCTGGGTCTAACGGGGCAAAACAGATTCAAAGCGTTTGCTTGTTAGATGTGATCAGGTGTGAAAAGCTAAGCCAGATGCTCATAACTACTTACTTCATATTATGACAATTATTCATAATTTTTATGGAAACATGTAAATTTATCCGTGACTATTTTCAAACCTTTTTTCTAGTCGCCATTAAGATATTTACTTAGAGATATTCGAATTTGAAACCTCTTGTGAGGAAAGTACGATACTTTATCAATAGACCACTTTACTGATAGTTTACATGTTAATAAACATGTTCAATAAAAAATACATACACACCTCAAATCACATATTTTTCTCCCTGTATATTTCTTTTATTATTTTGCTCTCAAGTATCCATCAAAATGTAGAATTCGTCCATACTTTTAACTGTAAAGTTTTAACCAAACTTTTAACATGTTAGTTTTTTGTTTTTGTTGTTGTTCTTCTTCTTTCTTTTGAATGGGCTAACAAGCAACTAGTAAAGGGACAAAAAAAGTTACACAACGTTACAAACATTATAGACCCAAAATCAATAAAACAAAAACAATGTTTTGACTTGGCCCTCTTAATCCACCTATCTGGCGTTGTAATTACGTATACAAAATCTGGATATATTTTTTTCTATTGAAAAACGATAACGTTTTGAGATCCCACAGACAACCATAAAACATCAAACATTCCACCTGCCCTATGTTTGATTGTTTTCCAAATCTTAAGTATAAAGATTTAACTGAAAGGAATTTGTATGCCACATTGTTCTAGGAATGTCTATAATTCTGTACACTTATAATTGTACCAATATGCTCTAAATGGAAAATATTATATTAGAATAAGATTATACTAAAATCTAATGTCATGCTTATAATGCTTCTAAAAATTTAATAAGTCAAGAAAAAAGGGGAAATTGTTACAAATTGTGTCGTATAATGATGAACAAGTATGAGGACATTCGCTCATATAAAATAATATACAATTTTAAAAATACAAGCCTCTACCTTTATCTGCCCCTAGCAATGGATAATATACTTTGCTTATTCATGCTATCAAGATTCCATGAGTTTACACTGGCCCCATCTTTGCATGCATAGTCATTTGTTACTTCTTGAAGCAGATGCCCACCTTCATCTTCCTTTAATGTACTTTGCACCCATGGATGCTTATGTATCATTAATGCCAATATTCCTTCCAGCTCAATTGCTACTTCTTTCATGGTAGGCCTTTCGTCTCCCTTAACGCTTAAACATCTTTCTGCAAGTCTCGAAACTTGCATAATCTCGCTAGGAACATAATTTAGTTGCAAATGTTCATCAAGAACATTGAAGAGTCTCCCACCTTTTAAAGAAGATAGAAAATACATAGCTAGGTTCCTCTCGTCCTCCGGCCTATCAAAACTAAGGGCCTTCTTTGCAGTTAAAAGTTCCACTAGTACGACCCCAAAACTATAAACATCGCTCTTATCTGTCAACTGATTCGTTTGCAAATATTCAGGATCTAGGTAGCCTAATGTCCCCTGCACAATAGTAGCCAACTCAATCTGATCCATAGGAATGAGCCTAGACGCTCCAAAATCTGCCACTTTTGCTACATAATGTTTATCCAAAAGTATATTCATTGGCTTTACATCTCGATGTATGATTGGGACTGACGCTGCGGAATGTAAATACGAAAGTGCTGCAGCTGTTTCCGTTGCTATTCTGAGTCTAACGTCCCAAGTAATACTCGTCGACTTGACTTTATTGTGGATGTGATCTGAAAGTGTACCATTTGGAATAAATTCATATACCAATAAAGGGACTTCAGTTTCCAAACAACATCCAATCAGTTTCACCACATTTCTATGATTAATTTGTGAAAGGATAACCACTTCGTTAATAAATTGTTCTATCTGGTTCTGGGTTTGATCTGCTAGTTTGGACTTCTTTATGGCAACAACTCTGTTATCAGAAAGAACTCCTTTATAAACCGTGCCATAACCACCCTTTCCGATGATCCTGCTTTCATCGTAGTTATTAGTTGCCTTCTTAAGCTCCTCAATTGTGAAGACTTTCGCTCGATCATGAGAGCCCCCGTCTCCAGAAATTCGTTGCTGCAACATTAATCCTCCATTTTGCTTAAAGAATTTTTCTCGAAGCATTATAAGCTTTCGCTTCTTGAGCCCCAAGTACAACCAGGTGACAAATATAAGCAGAAATATGGCAGCAGATGAGGCGCCTGCAACATTACATTATTAGAGGCATTGTTAAGAAAAAGATGGCTCTCTCCGGAAGAAATGCAAATTGAATTCATGGAATACGAGAATGATTTCCTATTCTTTAGCAGGAAAGATATGTGGCATGAAAGTCGAAGAAAGGCTGGAATGCCAATAAGGTGTCTATTATTGAATTCGCCCCTAAAGCTTTCGGGTTCAGTAGTAGGTGACGAGGGGATTTAAAAAAAAAGGGCTCATGTCACCTGCCCATTATATCTCAAGGATTCAATTAAGACTCTACTTCTCATAGACTTTGGTAGATCCAAGATTAGAAGTGACCAAATAATTTTTCTCGTAATACCAATGTATATATATATATATATTGTTTAAAATATAGAATTTAATAAAATATGTATAACTTAACAATTATCAAGTTTTTTCATATTAATAGTACTCGACATTATTCTTTCGTACCTTATTTTAGTCTGTAAAACTGATCAAGTTATTAATTTTTATTTCATTACATAAAAACATAATCGTTTTTTATAGGGACAGTGCCCTAATTCATTTGCACCTGTAGCACCTGCATAAAATACAAAACATTTTAAAAGTTTTTACACTTCACGGGCTGAACGGACCCTTAGCTTCAAGTATTCAACATGGCTCCGCCCAAGGTCTCATAGCTAGTTGTGCAACACATATACTGAATTATAAAAAACAAAGAACAAAGAAAAACTTTACTTACCAATAACAATTCTTATAAGGACTGATTCATCTCGAGTGCAACCTGTTCCATCTCTCCTACCATCTCCAGAGTATCCTTTTCGACAAGAACAAGTATAGCTTCCTTCTGTATCCGCACATTCATGTTCACAATCATGATTTCCTCGTTCGCACTCATTAATATCTATAATAGAATAACAAATTGTCAATTATTAATACCCATAAATTAGGGAAAGATATTAAGAACCAAAATATAGAATTAACACTTACTCTTGCAGTCATTTGCAATATAAGGATTGCCTTCATAACCTTCAAGGCAACTACAACGATATCCAGGACCTATGTAATTTTGATCACATTTGCTATTTCCTTTACATAAGAAATTATCACTGTCTTTACTTGCTTCATCACAAGTCAAGTCACCAATTGCCCAATCAAGTAACATAGGCATCTTTCTCACACTTCCAAAATCGCGTAAATTATTCGTAGAGAAGCTAAACTTCCCTTCTTCAACAAAGAAACCATAGCTACAAGGGTTAAAATCCGTTATATTCGTATGGTTAGCATAACTATCTAGTAATATTTCAAAAGATCTAATTCCTTCCGGCACTTCTGCTTCACAACACCCAACTCCTGAACAAGATCCATTTGTCAAAAGACTACTTCTACCACATCTAGAAATACATCCAGTACCGTCAGACACATTCCCTCTTGTTGCACTAAAAAATGCATGTGTGTCACACCCGATTGCTACAAACCTATTCTTGGTCGAGATACAAAAATTCCTTAACGTCATAGACGGACTATTTCTTCTTTCTCGACCAGAACTATTGTAGCAATCACGGGCTACAAACATCATAACTTCTACTTCACTCTTGCTTGTCGACATATTTGAAATAACGATGTTGCCTGCGGTTTCTCCAAAGTAAGGTATTGGCTCATCAGATGATCGGTTACAAGTTACGAGAAAATCAGAACTATAGTAACATCCTTCACCAGAACCGAATGGGTATGTAATTGGCACATTGCCACATGAACTTTCACAATTTGGTCCTTCTTGAGCACTTGCCATCACCCACAAAGCTGGAACAGCTAGTATTGTTACTATTAGTATTTTTAAATGCATATTTATTTTCTTTATGTGTGTGAGTTTGTGATTTTGAGGTTTTGATTGGGGAAGGGTGACTATAAAGATTTTATATGAACTTTAACATGAAGACTTGGTCATTTTTTTAAAGGAAGTAACTAAGACTTGGCTCCTAATAAAACCTACAGTTTGACCAGACATAGTAAATGGTTGAAAAGGTCTTTTAAACCTCTAATGACCCTGTAGAATATAATAACAATAATAATCAGTCCGTCCCTACCGGAAAAATTGTCCTCAATAATTTTCTTTCATCTATCTAGATGAAATGTCAGTTTTATTTTTCTTTCTTAAAACAAGTTTGACCCATAAATTATTAAGAGCTTACAGAGTGAAGTCATTTTTTATGCCGTTCAAAACGGAAAACGCAGACCACCACTCCCCGCTGGTGTTCTGATCGGTGTTCAACCTGGAATGTTGAGTTTTGAGGGATCTTTTTTCAACGGCTAAAATTCTTAAATTCTTTTTCCTTCTATAACCCTTTCCAACAGCTATAGATCAACTTTTTTAATAAAATTTTTAAATCCTTTTTAACACTCCATGTATACACAAAAAATTCATACCTTAATCTATACTTTCTTTCATACCTCAATCAAAATCACATATTAGAAAAATGATGTCTTCTGATTCTTCTTCCGACGACAAAACAACGTTGTAACTCCTCATTTAAGCTCGTAATCATCATAAGTTCCAATCAGTCACAATTGACACGTCAGTACTATTTAATCTATTAGGACTTCTATTTGTAATTTTTACTTTATTAGTGTATTTTTTAATTAACTTATTGTGTGATTTATTTGATTTATATTTATTAAACTAAAAAAACAAAAACTAAAAAATTTGAGAATATAGAAACTCAGTGTCTTCCACTCCTCCAATTCTCAAATTCAGTGTTCTCCTTAAAACACTGAAAATTCAGTGTCAACACTCAACTTGCTCTGAACGATTAAAAGTAATAAATATAAGTAAAATAAAGAATTTAACGATTTTTAATAGTTACATTTTACAAGCAAACAATATTTTTGAAACAAACAAAAATACTAAGGCGCACAATTAAAATGGTACGGAGAAAGAGAAAGGAAATTATTACATTCATATTCATCGATATAGAAAGATAACAATATTTAATTTCAATTGGTAATACCATACAAGCTTATTTATTTTTCTTTTGATGACTATTTGTTGTTACAATTCATTTGAATATATTTAAACATTAAAAAAGGTCCACTTTTTAGGCCTAAGGTACGTAGATATAATACGTGACGCGTTTAGTCATTTATGCAAATATTTAATCTAATTAGCGTTAATAAAATTGAGTCTAAAATTTTAATGGCCCTTAAGAAAGCAACTTGTGTGCAGGCCAAAGTTGACATCAAATCTTCTTTGAGATAACGTGTGTTTCCAAAATTTAGCCTCTAGAATCTACATGGTTTGTAATTTCCGACTTTTATTAGCTACATATGCATATTTTGTTGGTGGCTGTATGTGAAAATTTTGCATTTAGGAAAAAGAAAAATAGAAGTGGTTACAAACACGATAGCATCGAAGTTGGGCCCAAAATAGAACAATATATTAGTTTAATAGGCCTAACTAACAGGAGTGGAATATTTTAATCAGGCCCATATTCATCTATCCTAGCCCAGTTGTTAAGCCCAACACAATTATAAAAAGTTGGAAGACATAATTTGCCCAGATATAAATCTCCTAGTTCCCTCCCAAACTTCACTCTACATTCTAAACTTTTGTGTTCAAGATATCGAAAATCAAAATTATTTGACATTATTAAAAAATGCACTTCACTAAAGCTTATTGATTCGGTGAACTGTATGTTTGCATTGCTGAGCCTAATTTATGGACGAACATAACATCTTTGAGTAGCGATGGCCCACTAAATGAATTTCGTATTCTGATTAACAATCCAAGATCGCACGATGCAATGAAAACAACCCCTCAATGTCTATCGACTCTTCATCTTTGATTGAAGTATTGGTTCAGAAAACAATGGAAGTGGTTTAATTTATAACTTTTGTCTTAAAATAATGTGTAATCGAAAAAACTAAGAAAGAGCAAAATAGTAAACGATCATAACAGCATGATAGTATAGTTAGCAGTAATCGAAAAATAAAGAAGGCAAATGAATCACTCAAAATAAATAAATCATAAACATGGAGGTAAAACAATAAAGAATATGGATGGCTAATGATGATATTTGGTGGTGATGTGTTATGAACTTCAAACTTGTGGTCGATCTGGGAAATTCACACAAAGTATGCACCATCTAGTAGAGATATTCGCTCGTTATATTAAACCTATTTACCGTTTAATATTTGGGTTTGGTTATTTAAGTTTCTTTTGTTTCGGTTTTAAACTTATGTTCATTTATGTTAACTAAACGAGTAAACGCACATAACATATATATTCATACGCAATACAGAACTGGATATATAAATATAAATATGCCGAGTTATGCTAAGAGAAAAGATCAACAGAGACCATCAAAGAAATGAAGATGGGAGAATAGATCTCCACCCTTAGTGTAACATCCTCTCCTGCGGTCCGGTAATTTCTATTATTTTAATCGATTATCTAAATGTTTTAGAAATTATTTAATATTATGTGTTTCATTGTGAAACGTAGATAAATAAGTCCTTTGACTTATTGTGACTAGTGAAATATTGGTCATTTTAAATTATTATAGATGACGGTAAAATAAAATAATATTTTTCGCAAACGGTTTTCAGGTTCCAGACAAAAGATTTAGGACGGGTATAAAATTATACCATTTATTCATAAGCCGACTTTGCAAGCCGACCTTGTTATCTCATATATGTTTCATATCTTCCTTCTTGTTTTCATTTGATAAGCTTGCAAATTCAAATTCAAAAGAAACCTTAGCCAAACTTTGATTCAATCTTGTTTCTGTGATTTCGTAATAATAACATCAGATTCATCATCATCCATATCCTAATTTCATCAGATTAGCAAACCTTTCATTTTCAAAAGAACGAAAAGAAAAGTAAGTTTGATTTTGAGTGTGTAAATCAAATTGAAGCTTGATTTGTTGTTATTAGGTGATGTTTGATGTTACTTGAAGTGTTAGAAACCATAAAATTAAGTTTTATGAAGTTTTAGCGAGTTTTGGTTCGAAAAACTGGTAACAGCGGCTCAACTCGCAGTTCTCAGTTCTTCCTGCGAACTGAGTTGACTTGCGAAGCGAGTTGACTCTGCGAGCCGAGTTGACTTGCGAGTTGACTTGCGGTGCGAGTTAACTTGCGAGTTGAGTTGGCTTGCGAGTTGACTTGCGGTGCGAGTTGACTTGCGAGCCGAGTTGCGAACCGAGTTGACCTGCGAACTGAGATTCCTGCGAGTTGACCTGCGAGTTGACTCGGATTTAGTTGAAAATTGCATGGTCACTTGGAAACGACCTAGTAATCAAGGCTATATTCTAATAGCCTAGGCAGTTTTTGGCCATCCGGGGTCATCTAGGGCCCGAAAATGACATTTTTCAGTTTTAAGCATCATTGCGGACTTTTCTAAGTTCATTTCTGATTGAAATTTTGTTTGCCTAGACTTCAGGGATTACCTGATTGGATAATTAGACTATAATGATATTTATGGAACGAACTTCTGACTTGTGTATGATCTTCTGTTTCAGATCAACGTAAGACTCAGTGATATAAGAATCCTGAGTGTGGAGACGACAGAGGTATCGGTGAGTGGATTCAGAACTCATCATTTGATTTAGTTGTAACTATTTGGTTACAACAAGTAAACGTAGATGTGTATTAGACTGTTTAGTCTTGATTATTGATCTACGTGATATGTGAACCAATGTGTATTATGTTATTGAGGTCAACGTGTAGTTGGACTTCTGGTTATTATGTGTTCTACACAGGTTTTGATTCATTTGTTGTGTTTGAAACCTGTGTATGAGTTTAATAACCATTAGTTATCGGTCTATTCTGTATTGGCCATACGGATTAACGGTAAGTGTTCTTGGGGGAATCCCCGGGTATTATGATATCCCCAGAGCCACCGATCCTCATTGAATTATGTGTGTTTACGATTATTTGGTGTAAACTGCTAGTTATGCTAAGTTGAATGGAGTGTGATGAATCTATTCACTTAGCTTCGTGCTAACCCCTCATTTTACTTCCTGCAGGATATGTTTAGTTTAATTGTGGGAGGTGATTGGTTGATCAAGGAATGTTTGACTGCGCTCTAGGACTCTGATATGGTTTTTGTAATAAACCTTGTTTTGCGAATTTTATAATACCCCGTCTTTTGTAGTTTGAATGTGGTATATTTATGAGAAATGTAAACTGTTTATGTTTAATGTTTAATTTATACTAAGGTAATGTATTTTAAATTCATGCTTCCGAGTTTATTAATATAATATTCTTAAATAGAATGAGGGGTGTTATACTTAGATTTTGAAAATCAAGGGACAAGATTAATTAGGACTTTTTGTTGGATAATCGAATATGGTATAATTAATTCAAGGGGCAAGCGCATAAGTGTCAATTGACAAAACCCTCGTTTATTGTATCATCATCTCCAACCGTTCCTTTAATCATCTCAATGACACAAACACTCACTACTACAAAATGCATGTATAAGTCACCTTTAATAGACTACAAAAATAGTGAAAAACACCTTGTTTATTTGTAAAAAATCTCGCATTTTTATATTTCTTAAAATAGATCACTAATAAAAAAATGGACCACGGTTCCTATTTGTGAACGGTAGTATATTCTCTTAAAAACAAGGACCACGTTCTAATTACAGAATCGTGGTCTACTATTTTCAAAAGGTGTTGGATCATATGCTCAAGACACAACGTACGTTATTGTTGTCTTTGATATATAATCTCAAATGGTCACACACTATGCAATTAATCCTTTAGACGTTTCTAACAAGTTTGTTTAAACGTATTGATTAAAGTCAAGATAATTATCTTTAAGTTAAAAGATAATCGATGAATCATTGTTGTGATATAACATTTATGAAGTTACATAAAGTATTATAACACATGAAATATGTATACATATATTTAGATGATCATTTATGTATGTCATTGATTCAAGGAAGCTTTGTCTAATATTTCATGCATAACTTTTGCACGCCTGAGTTAGTCACCTTGTTAGGTAACTAACTAAATGGCTAACTAAGTTTATAAAATAGTTAGATAAAGTTAAATGGGACATTGGAAAGGTGAATGTGCAGATTTTTGGAGACCTTGGATTTCCAAAGTCTTCCACCAACTTCCAAGGTAAAAAGCTTCAATATCCTTTGGATATTATGTTCCTTTTTGTACCAATCTCTTCGTGCATATGCAAATGTATTGCATACACTTTAAAGACATCAAAATGGTGAGTTTTAATTATTTAGAAGCAATAATTCTGCTGAGATTTGGCTTCATCAAAAGAGATTTTCAGTGCAAGTATTGAATGAAAAGCATATCAAGAAACATCATAAACTAACTACTATCTAGTGTAGTTTATTTTGGTTCTTGTGATTGCTCGATTTCTTCTTCTAAACAAGTTAGTTTATGGAGTGTTCTTGACTTGCTAATCTAAAGCTAGCATTTGGATCTATCTTGCATTGGCGTGCATCCCTTTGGAGAAGAGCATTTAAGTTCTTTCATCATCTTAGTGTAAGCAACCACTACTAATCAAAGGTTGTAACCTTTCTTACTCCCTATGGTTGTTTACTTTAGTTTCATAATCATACATGTGTGATCTTGGTGGGATTTGTTTTAAGAAAACGTTTTGTAGTTTAATTACCAAATTGCTTCCGTTGTAAAATGCTTCTTGAAAACATGTTGAAATCCCACTTCTACTTCCAATATTTTTTTTCTTTCGAAACCCCTTTGCTCAATTTTCATTATTTTAAATTTTTAAGGTTTGGTTTCAAATCAAAAACTCAATTTCACTATAATCTTCCAAGTTCTTCCAAATACCATATTCTTTTATATAAACACGAAATTAAAAATCTCAATTTAAACATTTTTCTGTTTCTTCTTTATTCATCTTTATCCTTTTTGAAATAAAAGTTTCAAAGCTTTTTCAAGTTTCATGGTATGTATTCTTTTTTTACATATTTATTGAAACTTACCACTGAAGTGTATAATTGCAAGTGACAAAATTCACTAAAGTTATAACAGGAAATAGCATCGAAGATCTACTAATTATGCTACTACTGTAGCATATATTAATATATACTCCGTACATAGAGTTGGACACAGCTCCACGTAGATTTATATTGTTGGGTTATTTTCATAAATTGTTCAGCTCTCATGAGTATCGTGGATAACCTGCTTGTCATAAAATATCGATACATTGTTTCCAATATGCATTTAGGTGCATGTGTTATTAATCGATGTTATGCTTGCTGAGAAAAGTTTTGGAATGCTGGTTGGTTTCTTGGTAGTGTCTGCTGCAAGTGTGTTCATCGAGTCCCACCTTCACATGTTTGACGACAATTTGACAGTGCCTCTCATCTTCGTATTGCTTGGAACTAGGGTTTTCTCATAAGTTTATCTAGTTGTAAATGTGTGTGTTCTCGATCTGTTGTAAGTAGAAATTATATACACAACATATTTTTTTTATTTAGTCAAATAGACCACACGGTTCTCATCTAGGAACCGTAGTTCTTTTGTCAAATAGATCATAGCAAAATCGCCGTGGTCCTTTTGAATTCCAAATAGACTTCCCTTAGGAGCATCAGTAATCATGGAGCTAAAAGTAAGTCCATATACTGCTACATTAGCTTTCTATAAACCTCCACTTTCTATAAACTTACTCTTCTACTCCTATAAACCTAAACAAGTTTATAATTAGGTCCCACTTAATTTATTGCTATTAAAATAATGCTTTATTTTACTTATATTCAACTTAAAAGAAAGGAAGTAGGATCCACAATTTTCTCTCCCCCAAGTCCATGGGATAATGAACTCTATGCTGGGTGAACTGGGTGAACTGGGATAATAAACTCTATGTTGGGTCTTCATTCCAATGTTCAAACTTGATCTTGACAAACAAAGAAAGTCTCCACAGCTTAACTGAAGGATACTTAAACATATATGTGATATAAGACTTTGAATATTTCAGAGCTGGTTGCTCTTCAAAAGATTTCTGTCTGCTGGGTGAACTAGCGGTTCTGTATGCTGGGTGAACTAAACAACAGTAACTCCTTTACAGCCAGCATACAGAAGACTTGGCTTATTCAAACGAATTTCATTTCCTTAAAAAGCAATCCCACCATACTTATATAGTTATTGTCATCATGAAATCATCATAGGAGTAATCATGACTTAACAATCTCCCCCTATTTGATGATGACAAAAACTTTAGCATGTGCCAGCATATAAAAGACTTGTGAGAATTCAGTATAGCATGTTGCTCAGAACTGAATAGCTACATGTCCCTTGTTCATGTTAATGGGATCTTTTCAGAGAAGATTATATCACATCTTTTAAGTAAAGGTATCAGATCTCATAATCATATATTACAAGACTGATTAAATGACAGAAGTTTGATAGAGTGAATTACAAACGACCTATCTAGACAAACACATTGTCTTCAGAACTCTTCCTCTTCTTCCTTCACAACACTTAACATTCCTGGACCATCAAGATCCAGTCCTCTTCTGATCATCTCCTTGACAATCTCCTTTGAATACATACCAGTCCCAGTAGCCAGTAATGCCATAGATCTGAGGTTGATTAAATGCTGAATGCTGACCAAACTCAATTCTGAAGTTATCTGAAACCTCAGAATATTTCCATCTAGGAAATAGATACCATGCTCAGGGTATTCAGTATGAAATCCATGATATCCATGGACTCCAATTGGTGGGTCAGTATTTCCTGGAACAGTGTATGGCAGAGGATGAAATCCAACATTCTGAAATGAGGCAGCAGTTGTACCCATGAGTTGATCAATGTTGACCCTTTTCTTGAACTGACTTGGGCCTGATTGAGTAGAGCTAGTAGAGCTTTGTTCAATGACTCTAGCCTTCTTCTGCTTGGGTTTAGCAATAGGCTTGTATACATCCCTTCTAGGTGTGCCTTCCAATCTGGATGCTTTGTTGAACAATTCTTGCAGTCTTTTCATAACTGCATCTCTAATAACTCTACTTCTTGACTGATAGTATTCCTGAATCTCTAACCATTCAGAGAAGCCAAAGTTGTACAGATTGAGCAATCTAACATTCTCAACTGTGTCATCAGATCTAGTGATGTTAATCACTTCATTAGTGCATCTTTTGACTTTCACAATCTTTGCAGAGTGTTTTCTTCTGTTGCCACAGTCTTTGTATCTCTCTAATTCTCTGGGGAGATAAAAGCTGTCAACAATGTTTGTTGATCTTGGTTGTGGTTCATGAACACCTTTTGTTTCAACTCCTTTCCTTCTTTCTTCTGCCTTCTTTGCTTCTGTAGTTAGCTTTACCATTTCAAAAGCTATTGCTTGTGATTTCTCAGCTGGAACAACTTTAGAAATGATCCTAACAGCTGGTTCATCCTTTAGAGCTTGAACATTTTCTGATTTAGCTAACCTTTTTGCAGCAGCTTCATCTCTTCTTAGTGTTCTTTCCTTATCCTTCTGAAGATCATGATCACTAAGGTAAGCTTCAACAGATTCAAACCCAAAGCTTTTGGCTTCTTCAAGCAGCATTTCTTCCTTTGTCTTCTTTCTTTCAATACCAGCAACAGACCTATAGTCTTCCAAAGGCATATTGAGCTTCCAAGCAGCTGTGGAATCTTCTTCGTCTTCTGGTATGATGCTACTTCTGACTAGCTGAATGTAAGCATCCAGTTTGAGTTGATTTTCAGCCTTAAGCTCTTCAACAGTAATACCCAGTTGTAATGCTTCTCTGAATAGAGCTTTGTCTTCATCAGACATGCCTTATGGATAGTCAAAACCTGTTGACTTGGGCTTCTTCTTCTTTGAAGGTTCTTCTTCTACAGCAGGTTGTTTTTCAGGATTTTTGAATGGGTCAGTCATTGGTTCTCCTGTTTGCTGAATAGAAGGCATCTGGGCACTTCTTGAACTTGAAGTCCCAAGTACATTGACTGTTGGTGTAGAATCATGAGCTGGCTCTTCTTTTGGAGCTGGCTCAGAGGTTGTTGCAGACTTTTCAACTTCAATTACCTCATCTTCTTCTTCATCACTTCTCAACTTTCTGGCAGCACCACTGCCAATGACATACTCATCATCCTCAGAGTCAACCACATACTTTGACTTCTTGATGTTTCTTTTTGGGATGATCTTAACTCTCTTTGATCTTTGCTTTGTTGGAACAGCTGCTGGCTTGACTTGTTGTTTTTGCTCCCCCTCAGATGAGGATGAGCTGGTTTTAACACTGGAACTGCCACCAGCTTCCATCTTCTGATCTTCTCACTCCTCTTTTCATACCTTCTTCTTTTAGACTCTTCAAGCTTCTGTTCAAAAGCTTAATCTCTCTTTCTTTTCTTGGCTTCATATCTTTCTCTCTTCCTTTTCAGTATAGATTCAATTGTTTCTGATCTGTTCTGATCAGACTCTTGCTTATTTGCTTGCTCCCCCTCAGCTTGAGCTTTATTCTTTTTCTCCCCCTTTTTGTCATCAGCAACAGGGGTGTAAGCATCAGCAGTAGTTGCAGGAGGTTGAGTTTGCAATGGAATCGGGTAATGAGAAAGAATCTGAGTGAGCTTGCTCTCTATGCTTTGAAAGTTGGCTGCTTTAATGAAGTTCTGAACAGCCAGGGATGTAGTAAAATTTGCAAAGGCAGCAACATTTGAGGCTTGAGCCTTATGCAGTTGCTGAAGTTCAGAGAAAATACTTGACTTTTCTTCAGGTTGAATTGAATGAGCTTTGAGATCTGCAGTCTTCAACTGATGCAACAAGTCCACATGATCTTGATGAATGATCATGGTTTGGTCAAGTTCTTTGGACTTTTGCTTGAGTTCATCCATTTCTTTATGAAGTCGTTTGAGGAATTCAAGTAACTTCAATTGATTTGCAGCAGGGAATGAATCTTGTCTGAGCTCTTCTAAAGCAGTAGTGAAATCAGAATGAGCTTCTTCATCAGTACGAATAAGCTGAGTGAATCTGGAGACAAATTCCTGAAGGGCAGAGGTATATTCAGTAACCATCTTATCAACATTAGTCATAAGTGTACCTATACCATTGAACTTAGATTCCAGAACAGGAATCAAGGCTGCCATGACATGCTTAACAATGTCAGCAATAGAAGGTGTATCAGCAGTGAATTGATGATGAGAAGAATCTCTGGTGTCTATTGGTTGATCAGGAGGAGGTGAATCTGGAATATCAATTGTAATGCTTAAGCTCTTCAACAGTAATACCCAGTTGTAATGCTTCTCTGAATAGAGCTTTGTCTTCATCAGACATGCCTTATGGATAGTCAAAACCTGTTGACTTGGGCTTCTTCTTCTTTGAAGGTTCTTCATCAGCACTAATGAGCTGAGTGAATCTGGAGACAAATTCCTAAAGGGCAGAGGTATATTCAGTGACCATTTTATCAACATTGGTCATAAGTGTACCTATACCATTGAACTTAGATTCCAGAACAGGAATCAAGGCTGCCATGACATGCTTAACAATGTCAGCAATAGAAGGTGTATCAGCAGTGAATTGATGATGAGAAGAATCCCTGGTGTCTACTGGTTGATCAGGAGGAGGTGAATCTGGAATATCAATGTGAATTGGTGAATCACCCTGAGAAGTATTCAACATTTCTTCATCTTCTTCATCCTTAGGTTGTAGATTCTGGACATCTTCATCATCAGATGGAACATCAACATGATCAGCAGAGAATGAGTATAATGTCTGCTTGAGAATCTTGGCTGCAGCTGGATGAATGAATGAAACAATGGGCATAGAAGGTGAAAGTTTGGGTTCCTCAGATGAAGCCTGTGATTTGACTTCATCATCATTAAAAACAGAAGTTGATGCCTGTAAGTGCAGCTGTGAATCTGCTGACTCATTGACAGCATGTGCAGACTCAGATTGTGTAAGAGGTATTGACTGAGTGGTAGTATGTGTGAGACCAGTTCGAACCTGGGCTGGGTTCACAATATCTAACTCCTGAGAGCTGATATTGGTAGATGTGGTTTCCCTTTGTAAGATGTCAACATTTTGGGATGTTGACAAATGTTCAGGCTCAGTGGGCTGACTTACTGACTCAGTATGAGGTGAGATGTCTCTCTTGCTTTCAATGGACTTCACCTTTCGAGAGGTTGATCCAGATAACGGCTTATCTCTTTTCAACAATGTATCTTTTCGAGAAGATACATCTGAGCTGGCTAAGGGTTGATCAAGAACTGGGCTTGACTTCACACGACTAGAAGTCAATCCAGTCTTGGGCGCTTTTGACATTGACTTTTTGGCATATGCCTTAAGTGGCTGAGTGTCAACTTTCACTTTTGTGCGCTTTTCAATAAGTTGAGTTTGGGATTGATCATCCTGTGCTGGCTGTGAAGCCTGCTCAGGAGGGATTGAAGATTGTGATTTTGAAAACTTGGTGGTGGATGCTGGGTTAGAAGAAGTGGGTTTACTTGACTTCTTGGCATCCCTTTTTGAAAGTGGGGAGAAAGAAGATGATTTAGTATCCATACCTGAGGTCTTGGTAAACTTAGTCTTCAGTACAGGTTTGGAGACTATTGGCTGTGCTGATTGGCTTGATGTCTTTGCTGCTGCTGGCTGATCATCATTATCATCATCATCTGAACTTGATGAATCAGGAGGTTGAGTATCAGTGGCTGCAACATCAGGATCAGCATCCAGAATGACTTCTGGAGGAATAGCAGCCAGCATGGAAGGAGAAAGACCTTGATGAGGTTTCTCAATCACTTTATGGAACATCTTGTCTCCCAAAAAATCATCACCAGCATCTAAATCTTCCAAGTCCTTATATTTTTCACCAAGTATGCCTTCAATTATCAAACTCAGAAATCTAGGAAAAGGAACATTCTTTTCCTTTTTCTTCTTCTCAATCTTTTCTCTCAACTCAGTGTAGATGAGAGCAGCAAAGTCAATATTTCTCCCAAAAATGAGAGCATGTCCTAACTGTAACTCAAAGTTGTTACATTGATCTTTGCTACCAAATTTGTGACTCATACACCAAATGAGAACTCCAAAGAAATAACTCCAATGAAGCTTAATACTTCATGTCTACAGTCAGTTGGTGATGGAGGATCAACAAATGGTTCATCTGGAAATTTAAGGTATCTACGAATGTGTTCTGTTGAAATCACTATGGGTATGCCATTTCCCACAGTGGCAGAGATATAAGTAGAACCTAGGTTTGATTTGGTAACAGCACACGTATACCAAAATTCAATGAGTGTTTGAGGAAAGGTTTGACAAGGAACAGTTGTTAAAGCATAAGAAATTGGGGAGTTTTTGAAATAAACAACCATGTTTCGATAACCTGCATTTCTGTAATTCTTTGGAATTGCAAGACTTGTGGCAGAGTTATTGTTGTTGAGAGTGATTTCATCGGCCTCTGGAGAATTTGGTGCTTGTTTCATGTTTTCCTTTAGTTCAAATGCGAACGACATGTTTGATTTTGTGTGAAATTGATTTTAGGTTAGAACAGAGTGAGAAAGATGAATAGAGTTAGCGTTTATATTCTTAGTTAAAAATAGAAATGGAAACGGTAACATAAACGCTTACGAGGTGACAACTATTTATAGTAGGAAAGAGAAAGACATTACCTCTTTGAAAGTGACATGTTTCTGAAATGTCAGAAACTTTTCAGAGATATGGTGCTACAGTGCTACAGTGTTCAGAAGGCGGCAGGAGGCTTTGGTCGTTATTTTCATACGGCCAAGATTAAGAAAATGTGTTTTCTAAAACATTATCTTAAATCACATCAAATTAATGTGATTACACATTTTAAGAAAACATTATCCTCAATTTATTTCATAAAAGAGTAATTAGAAAAGGAAATTAAATCAAGAATGATTTATCAGATAAGCTGCTTGATATAATTGTTTAAGAGTTGTCTGTGCTGGTTGATCACTAATGTTGTTCTATGCTGGTTGGGCAGAAATAATGCAACCAGCTCAGACAGTACATTCTTTTATATTTCAAGCATACCTAGCTCAGAGATGAGATAGTTAAACCGTTTTTCATCTAAGGGCTTGGTAAACAGATCTGCCAATTGTTGATCAGTAGAGACAAAATGTAACTTTACATCCTCTTTCATAACATGATCTCTTATGAAATGATACCTGATATCAATGTGCTTGGTCCTTGAATGCATGACAGGGTTATTGGTGATGGCAATAGCACTTGTATTATCACAATAGATAGGTGTCTTTGTGAAATGCATTCCATAATCCTTGAGCTGATTCTGCATCCACAAAATTTGAGCACAACAGCTGCCAGCAGAGACATACTCTGCTTCTGCAGTTGATGTTGAAACTGAATTTTGTTTCTTGGATGTCCAGCTGACCAATTTACTACCCAGTAGTTGACAACCACAAGTAGTGCTTTTCCTGTCAATCTTACATCCTGCAAAGTCTGCATCTGAATTACCAATTAGATCAAAACCACAGTCTTTGGGATACGAAAGACCAAGATTTGGAGTACCTTTGAGGTACCTAAAAATTCGTTTAACAGATTGTAAATGAGACTCTTTTGGACAGGCTTGATATCTTGCACACAGACATGTGGCAAACATGATATCTGGTCTGCTGGTTGTTAAGTACAATAAGGAACCAATCATACCTCTATATAATGTGACATCAACAGATTTACCATTTGAGTCAGCATCAATTTTAATAGAAGATTGCATAAGAGTTCCAATGACTTTACAATCAGCAAAGACAAATTTCTTTAATAAATCATTTATATATTTGCTTTGACAGATGAAAATGCCATCATCAAGTTGTTTAATTTGCAAACCAAGAAAGAATGTTAATTCTCCCATTAAACTCATTTCATACTTATCAGACATATGTTTAGAAAAATCTTGACAATGTTTTTCATTTGTTGACCCAAAAATAATATCATCCACATAAATTTGTACAAGAATGATATCACCATCTATCTCTTTTATAAATAGAGTGGTATCAATCTTCCCAACTTTAAATTTGCATTCAGTTAGAAAATTGTGAAGTGTTTCATACCAAGCTCTAGGTGCTTGTTTTAGGCCATATAGAGCTTTGTCTAACTTGTAGACATGATTAGGAAATTTATTGCATTCAAAACTTGGAGGTTGTTTGACATATACTTCTTCTTGCAACTTTCCATTTAGAAATGCAGACTTCACATCCATCTGAAATACTTTAAAGTTCCTGTATGCAGCAAATGCCAAAAATATCCTGATAGCTTCCAATCTTGCTACACGGGCAAATGTTTCACCATAATCCAATCCTTCCTCCTGTCTGAATCCTTGAGCAACCAGTCTTGCTTTGTTTCTGATTACAACCCCATGTTCATCCATCTTATTCCTGAATACCCATCTTGTACCAATAACTGTTTTGTTATGTGGTACAGGGACCAATGTCCACACTTTGTTTCTTTCAAACTGAGAAAGCTCATCTTGCATAGCTCCTACCCAGCTTGGTTCAGCAAGTGCTTCATCAGTCTTTGTGGGTTCAATTTCTGACACAAAGTTCACATGCATACAAAAGTTGCTTGTAGCTTGTCTTCTTGTCCTGACACCAGCACTTAGATCACCAATAATATGCTCAATATGATGTGCCTTCGTCCATTTCTTAGCATATACAGGTGGTTCAGATGCTCTACTATCCTCATGATGACCAGTGGAATCAACATTGCTGATTGTAGCAGCCTGTGCTGGTTGATCTTGCATCAACACATCTTCTATATTCTCTAAGCTGCCTTCACTAGCTGTATCACAGTTTGAAGTGTCATCCTCTGATTCTTCAAATGAGTTGTTCATAGGTTCAATGTTGAGTACAACTTCCAGTATTGGAGTACTGGGAGATGTAATTGACCTATCTTCACTGGATTTAGGGCATTTCACATGCTGATCAGTTTGATCATCATTTGGAGTTTCTGAAGTGGGAGCAGAATTTGCTAATTCTTCAAAATCCAGTGGTGACTCCACTTTATCTGAGGGAAGAGATGATGCAGGTGAAGTATTTTCATCAAACGTTACATGAATAGATTCTTCCATGCATCCTCTTTTCTTATTGAATACTCTGTATGCTTTTGACAGAGTGGAATAACCAAGAAAAACACCATCATCAGCTTTTGCATCAAACTTTCCAAGTTGATCTCTTATGTTAAGAATGAAACATGGACTTCATGAGAGCACCATAGAGTGAAGCCAGATCAAAGTTTTTAAGACTATGCGTGACTTTAAGTGATGTAGCAACATATTCCCAAGAAGGTGGTAAGGAGTCAACAAACTTGTTGGTGACTTCAAAGACATTAATGTGAACTTCCATGGCTGCTAGATCATTTAGCAAAGCAGTAAATCTGGTGTACATATCAACCAAAGATTCTCCTTTATGACAGAAGAACAGTTCATATTGCCTTTTTAATGCAATGATGTTGTTCTGATTGACTTCTTCCTTTCCTTCATATGCTATGTCCAAGGCATCCCACATTTTCTGGGCAGAAGGGAGCCTGCATACTGATTTGTACACAGAATTAGGAAGAGAGATGGCTATTTGAGTTCTTGCTTTAGCATCTAGGCCAGTTCTTCTTTTGTCTTCATCAGACCATTGATTAGTTGTTTTAACTACCTCCCTAGATGTTTGAGGAGTAGTTCCAGAAGCAGGAACTTCAATGGTGGTGGTTGGAACAAATGGTCCTTCTGGAACAATGCTTGGCATTAATGGATCAATTGATTCAAAATGTAGCATCATTCTTGATTTCCATGTCTGGAATTCCTTTGCATCAAACTTAGGGGGTCTGGATGCAGAACCATTTTCCAGGTAGGCAGAGTTTGAGCTGTAAGTGGCCATTTCAACAGATCTAAGATTAGAATAATCTTAACTGCTCTGATACCAGTTGTTGGTCCCAAAGGTTAACAACAATGTTATAGAGGGGGGGTGAATACAACTTTTTCGTTTTCTTAATTGAAATTGTGAATCAGACTTAGTTGTATAATAGGAACATATAGAGGTTTTTCAAATAATTCTTTTATTTTGATAAATCAAAGAATTACAAGTTAGATGCGGAATCTCTAACTTAATTGAATACAAAATCCTATCACTAAGATCAGCTGAGGACAGACTCAAAGCTGATTACAAGCAATACAATTCTGCTAACACAAATGCTCTATGAACTATAATTGATTCACTAAGAATTCTTGCTGATTCACTCTCACACCTAGGCTTTGTAACCCAAGTCTGATATTTATAGTAGAGCTTGTGTGATGCTTGAAACTTGATCAGCCAATGAATGTTTTCCAGATGTCTTCATCTTCATTGGTTGACTTCAGACATGCTTGCTTGTGTGTTCTGATGAAGTCTGCACGATCAGGTCTAGCAGTCTGTCAGAAAGTACACTGCATTCTTGTCTTGTAGGCTGACCATGATAAGGAGACATGTTGTGCATAAGGGGCCAAGAATAGCAGGTATGTACATTGACTACAACCTCAGAAGATGCCATTTTGTTATGCACAAACATTCCCTAAGAGTTAAAAGCATGATCACTTGAGTTTGTGATAACTCAAGTGTTCTTCAGTTTCAGTGCTGGGTGAACTGGGATAATGAACTCTATGCTGGGTCTTCATTCCAATGTTCAAACTTGATCTTGACAAACAAAGAAAGTCTCCACAGCTTAACTGAAGGATACTTAAACATGTATGTGATATAAGACTTTGAATATTTTAGAGCTGGTTGCTCTTCAAAAGATTTCTGTCTGCTGGGTGAACTAGCGGTTCTGTATGCTGGGTGAACTAAACAACAGTAACTCCTTTGTAGCCAGCATACATAAGACTTGGCTTATTCAAGCGAATTTCATTTCCTTAAAAAGCAATCCCACCATACTTATATAGTTATTGTCATCATGAAATCATCATAGGAGTAATCATGACTTAACAGTTACCACAAGTAATACATGTGATTGTGTGTATCCAAATGTAAATTTTAAGAGACGAATACAGAATCACATGTGATTACAAATAAAATCACATGTGATTATTTTTTAGTGTTTAATCATTTGAAATTATATGCATTCAAATGTAAATTTTAAAAGAAGAATACATAATCACAAGTGCTAATAAATACTTAATTGCATGCGAGTATCGATGTATAATAGTTTATTTGGATGTTTTAATCAAATGTGATTATAGACCTATTCATTCAAAATTACTAACTATTTAATCATGTATGATAATTGTTGTAACCATATGTAAATTTTCAGATTATCACACTAAATCACATATGATGAATATGCAAAACATTTATCACATGTGATTATAGTTGTAATTGTATATAAAATTTAAATCATAATTTTAGTTAACATAAAATTGTGATTATATAAGAATATAAATCATGTTTTATATATATGAATAAATGAGAGCCTATATCAAATGTAAAATAAATTATATTGAAGAGAAAATATATCACCAATCACTTATGAAATTTATTTATTTAAAAAAGTATATATATTTTGTGAGATGTTTAATCGAAGAGAAAAGAAAGTTGAATTTTATAGTGTAATCTTTTTTATTTTTTATTAGTTGTTTGTGAGATATTTAATTAAATTCTTTTTAATAAAACTAAAGTTTTAATTAGAGTGATCATTGTATCCTTTCGCACTTAATTATAATTATTTGTGATTATTTAGTGAACCCACCTCATGATGTAAACTAGGGTAGCCGGTCAATACGTGGTTTGGTATTGTGCCTTTGTCCAAGCAATCAAGAATAACACTTAACAAGATCACGTGATTAAAAGAAAGTAACTTGAATGGTTCCATTTACATGCACATCAAACTCAAGTAAAATGAGGCAAAATTTATAATTTTTCTATTTTTTATTAGTTGTTTGTCGGTTATCATATTTTATTCATTTTATTAATTGAATTTAAATTCTTCTCGTATTATTAAATTTTATTTATTTATAAAATTAAATTGATCTCGCATTATTGCGAGTATATAAACTATATAAAAAATCGATCACAATATTTTATTAATTTATATAATTAACAGGTACATGAGAAGTTGTCAACTTTCATTTAGTTTGTACAGACAGAAGTTGCTTTCTACTATCCCCCTCTTGTTGAACTGTGGTCGTCTTGAGGTTTAGGGTCGAAGAATCGAGTGTCCTGTTCCAAAACTCTGTTATGGATGATATGTTTGTGATGGCTAAGGTACTATCAAAATACCTAAAATAATTAATCGCTATTAAAAGGTTCAAGTTGCATCGCGATACTGTATGACTATTAAAAGGTTCGAGCTGCAAGTTGGAATAACTGTATCGTGGTCTAGAGCAATTTCCTTGAGCTAAATTAACAACCGGTTATGAAACGCGTTGTCTGATTGTACTAAGACTGCAATTTTTAATTAATAGGTTATGTTGACTAATTTATGTATACTAGAAGAATGCATGAATTTATGCATGAATTTGTGTAACATTTGTAGAAAGAGTGCTGTTTTCTGATTGGCAAGTCTTTTTATTTTTATATTTTATTATTAAAGGACAAGTGCCTAAAAATTTAATAAACTACAATAAAAATTCTTATTGTATTTATGAACTTTTAAAATCTCTGTTGTGTATATTCTAACTTTTAAATTTTGCTATTAATATGTAATTTGACTATCACATTGCATTCATATAAATTGTCACGTTAAAGAATTATATAAAAATAGTAATAACTGAAAGTTGGATACATACAATAAATTTTCAATTTTCAATCTTAGTTTGTTGTATTTCAGGATAGTTACCCCCTTTTCTTAAGTTATACTGTAAAATCTTCATCATTATACAGTTATACACTATGGAATACAATAGGAATGATGATATTTTATTATATAGTTCATCCATGTGAGTTGACTGTTTGTTATACTACATGCAACGACTATTATATGTAATAAAATGAAATAATTGAAAGGTGATCTCATGGTCTAAATATTCTTTAATAAGGATGAAGCAAAAATGGGAAGTCAACTACAAATGGCCAACTAGCAGCTTTCGGAGCTAAGCACTTGCAAGTGACCAAATTGATCTTATAACAATGTTCTTATAAAAACATATATATAGTTGCAAGTGACCAAGTCATAAACTTTTGAATAACACTACCAGGATGCAATGAGCAACCTATATATAGTTGTAACGTTACATTTTCTTTATATTTTGGTAGAACTTATTATAAGATCACTACCCAAAAAGAGGATTTTCTGGCAACAAAAAGTCGTCGTTAAATTGCCAAATGTCGCCCCTGAAGCCCTATTCCGATGACATGTCATCGGTGAAGGGTCGTCGGTGAAGCCTCGTACCTGTAGGTCTATACCGACGACAATATTGCGACAACAGGTGGGCCCCACAGTTGGTTAGGTTTACCGAGGAAAAAAATAAAATAAAATACTTTACCAACGATAAGTTGTCGTCGCTAAACTATTTTATTTTATTTCGTATTTTAAATTTAAATTAAATCAATTACCGATGACACATGTCGTCGGTAAAGGGTGTCGCAGTTTGGTGTCGTCAGTATAAGTGTTTTCAGACGACATTTCGTCGGTGGCAGCGTTGGTCATTTGTCGTGGCTTAAGGTGTTTAGGGGGGACATGTTGCCGGTGAAGGGTCCTGCAGTTTTTGACAGCAGCTTGCTGTTTTTTTGTTATTCCCAGGTTTTACCCTACATTTTCTTCCCATTAGCTTTAACCTGTTTGAAACACAATTTATCACAGCTTTCCGCACTTTTCAAATTGATAATGCAAATACACAAACTATTAAATCCTAGATTAATATTGTTCAAGATAATTTAACAACCAACTAGTTTTAAAAAACAAACAAACCAACAAATTCAAACAAAGTGCAAGTTCTATCCAACTAGTCCCAACAAACAAGCCAAATGTAATTGTTCAAAACGTTAACATAATAACACAAACAAACTTACTCATCTGAATCTTCATCATCTTCACCTTCTTCACCTTCAACATCATCATCATCATCATCATCATCATCATCATCATCATCATCATCATCATCATCATCATCATCATCATCTTCATGTTCTTCCTCGACTCTAAAACTAGGAATATCTGGAACCGTTATGTTGTACTGTCTCAAGGCGGCATGTATAGAATTTAGAAACTGGGTTTGATTCTGGATAATCTGGGCTTGAGACTGCACTTGAGTCTGCAATTGGATTAGTAATTGGGTCTATCGAGTTTGACTTTCCATAACTTGATGAAGTTGTTGCGGGGTATAATAATTCAGTGCGTGTGACCCCGATACTTGTGACCCCGGTGCTTGTGAGCCAACATTTTGAGTTGAACTTGAAGACCCACGCGAGAGCTTTCTACCCCGTCCCCTATTATGTCCACATCTGAACCCTAACTTTGACTCCATTACCTCCTCTTGGCTCATGGGATTTTGACTCCCCACTTGTGCTGCCATCTCATTCAATAATGTTTCCTAAAAGTAAAAAAAACAAGAATTATTAGTAGTTTACCAAATCTACACAATTCTTTATTACTAATGACTCATTTCTTACAAATTGATTTTTGGCTGTATCATTGTACAACTCTTGATTTTTATTCTTATGCATTTTACCAAAATTCTCAATGATACTTGGATATCTACCGGTGTCGGTGTTTCGCTGTAAACACAAAAATATAAATATATAATAACAATTAATCCAATTAATCACCACACTATAATTTTATATATTTACAAACAACAAGGATAAAGCAACTTACCTCCGAATGTCGTAGAGCAGCATATGATTTGGTTCCATGCCTACTCGGGTATTTTGGCTTCTTCTGGTTGTCTTTGTTTGCTTTGGACCGTTTGACGTAGATTTATGAGAGAAAATGGGAAACGTGCTCTTACCATAAGTCAATATTCATGTTCGGAGGTGGAAATCGCCTGATTTCCCTAGGATGCTCATACCCCTTCCATTCCGTGAACCATTTCCTCTTAAACATATATTTGGGATCTCTGTATCGCTCCATCAAGCTGCGGTGAACCCCTGGTCGAATATCTTGGGCAAACGGCCTTTGCAAATGAGGCCGCATATCAAAGTACGTTTGCATTTAAAAAAATAAATAGTTAGAATATTTACAAATTTATAGTAACATATTAAACAAGTTAAACCTTTATCTCCAGCCAAACGGCAGATTTCAAAAGAGCCAGAACTGCGTCCCATGATTTATGGCACTTGGGAATTAGATCGACCAACATCCCGAGAAGAGTAGAGAACCGGGAGGCATTAGGCCCAACCGCCAGATACGTCTTTTGGTCATAAACGTCAAAGTCTATAGGAAGCGTCTTTAGTTGTTAGCTTCCAAAAGTGCTCGTAGCTCCCGGTTTGTCGTAACACCACGCTTGGGAATATCACCTGTTAAATTCAAATGAAAAAGTTAAAGCGTTTCAAGTAATCAAATAAAATATAAAATAAAATACAAGTATTCAAATGCAAGTAAATAATATTTCATAATGTCTTACTTTTACACTCCGTCACAACCGGTGGACACCAATTCAGATCCTCTGGTGGATCGCAATCCCCACCATAACTTCTCGAAACAGTTGCCATCTACAAACTCAATAAACAGATACAACATAATTTTATTAACAAATCATCAAATATGTGACCAACATAATGCAACCAACAATTAACAAAAACAATTACATTGAAATTGGTGTTATTTTACAAATAATAATACTAATTAATCTGACTCATCACTAGAACAATATTCCACTTGACATTCTTATTTGAATCCACATCTTCGGTTTCAGAATCGCCAAATACATCAGCATCGTCATCTTTATCATCAATAAAATCGTCATCTTCGCGAACCGAGTTAAGAATAATATTTTTGACTGCATCAACAATAATTTCCGTTGATTGGCCATCCCACGAAAGCTTGAAAAGTCAAAGTATCTAAATTAGCCTCCAATGCAAGATCGGATGAATTGGTATCATGTATAACATCTTATTAGTTCTCTTCCATGTCTTGTATGACCATCTAATGTTTTCGTCGGGACTGATCATCTAGGTAAAAGACTTGTTTTGCTTGTGTTGCAAGAATGTATGGTTGATCTTTGTACCATTCATTACTTACACAAATATGAGTTATGTTATTCTTGGTGAATGAAAGTTGAGTATGAGCAGTGTTATTTGTTTTAAAACATTTACATCTAAACAAAACGACTTTGCAAGCAAGCATATAATTGAGCTCGAGAATTTGTTCCAACTGGCCATAATACGTACAACCATCCTCGACTGTTGAAACTCCACTGTTTTGAGTTATATGACGTACATCGCAACTGTGAACCACAAACCTCACCCCGTTAACTATGCAACCGGTGTAAGAGTTTTCGTGGATTGACGGATCATTTACTAGAGAAAAGTAATTCATTACTACAACGGTGTTGGTCATGTACAGTCATATAACATATCTATTAAAAACACAAAAACATATAAGGTTGAGGATTAATTGTTATTTCGATATAGTAATATATACAATGAGGTTACCTGATTCATAAACCAGTCAGGAAATAACAATTAAATGAAAAAATATAAACCAATTATTAGGAATTAACAAATAAGTCTCAATTAACAATTAAATATAAACCTAAATCAACTAATTATTCTACTATTAATAATTAAGTATAGTGAAATACATTCTATACACTACGAGGATGCTTGTCTTAACAAGAAGTGGAGGGATGCGATGGATAGTGAAATACATTCTATACAGAAAAATAAGACTTAGGGATCTTGTAGAACTTCCTAAAGGTCAGAAATCTATTGGTGTGAAATGGGTTTACAAAACAAAACTCAATGAAAAAGGTGAAATTGACAAACATAAGGTCAGATTAGTTGTAAAAGGCTACAAACAAAAATGGGACAGTGTGAATTATCAAGAAGTCTTTGCTCCTGTTATTCGTCTTGAAACCATTCGTCTTGTCTTAGCATTAGCTGCACAAAGTAATTGGGATGTCCATTAGATGGACATAAAATTAGCATTTCTTAACAGATACTTAGAAGAAGATATGTATATCGATCAACCAAGTGGGTATATAAAGCAAGGTGAAGAACACAAGGTTTGTCATTTGAAGAAAACTCTCTACGGGCTTAAGCAAGCCCCGAGAGCTTGGTACAGCAGGATCGAAGGATATTTTATGAAGCATGATTTTAAAAAGTGTACTTACGAACACACACTTTTTATAAAAGATGTCAAAAGTGAACTGCTGATAGTTTGCTTGTATGTTGATGATTTAGTATTCACCGGGAACTCTCCACGATTGATCAATGAATTCAAGGATTCAATGAAGTTGGAATTTGAGATGATTGATCTGGGCCTTCTTCATTATTTCTTGGGGATCGAGGTAAAGCAAGGAAACAATAAGATCTTTATCTCCCAAATAAGGTATGCTAGTGACTTACTTGATCGTTTCAATATGAATCATTGTCTACCTTCACCAACCCCAATGGAATTTGGGTTGAAACTTACCAAAAGTGACATAGAAGAAACTGTAGATCCTAGTCTATTTCGTATTCTAGTTGGATGTCTTATGTACTTGACAACAACAAGACCCGACATCATGTTTCCTGTTAGTATGGTGAGTCGATTCATGGAAGCTCCTAAGAGAAGTCATTCAGAGGCTGGAAAACGCATACTACGTTTGTTAAAGGGACTATATCTCATGGAATCATGTACACACAAGTTAAGGACTCGAGTTTGAAAGTTTACAGTGACAACAATTATGGGGGAAATTTGGATGATAGTAGAAGTACCACAGGTTACGTTTTCAATCTTGGGTATGGAGCAATACCATGGCAGTCACGAAAACAAAAGGTTGTTGCCCTATCATCTGTAGAGGCAGAATACATGGCACTCTCTTTGGCTGGATGTCAAGCCCTTTGGCTTAGAGGAATCTTGGAAGAACTTGGTATACACCAAAACAAACCAACTGAAGTTTTATGCGATAATCGATCTGCGATTGTGATGCGGGCACAAGTGTGGAGGATCGGGCTGTTGATGCATCTTAGAGTGTCTGTCAGTTGGTCTAGTCTGTACTGTGTCTGTATATGTAATAGACTTAGAAAAATTACATTCTCTGTGTACTGCGACACAGTGCTTGTGTCGCATTAGTTGTAGTTGCGACACAGTGCTTGTGTCGCAGTAGTGATCTCTGCGACACAAGGTTTGTGTCGCAGAACGGCCAGTCTGTTTAGTATAAATATAAATGTTAGAGATATTTAGGGTAAGACATTTTGCACTCACTTTATTCTCTGTATTTTGGCTGCTACACTCACTTTGAGAGAATATTTTGGGGATTGAGTAATATAAAGTTTTATCTCATTTGTTTATCATTTTGTCCAAACTTTATATCATTTTGCTTGTGTTCTTGTCTTCTTCTCCTCTTGATTTGATTAAAAGATCACCCTATGGGATCCACAATTGGTATCAGAGCCATAATCTATGATTGCTAGTGGTTTCAAATCATTTGGTTAAGCTTTTTAATACTTTTTTTTTTTTGATCATTTGACCTTTTATTGGTGTTTGATCTTCTTTATTAGTATTATATAGCTGCTTTTTGGTGTTTTTGAACCTAGAAATTTTTACTTTTACTGTTTTTTTCGATAAAAAACATTTAGGGTTCGAAAATCTTCGTTTTTGAGGTTTGTTCGTACTGACAGCGCCGTGTTTGCGACATAGTGTGCGACATAATATTGTGTCGCTATAGGGTTTTAGCGACCTTAATTCTGCGACATAGTGTTGCGACATAAGGTTTCAGCGACCTTAATCCTGCGACATAGCACTGCGACATAAACACTGTGTCGCTGTCTGTTCAGTTGCGACATAATCATTGTGTCGCTGCTAGTCTTCTTGCGACATAACCTCTACGACATATCATTTGTGTCGCATTTTCAGTTTTTCAAAATTTTTGAAAAGTCTCTCGAGCCCATTACTATGTCTGCTTCTACATCAACATCACTTCAACCGGTTGGGGCAATGCTAAAGCATTCGAGTGAGGTGGGCTCTACAAACAAACCACCGATGTACACTACGGGTATGAACTACTTAGACTGGCGTCAACGGTTTGAAGCGTTTGTATCTTTCAACGATGCTGAGATGCTGATCTATCTTGAGGAACGATATGAACGCCCTGTTCGAACCGGTATATTTAATGGACCTATTCTTGAAAAGTCCATTAAATCAATGACTCCTGAAGAACGTAAGGCTTTCGATACTGAACGAATAACATATTCTGCGATTACTATGGCCTTACCTCAACAGATATTGAGACAACTACGCCATCACAAGACCGCTTATGATCTATGGAAGGGGTTTGAGAAGAAATGTGGTGGTAGTGATCAGTACAAACGAAACAAACTGGATCTGGTTAAGAAACAGTTTGAGGTCTTTGACATGTTACCTACTGAGTCTCTGGAAGATATGTATAGTCGATATTCTCAGCTCGTAAGTGAATTGGTTGAGGGAGGAGTAAATCTCGACAAAACTGATGTAAACAAGAAGCTTCTGGGTTCATTACCAAAGAAATGGAATACACGAGTGCTGCTAATGGAAAAAGACGAGGATATAATGGATATGGAGCTTGATGATCTAATTGGACAGATTGCTGCTGACCTCCAGGACATGCAGAAGAAGGAGACCAAGGCTACTGCACATATTCAGAATCCCATGTTATATGGTGTGGATGTTCCTGCTGCAGCGACTCAAGCTGTTGGGGCTGCATTCTTCTCTAGGGGTTCTGGTGCTCCTAATTTATCTGGTGGTTTTGGATATACTACCACAAACTCTGCTAGTGGGGGTGGTACTTACTCCAATCTTAAAGGAGCATCTCCTGCAGTTGCTGAGGAACATGCAGCTGTATTCACCGCTTTCTTGTCGGCGTATGATGACTTCCTATCCAACAAGAACAACACTGTGAATATGACTGAAGAAGATTTCAGTCAAATTGATCAAGAAGAGCTAGAAAGAATGGACTTGAAGTGGAGCATGGCTATGCTCACAAGACGTGTCAAGAATTTCTTGAAGAAGACTGGGAGGAAGAACGTCACTGATCCGGAAGAGAAGGGTCTTGGATTCAATAAGAGCAAGGTAAAATGCTACCAGTGTCACAACTATGGACACTTTGCTCGTGAATGTGACAGAAAGAAGAATCCATCTTCCGGTTTGTCCAAGCCCTCTCAGTCCACCTCATCTGAGAAGACCAGATCTGATGAAAAAGCGATGGTTTCCGCTGCGCTACTGCTTTCCAACAATGCTTGGGAATGGTCTGACCCAGATGAAGATGATACAGAACGGGCACTAATGGCTGAAGTGCATGAGGTACATGATGAACCCTTATCTTGTGTATCATGCATTAAATTAACTAACCAGCTAAATAGGTATAGAGAGGATACCACACGCCTTAACACTGTCATAGAAAATTTAACTGAAACAAATAATATGTTACGGGACAGTGATAAGGCCAGTGGTCAAAAGTTAAAAGCTGTTTTGGAAGAGAAAAAGGAACTAAAAGCTAAAATTTTTGAACAACAAGATGAAATTGGTAGCTATGTGGATATGCTATCATCTGTTAAAAGGGAACTTGTTGAATCTCAAGCTGAAGTTCTAAATTTGAAGAAAAAGCTTTCAAACTTTTCCACATCCTCTCTAGTCTTTGATGAAATCCTACAGGCACAGAGGACTGATACTAAGAGTAAGGCTAGACTTGGTTTCCACCAAGTCCCTCCTCCTAAGGATTATCTTCCTATGCCTGTTAGGGATAATGTAAATGATATGATGCCTATCTTCACCAAGATAGATGTTAAACCTGTCAAACCTGCTGTTAGATTCAATATAAGTAAGCCTGAGCTAGTTAAGGCTGAAAATGTCATCATTGCATGCGAACAACCTGAAACTAGTAAGCCCGAGCCTATTAGGACTAATACTAGTGAGTCTGACACAATTAAGACTCAAAAGGTTGAGAAAGTTAAGATTGTTAAGGATAAGATTCCTCAGACTGAGCCTATTAAGTCTGAGAATATTGTTGAGCCTAAGAAAGGAAAGGCTCTTTCTGTGCTTCCTCGTATCGTTGAAGAGGAAATTGAGATTGAGGACATAACTGATCAAGAGTTTCGACCACTTAAGAAAATTGTGAAGCCTGAAAATCATATTATTACTATCGAAAGAAATGAACAGGCTATAACTAAAAGAATCGGAAAAGTCACAGTTGAGCCTCAAAAGAAGATTGTTTCTAAAACGATTAAATTAAATAAATCTTCTAAAATTTCAACTAAAGCATCTGCTGTTGTTGAATGCTCACACAAGTGTGATTGTTCAACACATGCTTCTTTTGGTCGAGCTCATCGGTTTGTTCCTAAATCTCAATCTTGTTTTGAGCAACGATCTTGCTTCTACTGCAAGAAGCAAGGTCATTTGATAAATAATTGTCATGTGCTTGCAAAGAAACAGTCTGGGAAACAGGTTTCTCAAGTTTCAAAACTTAAAAAACTTTCAAAAAAGCCTATTTCAATGAAATGCTCTAAGACTACTATCCCAGCTGTTAAGGTCAACAAAGTTGAGTAAAATACTTTGCAAAACTTAAAGCCCAAAGTTGTTGACCTGCAAGCATCCAAACCAAAACAAGTTTGGAAGATTAAAGAATCTTGCAAAGATTCTACATCTAACAATACCTCATCAGTCAAACATTCTAAACTGTTTGAAAATAAAGTTTTGACTGATGTGGTCATTGTTGATGATGTTACTGGAGTACCCAAGACTATCAAGGCTTGGGTCTCCATTTCTAACTAATGTACCTTGTTTGTGGTGCCGCAACAACCTGAATCTGTAAAGAATAGTAAATGGTATATCGACAGCGGTTGTTCTCGGCACATGACCGGTGATGTTTCTCTTTTATCTGAAGTTCATGCTTTCAATGGAGGTTATGTGGCCTTCGCTGGTGATAAAGGGGGAGTTATTTATGGTCAAGGTACGCTTACCAATGGAATGGTAAGCTTTGAGAAGGTAAATTTTGTGGAGAAATTACAACACAATCTCCTCAGTGTCTCTTAAGTGTGCGATAAAAAGTACACTACTACTTTTACAGACACTGAATGTTGTATATTGAAGCCGGGATTTGTGATCCCTGAAGAATGGGTGCTACTGAGGGCACCTCGGGAGCGAGACACGTATATTCTGGACATGAGTACTGTGGAAACTACACAGCTCACTTTCGCAAGATGAACTACCTGATCAAGAATGATCTTGTGCGAGGTGTTCCCAAACAATCCTTTGGTTTAAATGATCACTGTGTTCCATGCCAAAAGGGCAAACAACACAAGAAGTCTCACAGACCGAAGCTGGTGAATTCAACTGAGAAACCTTTAGAGCTTTTCCACATGGATTTATTCGGGCCAGTCAGAAAGAAGAGTTTGGGAGGTACTTCTTATTGTCTGGTTGTGACGGATGACTACTCGCGGTTTTCTTGGGTTTATTTTCTGAAGACCAAGGATGAAGTGCCTGAGATTCTCATCTATCTATTCGACAAACTGCAAAATCTTTGTGAGTTGAGAATCAAGAAGATAAGGAGTGATAACGGTACAGAGTTTAAGAACTCGATTATAGAGTTGTACTGTTTGAGCAATGGTATTGAACACCAATTCAGTGTCGTAAGGACTCCACATCAAAATGGGGTTGCGGAACGTAAGAATAGGACTTTGATTGAGGCTGCACGTACAATGCTATCTGACTCTAAGCTTCCAATCACATTTTGGGCCGAAGCTGTAAATATGGCTTGCTATGTTCTGAATCGGGTGTTAATGGTTAAGAAAAAGAACAAGACATCCTATGAATTGTTCAACAACAGAAAGCCTAATCTACAGTTTCTTGAACCATTTGGCTGCCTATGCACCATTATGCACACCAAGGAACTAATTGCTAAGTTTGGTGAGAAATCCTGTGAAGGTGTTTTTCTAGGATTCTCTAATAACTCACCCAACAAACGTGTGTATAACTTAGTGACCAAGCGTGTGGAAGAACATTTTGAAGTCACCTTTTTCCATTACACTGACAACCCTCAGGGGAAGGGACCCGAATATTTGTTTGATTATCAAACACTGTTTGATTCTTTCAATATTCCTGAGGAAAATGAAGAAGAGGATATAGTGACACTACTTCATGGGCTGGACATCGCTTCTGAAACACCACCCATCTCTGTTCCTCCACCACCTACAGGAACACCAGCAACTGCTCCTGCTGCTTCTTGTGAGACTCCACCTCCACTTGTTACTGAGAATGTTCCTGATCCTATAAATGATGAGGAACAAATGTTTGAGGATTCTGTTCAATCACCTGCATCTGACCTTGAAGATTTACCTGCACTTCAACTCGAACCTGAAGCTGACTCTACAAACCTTGATTCTATCATCGTTCCAGCTGCAATTTCGAGTTCTCGGATCAATGTGTCACATCCAGTTGATGCCATTCTTGGTGATTTAAACAAAGGTGTTTTAACGAGAAGACAGATTGCTGCTGCTGAACAATCTGTGTTGACACCGTCTCCTATTACCGTCACTGATCCTGTTTGTCTTGCTTCGGAAATTGAAGAATGCTTTCTCTCCCAAGTAGAACCGAAGAAGACAGCTGATGCGTTAAAGGATCCATACTGGGTTGAAGCTATGCAGGAAGAGCTTCAACAATTCAACAAGCTGCAAGTATGGACTTTGGTGCCTTTACCCAAGGGTGTTCATCCTATTGGCACTCGTTGGGTATATCGTGTGAAGAAGGATGATCGGGGCGTGGTAATTCGCAACAAAGCACGTCTAGTGGTCCAGGGTTTCACTCAAATTGAAGGTTTGGACTATGATGAAGTATTTGCTCCGGTTGCTCGTTTGGAATCCATCCGCATTTTCCTGGCGTACGCTTCATTCAAAGGATTTCGGGTTTACCAGCTTGATGTTAAGAGTGCATTTCTGTATGGTCAAGTGGTTGAAGAGGTCTATGTCAAACAGCCACCTGGATTTGAAGACTCTGTTCATCCGAACTACGTCTGCAAGCTGGACAAGGCATTGTATGGTCTTCATCAAGCTCCTAGAGCTTGGTATGAGCGGCTTGCGACTCATCTTCTGAAGAATGGTTTTGTACGAGGAACGATCGACAGTACTCTCTTCATCAAGCATGCAGGGGAGGACTTGTTATTAGTACAAGTTTATGTGGATGACATCATCTTTGGTTCCACCAAGGATGAACTGTGTCGCGACTTCGAGCGGATCATGAAGTCAGAATTTGAAATGAGTGCAATGGGGGAGCTGAACTTTTTCTTGGGCGTACAAGTCGAACAATCTGCTAAAGGGATTTACATTCATCAGTCCAAGTACGCCAATGATATGCTTACGCGGTATAACTTGACTGACTGTAAATCCTATGGGACGCCTTTAGAGCTGAATCATCACCTTGGTCCAGCGGAAGATGAAGAGGACTGTCCGGAAAAAGATTACCGATCTATGATTAGTTCTCTGATGTATCTCACTGCATCGCGTCCGGACATTGTCTTTGCAGTCTCTCTCTGTTCTAGGTATCAGGCTAAACCGAAGGTGTCTCACATGAAGGCAGTTACGCGAATCTTCGGTTATCTCAAATGTAGACCAACTCTTGGTCTCTGGTATTCTAATGAGAAAACCTTCGCGCTCACTGCTTACTCGAACTCGGATTATGGGGGATGCAATATGGATAAGAAGTCCACTTCTGGTGGATGTCAGTTTCTTGGACCTCGGCTCGTATCATGGCAGTGCAAAAAGCAAACAACTGTTTCTACCTCAACCGCAGAGGCTGAATACATTGCTGCTGCTAGTTGCTGTTCCCAGGATCTTTTGATACAACACCAGTTGCGCGATTACGGTTTACTCTTAATTATGACTCCTATTCATATAGATAATACTGCTGCTATATGTATTACTCGTAATCCTGTCCAACATTCTAAGACCAAACACATAGAAATTAGGTTTCATTTCATTCGTGATTGTTATGAAAAACACCTAATTGATCTGGTCCAAATAGATACCCTTAAGCAGAATGCCGACCTGTTCACCAAAGCCTTTTCCCGTGCTCGTTTCGATGAGCTAGTCAACATGATAGGGTTACGTTTCTTTCCCATTCAAAAGTAATATTTGTGACCTTAGTCTGTTATGTTCTTATTATTATTAAAAAAAAAAAAAAAAAAAAAAAAAGGGGGGGTAATGCAATAGCCACTCTTTGTGTTTACTAGCATTAAAGAAAAGCAACGTTGCAACATTTGCGAAAGACGTTTAGTTGTGTCTATAAACAACTAGGGATATGATAGTACATTAGGAGACACCCCTCAAATGTCAATCTTAAGTTTTATCCTCGATGTATCAGTAGGTTTATTTAGTATATGTTAAACATGTCCCTACAATCAGCTGTATCACTGCACGATGTATTGGTAGACATTTTCATACTCTTCTTTGAGCAACTAAGAAATCCTTTAATTTGTGTTTATTCTTTTGTGATGACCAACATCTGATGTATGACAATGTGTCTTAATTCCTGTGTATCAACTTGCCATGCTTTTATTAACCTGAGCTTGTATCTGACAACATTTGGAGATTTATGCTGTCTGTTTCCTTTGTTGTACACCCGTACAGACCTGGTCTCAGTCAGTATACTTTCAAATAGTAAGCAAACAAAAGTCAAAGCACTTTATAGTCTTATAAAATAAAAGACACCTTACAAGGTCGCCAAAAGGTTTGACCTAGTCTGGTTTTGCTTAAACCTGAATCAAGTTAAGTCGCTTTGTTGTATGTATGTACAGACCTGTCACCGCTGGCTTGATTCTTAAAAATGTTGAATTCAAATGCTTTCTCTAACAAATCGAAGTCTTGGGCATGTCTTGATACTAGGAGTATATCTATGTGGGAGTCACAGAGATTTATTCACTCTAATAATAACTGCTAAGCTTGAAGTTGAATGTGTTACATGTTTAGGTGGATAAACAATACCGATAATCGTCTTGTTACAGATTGCTTCTCAGGCTTGTTAACTTCGCTTGATAAATTTAAATTTGGACAACTATACTGATAATCGAATTAAAATTTGATATTGTCTTGCGAATCTGTCTTCCTAATATGATCCCTAAATCGACACTTCTCAAAGCGTTTCTTATCTGTTTATTTGTTATTATGATCTTTGGTTTATGTACTTTGTTCTCTAAGTGTCACAAATTCAAAATTTCTTAAAAACGTGAACCCTTGATTGACTTCTGCGACACAAGTCTTGTGTCGCATATTTGTATTGCCAATCCTGCGACACAAGACTTGTGTCGCATTCTTTGTGGACCAGCGACACAACCATTGTGTCGCACCATTATGTCGCCTATTGTGCTGCCCAGTCAGCGACACAACGCTTGTGTCGCATATTGTGTCGCTGCCTTGTGTCAGGGGTATAAATACCCTCGTGTCGCTGTAATTAGTATCTAATTACCAGCGACACAATAATTCAAAACCAGCGACACAACAGATTTCTGCGACATAACAACCGGATCTCGTTTCTTGAATTCTGCGTGCTTTTCTGTGGATTTCCACTTGTTTCAACGATTAAATCGTGTTCCCCTTACTCCATTGCATCGATAGGTACTAGTTTTACTTCCTATCACTTCTTATTTCGCTCGCCATTGCCATTTAAACTTTCGGTTTTTTAGGGTTTATGGATTTTGCAAAATTACGTATCCTAATGTGTTTAAATGCATGCAATACTTGTGGATTAATGTTCCTGTACTACTTTTGAATCTTTGGACATGTTTGAAACTCAAAAAACCTAATTTATGTTCAACAGAAATTCTGGGTTTCATAGTGTTCATCTTTGCGACACAAGCTGCGACACAAGCGTTGTGTCGCAGACTGTGCCCTTATGACGCTGCTCATGTCTGCGACACAATTCTTGTGTCGCTGCCTTATGACGCTATATTCTTGTGCGACACAACTGCTATGTCGCCATTCTTACTATTTAATTGCAAAACTGCGACATAACTCGTTATGTCGCTACTTAATCCTGCGACACAAGTCTTGTGTCGCAAGACATTTTTAATTCAAAAATGTCAATGTTATTTGTTGAAACTAATGGCTTTCAAGTTTATCATCTTATTACAGATATGGCTCACGTTAATGCTTTCTTCTGGGAACCGAGACATAATGTCACGGCCTTCTTAGATGACGAAAAGGAATCGGCGGCGCCTTACCGTCCGATGATTGCCTTTCTTCGCAGATCCCGCATATACACTGCGATCACAGCTACCACCAACATATATCGGGATCATGTCTCCGAATTTTGGGTCAATGCAGCTGTCAATTCGGATCTAGAGTTCACGCGGATCATCTCTCGGGTTAACGATCGCGAAATTATTATCTCTGAGCAAACCATTCGTCATTTCTTTCAATTTCCGGATGATTCTGAGATGCCCGTGGCCTT